>JASPKZ010007255.1:1967500-2482630 GCA_030220185.1 Diploptera punctata
GAATGCAAGAAGAAAGGTTACCCAGATAAACACTGGAATGGTGTCCACCTGCAAGAAGCAGGAAAGGAAGATCTCGAAACTCGTGAATGCAAGAAATAAAAACTGGAATGAGAACAACAGGACTGGAGGGAATTGAGTGGATGGATAGAGACGAGTGGAGAAAGAAAGTAAAACTTTAGGCAAATGTGTAAACATTAAAAATCCGTATATAATTTTTTTTTTTTTTGATTGCGGATGAGCCCATGTAGGACTACGCAAAGTACTTAGAGGCGTTTCCTTTGAGCCCAAATTTCTTTCATTCTTTTGCTATGAGCTTATTTTCTATCATCTGTCCAAGTTGTTCCAGTTTTTTCTTCGGTTTGTCCTCTTGGTCAACTTGTCACTTATTCACCTTAATTCTAAATATATCTCTGTTTGGGATATCTTCTTTAGTAATACCTGCCAATTTTAAGTCCTTTTTGACTTCATCAATTCACTTCATAGTATCGACTGGAGCTTTACTTCTGTTTTCGTAGAATCCCATTATCTGTTTTGTAAGCCTATTTGATATTATTATTATTATTATTATTATTATTATTATTATTATTATTATTATTATTATTATTATTATTATTATTATTATTATGTTAGCAGTATAACCGTGATTTGAGGGAAGTAGATTATACAGAGAATGATTGGAAAAACATCATAAAAGGGATGTGTGGAGAGTTTATGTCATGCATCCGCAAGACCATGAACCTATGGGTTCGATAGTGCAGTGAGATGATAATAATAATAATAATAATAATAATAATATATTATTATTATTATTATTATTATTATTATTATTATTATTATTATTATTATTATTATTATTATTATTTATTATTACTGTTATTATTTTTTAAATAGATCTATGCTGCTGACTCTGCTATGTTCCAGTTGGTGGGTGCACCGCAAAAATCTCCTAAAGTTCTAATTTTTTAATGTGCAACTTCTATCCTCAAATTGTATGGTGCCATAAGTGCTTGGTGAAAATTAGTGCTCTTTGATAAACTTTTTCTACTGAAAAGTGCTCCAAGGCCTAAAAAGTTTGAGAACTGCTGCTATGAGTGACTTTAATAAAATGTATAATGCTCTTATAATAATTTTGTTGTACTTTCGTGAACATTTCTGACTTCATTGAGCAACAATATGATGGTATTAGAATAATATATACGTCTTTAAACTTATAATGTTTTGTATAAGAATCACGCTGTAAACTGCTTAAAGCGTAGTTGAACTTGGATGATTTCCCATGGCGAGTTTTTGTGTCCCTTAAGCTGTACCTAGTGTTCTTATATAGACATACAAAGCGAAAATACAAAATCAATACGATTTTCCTCAAACAGAAAACGAAGAGAATCAGCCCCGTTAGAAAGCTAGGAAACGTACACCGTCTCCACAAATATAGTATCATACTTTAAACTACTACTACGTCGCTTTGGATAATCGTATCTAAATTAAATTGGTGACAATCAAATGAAAAACTGAAAAAGTTTTTGCTGTACCTCATAGACATTGAATGTGGCCTCCACGAGTGACGCTGCAAATATCCAACAATGAACCCATATCGACCACAAAAAACATGATTAAATTTAGTTTAGTTTCTGTATTGTTGTCCATTATTCTCCATTGTTGACATTGTTGACATTGCACAAAACGTTTTGAGTTTCTCTTTTGATTGTCATCAATTTCATTTAGATACAATTATCCAAAGCGACGTAGTAGTAGATTAAAGTATGATACTATATTTGTGGGCACGTTGTATAATATAAAATGTCTTCTCTTCCTTATTTTAATTCATTTGCACATGACGTTACTTTATGACAAACCAATGGCTTGGACAGGCTAATTATTTTTTAATGGGCCAGATATTATGGTAAAGTAAAGTAAAGTGATCCCACAACAGGCCTCAGGAGGCCCTTGGGGTAGTAGGAGGTTAAGGCTCCCACATTTTCTAGACAATCGGCACTTTATGTCAGCCGGGTTGTCAGCCCTGCGTGACGGCCGCCTTTACCCCCAGAACAAGCGTCTGGTACTCATTTCCGTTAGAGGCTGAGTCGACCCCAGGGCCATAGTGCCGCCAGAGGGTTTGGGTTAGTTTAAAAATCCTGACCCCAACGGGACTTGAACCCTCGACCCTCCGGCTTGTAGCTCAGTGCCTTAACCACTGCGCTACGGCGTGCCAGAGGGGTTTATAAAATATTTGACTGATCATATAACAGTTACTGCTGACGTAAACGATCATTCTCAGAGATATTTAATAACGTGCAAAATTATGATAAACTTCATTAAAAAGACACACACACACACACACACACACACACACACACACACATATATATATATATATATATATATATATATATATACAGAAATATATATGTAAGCGAGTACATATACTTAGGACAACTACTCTCCTTCCATCAGAAAGTAGAGAAGGAAATAAGCAGAAGAATAGCTCTCGCCTGGAAGGCGTTCTGGTCACTGAAATGTATACTGCTGGACAAGTCACTCAACCGGAAACTCAAAATGGAAACACTACAAACCTGTGTTCTTCCAACACTGTTATATGGCTGCCAAACTTGGAATCTTACTGCCAAACTGAAGTACACACTCCAAGTATGCCAAAGGAAAATGGAGAGGAAAATCTTAGGCATAACTCTGAAGGACAGAATCTCGAATACAACACTTCAAGCGATATCCTCAACAACTGATCCCGCACAACAAGCCATCAGGAAAAAATGGAAGTGGGGAGGCCACGTCGCAAGAATACAGGACGACAGGTGGACAATAAAAACAACCATGTGGGACCCGTACACAGGCAAGAGACAGCGCGGAAGACCAAGACGACGATGGGCTGACATCTTCAAAGAACGAGTAGGGGCGCAATGGTCCAGTGTCGCCAGATGCAGGAAATGCTGGAGAACGATGGAGAGCCAACTGTGTATTAACTAATCACAGAACAGTCAGTGTATACAAACCAAGTGCTACATCCAAGTCAACTTCTCACCACGGAGTAGCTCACCGGGTGACACTCTCAAATAGAGCTTAACCCCTGTACAGGGAGGCCTTTGCCCTAAAGGGACATATCAGGCTTTATTTATTTATTTATTTATATTTATTATATATATATATATATATAATCTAAGAGATCAAAAGAGAAGTCAAGATATCAGAAATGAACTACAAATCTATAATATAAACGAGAAAATACACACAAATAAACGTAATTGGTCTGAACATATACAAAGAATGCCAAATAATCGTTTATCAAAACAGCTGCTTCATTATAGGCCTCTAGGCCGAAGAAATGTAGGAAGACCAAAACGTCGTTGGAAGGACGACCTGCGCCTGCAGCATGTAGTGCGCCGTAGAGCGGAACGGGCGAACAGGCCCATACCTTGAACATGATGATGATATATATATATATATATATATATATATATATATATATATATATATATATATATAATCATTAACAATCATTAAGAGATAATAGTATTCAAGGAATATTTTTTTCAGAACAATGAACTCATGCCCCAAATGGGAGTCAATGAGCAATCACGTTTCAGTGAATTTTATTTTACACACAGTTGTGATTAGCCTCGATATTTATCTATTTCTGTTCATCATTTTAAAGAAAGCTCCTCCTTTTTAATATTCTGAACAGGTCAGAATATTATTTTGCAGTGACTGACTCTCCAACAAATACATTGAATATAGCAAATAATAAACAGATTCCTTCGAACTACACGTTTGATAATAAAATTGTGTGTTCAATAATTTGTGATTTTACGGAGTTGTTTCCTAAAAAAATAGTCTATAATGTTCGTTATAATATAAGAGTTAATTAGGCTTCTTTAACAGGAGTTAGAGGACGACAAGCTATAAAAAGCATTATAACATTTTTCAAGGCATTTTTTAGTTTTTATCTTCATTATATCGACTATAACTTTTGCTCTGGATCCTTGGTTTATTTTTAATGGACGAGCGTTTTGGCTAAAATAATGCGAAGAACTTAAAAAATGTGCATTAAAATTTATATCGGGAATATTTGCACTTTTTGGTGGACCTGTACCACCTGTTATTAAAATTCCAGAATACAAAACATCGTATACAGTACATGGATAATGAGCATTATACTGTACTTGTATCTGTCCTCAAATATAACACAATCTCTTCATTAATTTTACCGTAAGTGTTCGGCCAGCAACTGACTAGAAAAATACACACATACACTCTCACGCACACACATATACATTTTTTAAAATACCATCAGCAAATTAATGTTTTGGTACATTTAAAGTCCCGCGCCGTAGCCGAGCGGTTAAGGTAGGAAGCCTTGGCGTAGAGCTACGGGACTTGCGCTGGTTCGAGTCTCCATGGGGGAAGAAATTTTCTCATGGTATTTCGGCCAGTATGGGACCGGTGCCCACCCAGCATCGTGAGGCAATTGGGTAGCTATAATAAGTAGCGGCTCCAGGTTGAGGAACCAGCTATAACGGCTGGGGGACTCGACATGCTAACCACATGTCACCCCTACACTGGCTGTTGATCATCTACCACTGTGGTTGACACATATGGATGTGAAGGGCCAGCAGCCGGCTGGTAAAAGGGCAACCGCTTAAAAGTGGAAAGACCCTCAATCGGAAATCGGTACATTTAAAAATTACTTTTTAATCAATGTCATATGGCATTTCTAAAATTCTCTCCTGTTATTGGCATACCTGTAATCCACTTCCGAGTTTGAAGCGTCTGGAAGGCAAGCTTACGCTGCGTCGATGATATGAAAGGTGATCATTGTAACGAGGCCTTAAACTTAACACTTTGAGTCCTGCAGTGGTACTAGTACCACGGCATTTAAATGACACTGAAGCCGGAGAAAATTAAATCCATCGGCATGCCTGTGCCGGCCGATTTAATTACCTCCGGCTTAAAAACACCCCCTGTAAATCCGTCGGCACAGGCATGCCGAGGGATTTAATTTTCTCCGGCTTCAGTGTCATTTAAATGCCGTGGTACTAGTACCACCGCTGGACTCGAAGTGTTTCTAATGTGGCGAAAGTTATAATAGTGATAATGATGATAATGATGTTCAGATGGTGTTCAAGACCGTTTGGGCCTTACATTTTCTTGAAATGTATCTTACAGGTGAGGAAAAAACCGAAAAAACTTCACCCAGCAAAATCTGTCCCTACCAGGGATCGATCCCGGGCTTCCTGCGTGACAAGGGAGCACGCTACCTCGAGACCACAGTGGTTGACTTTTTTTTTAAATTTAATGACTGTTAAAAAGGAGACTTTTGTATTTTATAAACCATACAATAAACCTACCGACCGGTCATAAACGCCAATTTTGTTGGTATTAACTCAAATTTAGCAACCAAAATGGGAAAATCATAATACAAACTACTCATACATTAAGTATGAGGGAAGGACAGAGGCCAGCGGGCCCCTTTGATTAATTCCACTACAATTGGCAACACTGACTTTAGCGTAGATAAACAGACAAGGAGTACATATTAACGCAACAATGCAGACAATTAAACCAACGTCTGAGAATACTCATTTTCGCCCAGAAAATAATTCACAGTCTACAGCACCAGTTAGAATTGTGTAGATAATAAATGTTCAACATTTAATGTTTCACAGAATTTTAATAATGATTATTTAGAGTATATACAATTAAGTTTATGCAGTATTATTATTCCTGCTTAACCCACCGCCTCTCTTAAAGACAATTTTTATAGCACTTTCTATTGTTGTTTAATTATGTTCTTAGATTAGTTTAAACCTAATAATCCGTGCTATTATTTTCATTCTGTGTTTTTTCCGTCTAATTTAGTAGAAGATGTCAATCCTTTATGCATGAAAGAAATGTGATCTAAGCTAATAAGCTAAAATAAAATATGGTCAGCATAAGTATAATTTTTGTTAGCCTTTTTAAGTTATAGATTGATCAGTATTACTATTCTCACAAGTAAACCTTCTCTCCTTTGATACCGGTTTTCCGGAAAACTATATATTTTCTGAAAGCTTATGTCACAAGTAGAAAACCTGTGAAAACTTAGGGGCAGAGGGATAAGCGTTTAGAAGCTGTAGACGCACAAGGTGTCAGTAAAGTGTGTATAGATGGACATATTCCCTTAATGACGCCTCTATTTCTTGTATGTTCCCGTATGTTGCTGTCAAGTACTAACGTATTGTATGTCTTTCTGCCCGTCTCACTGTATGCCTGACGACAGGACGAAAATTCTGTTTTTAGTGAATGCATGGTGTTCTAATAAAGATCATGCATCGTCTGCTTCCGAAGTACCTGATGGTAAAGTCCTACAAAAAGAACTCGTACCTGAAGCTTTTACGGGAAAGATCCAACCACTGGGATATTCATTTTTTCAGATACTACAAATATTTTCCTAGCGTTTGTCGTATTTCGTTTCCGTCTTTGATCCGAGGCTTGATCTTGGGACTGAGAAAAATGTATAAGATACACCTTGAAGTGGGTTACTAGCCCGTTTTCATGGCGGGTTTATTATTCGGCGTTTCCTCCCTAGGCCGATTGCCTTCGCCCAGCTCCAGAGCTCAGCCTGCCCCGTTTTATTTCGGAGTTGTCTCTCCTAGATGGGTTGTCTTGCAAGACTAACGAACCCTATCCGCCCGTTTGTCAATCTACAAGGCAGTAGATGTAGAGTTGCCTCTTCCGACAGGTACACCGCACCGAAGGACTCCTTTTCCGCTGTATCTGCCGTTGAGGTCTTCATTCCGAGGAGTGATTTTGCAAATAAATAGGATGAAAATCCTACAAATTAAGTTTAAGAAGAAAAATAAGACAAATCTTTTGTTCGTTACATAACGAATACAATTATTATCGAGACACAGGAGCACATTTGGTACCGCGATAGTTTTCTGGCCCTGCAGTCCTTTTCCATACATATCAGTTCACCGCTCCTCGTTTCAAGAAGTTGATTAACTATGCTTTTTATAAGGTCGGATATTCGGACAACGAACCTGGAATGTGATTTGTGCCAATGGATTACTGCTTCGAGTCATTGACAAATGGTGAGTGTACAAAGTGTGAGGCTATCGCTTTAGTAAAATGTGTCCATTGTGAATTGTCTTTCTGTCCGTCTCACCGTTTATTTGATGAATTGCACATTGATTGCCTCTTGTAATATATTTTGTTTGAAGTCAATAACAATACACATTTTCAACATCCCAACGTATATTGTTTCTTCCTTTATATTGAGATCTCCACCTTCCTACCATAGGCTATTATTAGTTCATATAAATACATGAAACGTTCATTTGAGAGACTTTGGTGTCGTGTTTCGAACACTTTACTGATACTTTGTGGGTCCTATAGCTTCTAAACGCTTGTCACTCTGCCCATAAGCTTTCAGAAAATATATGGGTTTCCGGAAAACCGGTATCAAAGGAGAGAAGGTTTACTTGTCAGTTGGCTCGAAACTAATGGGGGTTTCAAGTTAATCAAGATTACAATAAAAGAATGTCTTCAACTATTTGCATTACCCTATTTACATTGACTGCAATATTTTTACAAAGTCTAATTATTTGAGCTTACTAAATTTTTATATTGCATGTGTTGACATATTTTGGTATTTTAAAATCCATAATATTCAAGATATTTATATTATTGTGGATAATTTCCTTTTACTCAGTATTTATTATTTATGCCACTTTCGTTTAACCTAATGGTTACCTTAGTTAGATACGTTTTTGTCACTCTTCATTTTTTCATGTTTTTTATCTCAAAAATATATTTTAACTAGACAAAAAGTAAGATATTTACAATATTATTTACAAATATTGGTCGCACGGGCAGTAAGCCGTACGTGCTGTTGACAGTCCGTTACAATAAAGTAATAATTGGTATTAGTGTAAAGAAAAATAAACAACAAAAAAAACAATAACATTACAATTACATAAAGAAAACACAATAATATTACAATTAAATAATAACACAATAGCATTATACACTGAAAACATTAACATTACAATTACATAAAGAAAACACAATAATATTACAATTAAAAGTAAATGTCCACCTCCTCCTATTGCTACTTATCTAAATCTCTATTTCTGTTTTGTTATATAGGCCTACTGTATTTGTGAAACTTGAAAAATAAATAAAATCAGAAAAAATGCAAGTATTTATGAATAAATGCTTAAGAAAGATATTAAATATAAAATGGCCAGAAATAATATTAAAATGCAAATTATGGTAAAAATCAGATAAAAATAAAATATAAACGAAAATACATAAATGGAACTGGATAGAACATACTTTACGAAAGATAATGAAACCAGATCAAAAGCGGCATTATAATTAAATCCTAGGAAGAATAAGACCAAAGCAAACATGGAGAAGAATCATACAAGATCAAATTTCAGAGATAAGAATAGCTTGGGGAAAAATAAAGAATATAGAACTGATTAAGATCCATGCGGACGCTTTGTGATGCCATATGGTCCTGCTACGAGATTAGGGAGATGATAATGACTATGCATGTTAATAGCTTTCTAAGACTTGAACTTCCTATATTAATATCTTCAAAAAGGAAGATGCTTGGATGGAAGAAGAGGGTTGTTTTCTTATCCCTAGCTCAATATATCTTATTAGACAGAAGTAATAATAAACCGCACTGTTGGTGAATAAACTCCCGAGGTAAATGGAATTGCATTTAGCCTCTTGGAGTAATTTAGAGACTGCACCTAATTCTGATGCTTTGTAACGTGATTATGAGCTCCCAGGCTTGCGAGGCAAAATAACCCACTTCGGAAGAGCAATTATTTCTTGCGCTAGTTATAAAGGGAAGACGCCTGAAGGAGGGTTGGATTTGCAAGTAGAGATAGATGCCGGGTGCGAATTGTGTTTGTACTGCGATATGTTCAGATATTCTGACATATAAATTAATACTTGGAGCTTTGAGAAACCTGTATTGTGACTCACGGATCTCGTGATACTTATTGTATGAAGTTAATTAAGCATTTAAAATATTACCATTGTTTTATCGACCACATTCAGATAACTGAAATTAGAAATCTCCAATTTTTTATGAAACTTACTCTGAGTCCCTGAGTATTAAAATGGACCATATCCACTTTTGGTACAAGTAAGTGCGTTTACTAATAGCTCAAGAGAGCATTTAAGTTCATAAATTTTATTTTTCTAGTGTTACCAAGTGTCTAATAAAACATTATTTTTCTATTTATACGGTTTATAATATATGAATCATCATCAGCATCAAAGATTAGACCTTAAGGTCTGTTCCGATCTCATGCTAGAATTCGTCTGCCCATATTTTACTGGGTCTTCCAATATTTCTTCGTCCTAGTTTTCATTTCATTTACGACCTGTTATTGTATAGCCAGTCACACTCCTCAGAAACCTCAATTCTGACGTTTATATTCTTCGTACCTGGTTTTTGGTTAAGACCCAGTGTTCCAATCCATACAGCAGTGTTGGAACCGCCATTGTTTTATACAATTTTAAAAGTGTCTCCTTTCTAGTTCCTTTGAGACTTTGTTTTATGGTGCCACGCATATAATTAAATTTAACTATTTTCTTTTCGATGTCTTCACTTTTTCTATATGACACATTGTATCCCAGATAATTAAAATTGCTCACCTGTTCTATTATTTTATTCTCTAATTCGATTTTTACTCTTAGTGGCTCATATCCTCAAAAAGCTAAAACTTCTGTTTTTAGAGTAGATATTTTCAAGTTGTACGTTTAATATTTTACTCAATTTGTAAATTGCCTGTTGTAAGCCATCTTCTGTCTCAGATATCACAACCGGGTCATCGTCAATTTTAAAATGTTCTGTTAAAACAATTTGCCAATTCTGTATGGCATCGTATATATATATATATATATATATTTAAGTTATGACGAAAGTGGGCATCCTTGTTTTACTCACAGTATTAAAGCAGTAATACTTACTTACTTACTCACTGGCACTATCGAACCCGTAGGTTCATGGCCGCGCGGACATAAGCTCTCCATACATCCCTATCCTGAGCTAATGCTTTCCAATCATTTCCTGTATAATCTACTTCCCTCAAATCATAGTTAATGTTGTTCTCCCACCTCATTCTTGGTCTACCAACTGGGCGTTTTCCTTCTGGCTTTCCTACAAGAAGTTTCCATGCACGTCTTTCATTCCCCATACGCGCAACATGTCCTGCCCATCGCAGTCTACGGGACTTAACTGTTCTTATTATATCTGGCTTCCTATAAAGACCATGTAGTTCATTGTTATCTAGTCTTCTCCATTCACCTGTCTGTTCATCTCTCCTTGGTCCAAAAATTTTCCTAAGAACTTTATTCTCAAATACTCGTAATCTCCTTTCCTCCCTTAAAGTAAGAGTCCATGTTTCGCATCCATATAATATAACTGGTAGAATAATAGTTTTATATATTTTCAGCTTAACGTTTTTTGAAAGGAGTTGGGACATCAAAAGTCTCTGCAATGCATAATAGCATTCATTTCCAGAATTGAGCCTATGTTTAATTTCTTTGTGCATCTCATTCCTATTTGTGATTATTGTTCCTAGGTATTTGAATTCAGCCAATTCCTCAAAATTTCCCTCATTTGTCATTAGCTGTCCATTTCCATTATATAATGTATTTCTACGTGTGACCATATATTTAGTTTTACTGATATTTACTTCCAGTCCTAATTTCTTAGTGTTACTCAATAGTGTGTGCGTGTTGGCCTTTAGTATCTCCTCGCTATCGGCCAGTAGTACCACATCATCAGCATAAACTAACAGCTTATTAATACCATTCAGTTGTAAGCCTTCCTTATTCTCTAAAGATTTAATGGCATGCTCTAGTACAAAATTAAATAGTAGAGGAGATAGTGCATCTCCTTGCTTCAACCCATTCTGGATTTCAAAAGTGTCTGAAAACTGTTTGCCTACACGCACCCTACTCGTTGAGCCATTTAGACACATTCGTATAAGTCTAACTAACTTTTTGGGAATTCCGAAGTAATACAGAAGAAAATCCAGTTTTCATTAAATATGACATAATGGACTGCCCATTTTGATACTCAAGGGATCGTACATGTACGCTATAGTTACAAACAGGTATGAGTGTAGAAGGAAATTAAATCTAGGCTCAATTCTGTAAATGTGTGCTATTACGCGTTACAGGGACTTTGTCATCGTAACTTCTCTCAACAAAGTTAAACTAAATACATGTAAAACTATTGTTCTTCTAGTCATAAATACGAATGAGAAACACGGAGGAGTAACTAACTTATTTAAGTATAAAGTTCTTAGGAACATTTTTGGACCAAAGAGAGACGATCAGACAGGTGAAGGAGGAAACTGAGACATGTGGCGTGAATTGGGAATGAAAGAGGGGCATGGAAATTCCTTGAAGAGAAACTAGAGAAAGCCTCAGTAGGTAGGCTATGAATTAGGTAGAAGAATAACATTATCCATGATTTAAGGGAAAGGCCGTCTATGTATAGAAAATTTAAAGAAGGAACAGAAAAGGAAGACCAAGAAGAACCTTGAAGAACAACATTCAAAATTCAATGAGCAAATTTGGTGCAACAGAAGAAGACACAGAGGACAGAGAACGATGGATAACTTTAATTAAGGAAGATTTGTGAATGTTTGTTGCAAACTGATAGTCTGTAAGTCCGTGCACTGTTCGGGAATCTGCATATCCCGATCTTTTTGGCATCAATGAAAGACAAAAATGGTTATTGTGAGTTATCCGTAAAAGATAAACGTATGCTGTCGGGGACTTTTTTGTAGAGGTTTTTGAGATATTCAATTCTGTATACATTAATTTGGTGTTATGGTTTAGGCAACGTAAGCCATTTAAGCGTCAAAATAGGAACTTTATTTCACGTTTTCACTACAAAGGGTGATTTTTAGGGGTGAAGGGGTTGAAAATCACAACTATCTTATAGCCTATATTCATCCCGGGAATCCTCTGAACATTTTGCAAAAACCCCATCAAAATCGAATCAACGGTATGGCCGCGCATAGAATACAAACAAACGAACATTGATTTTTATATATAAGATATATTAATTCATCGGAATTTCATTGACATAAAACCAATACCCCGGGAGAAGGTGTTGGAGTTTCCATTCGGGTACAATGGTTCGAGCTAAGTAGTACGCGAAGTCGCTAGTCCCTGACGACCCCACAGTTGGTCCACGGGCTGGCCGGGAGGACTGCTTGTTTGGGAGCATCGCAGAACCATCGACCACCCCCTGTTCTACCACCAGGGACGCATTCTACAGCATTCGTAGCACCGGCTAGGCTTGACCCACCAAGCCACCTCAGTGTGAGACACACTAAGAAATTTGGGTTTGAAATCAAAATGGAAAAACAAAATACATTTACCGAATTGCGTTGAAAAAATCGAAGATTGAGGTCGCTGACTAACTCACTGGCACTATCGAACCCGTATATTCATGGTCACACTGACATAAGCTCTCCATACATCCCTATTCTGAGCTAAAGTTTTCTAATTATCCCCTGTATAATCTACTTCCCTCAAATCATTATTAATATTATTCTCCCACCTCATTCTTCGTCTACCGACTGCTCGTTTCCCCTCTGGTGTTCCTATATAAGCTTCCATGCAAGTATTTCATTCCCCATTTGTACCACATGTCCTGCCCATCGCAGTCTACGACACTTAACTGTATTATATCTGGCTTCCTACAAAGATCATTTTGCAAACTGTTATTTAGTCTTCTCCATTCACCTGTCCGTTCATCGATTAGTGTGTTTTTAAATTTTCGCTTCAGGTGAACCCCTACTCCTATTCAATTTTTCTGATTTACGAATTTAGATTTTTATATTTCTTAATTGAATGTTGTATCCAAAGCTGCCGCCGCTAAAGCGTTTACACACACACAATTTTATATGTATATATATATATATAATGGTTATTAATTTAAGATCGATTAATATTTTTAAAAAATGTATTTTCATGAAAACCACCTTCGGTACTCGCTAATAAAAAAAATGGTAGGTTACAACGTGGGTTTTCTCCTCTCAGGCATTACATTAATATTAAAGTGTAACTGTTGCGTAACTTGTGGAGATCATGTTACAATTTTTTTAGGAAATTAAAAGCCAAAAGCAATATACTTGAATCATGTATACATGCAAGTTCACAACTTCGTGCTGGGGAAACAAGGCTATGTTTTAAATTGCATTCTGATTTATTTGGTAACCAACTGCACGTCCCGGCTGTATTTCCACGCAGCTGCCGCTTTATATTACGAGACTTTCTTCAACTTGTGTAGTTTAATCTGCTTTGATGTATTCTACTCATCACAACAAATATTCATCTATTAAAATCTGTACATAATAAAATAATGACAAGCCACCAACATTTCAAGTGCTCACTCGTGCATTAATTTTATATATTAATTAAATAAAAATAAAACTTAGTTTTAATTGATTTTCATATTTATTAAGATATAATTCAGTGACAGCTGCTTCCAATTTAATCATTGTTTCCATCCAAATTTAGAAATTTTACATGTTTGTGATAAGGGTAAGAAGTTGGACATTTTGGAGGCTGTAAAAATAAATAAATAAATTGAAAAGTAGTAATGAACTGTTAAATTCTCAACTTCATTTCAAGGTACACCTTCTTCAGACATGTTAAATTATGAATTGTGTTATTATAGTACCGTACATATCAACTGATATATGTAATAAAAAATTAGCATCTAAAGTTCTTGATACAAGAGTTTACAGAGGACCTGAAATCGAATCAGACCATTACTTACTTGTTTGTCCAATTCGTATGCCACCGAGATGGAAAAATAAAAATAAAATTAATAATGTAAAATTTGAAAAAGTGGACTATACTTATAAAGTAAGTATTTTCCGAGATCCCACTATTACCTGGCTATACAAATGCAGATTAGATCGTCTAGTTCAAGAAACACCGGTTGGCGAAAATATTGAAGAAGAATGGCTTGCTCCACAAAGTATTTTGACACAAGCAGCAAATGAAAGCCTGGGTATCAAAACTAAATGGAATCGAAAAAAAGGACTACGGATATGGGATGAAAACATCAAAAAAGTAATTGATGATAAACGTGAAGCATACAAAAAATTTCTGTCTACAAAAAAAGATGAAGATAAAGTAGAGTATCATAGGAAGAGAGCCATAGCTAAAATTGAAGTTCGCAAAAAACATAGACAAAGCTGGGAACAATTTGTCTCATTTTTGGAAAATGATATCACTAGGCCTCAACCAAAAATATATAAAGTTTAAAAAAATTTAAATAATGATTCAAGAGAAAATGCACATTTAAATTGTATATCTAAAGAATCTTGGCTTAACTACTTTCATCATTTATGGACACAAAAGGATGATTTATTACAAATACCAATCTCTAATAACACTGCTTTGGAACAAATTTCTATAGATGAATTAACTGATGATGTTAAATCATTAAAAAGTAACAAAGCTCCCGGAGAAGACCACATTAATCAAGAATTATTTAAATTTTCAACTAAACATTTTTAGACAGATTTCTTATTCTCCTTAATATGATATGGGAAGGACAAGAACCACCACAAAGCTGGAACAAATCCATTGTAATACCAATCTTCAAAAAAGGAAGTCGCCAAATCAAAGATAACTATCGTGGAATTAGCTTGTTGAACTCTGGATATAAAATTTATGCTAATATTGTTAAGAATAAATTGAGGAAAATTTATGAAAATATAATTGGAGAAGAGCAGAATGGATTCAGAAAGGGTAGATCTTGTACAGATGGATTCTTTACTCTAAAACTACTATTAGAAAAGCACAAGGAATTCAATATAGAAACTCATATCGCCTTCGTTGACTTCATAAAGGCTTTTGACAAAGTAGACAGAAATATATTACTACAAATTTTAGCTGATGATAACGTTCCAACACAATATATTACTAATATCTTCAACATCTATAAAGATAATGAAATCTCTGTTAAACAAGATGGCAAATTATCTTCTTGGGAAAAGATCAACACTGGAGTAAGACAGGGATGTGGACTTTCACCGGTGCTTTTCATTATATACATGAATAAATTAATAAATGAATGGAGGAAAACACAACGAGGATATATACCCATCAATAGGAACCTCAAACTCGATGTTATTCTTTTTGCAGACGATTTAGCTCTCCTGGCACTTTCCGAAAATGATTTGCAACGATCAATTTATAATTTACAAAAAATAGGTGCCAAATTTAATATGGAAATATCAATTAACAAAACTAAAATTATGGCATTTCATGGGAAGGACCCCATACAAAGTAAAATCTGTCTCCAGAATAACATTTTAGAGAGATCTAATCAATTTAAATATCTTGGATATTATCTCTCTATCTGGGATGAAAAGGATATCCCTGAAAAAGTTACTAGTTATAATAAAAGTTTAGGAATCATTAATCAAGTTATGAAACCATCCCTTGTACAAAAAAAACACCAGATTACGTTTATATAACACTTTGGCTAGACCAGTGTTGACCTATGGTAGTGAAGCATGGACACTAAAAAAACAACATGAAAGTAGAATAACGGCTTGTGAAATGAGATTCATGCGCAGAACAGCGGGTTACACCAGATGGGATCGGAAAAGGAACACCGATATCTTAAAAGAATTGAAGACTACGCCAATTTTGAAATATATTAAACAGTACCAACTAAATTGGAAACACCATCTTGAAAGAATGAGTTCAAATCGGATCCCCATAGCTGTTTATAATTATATACCAAGATGACGAAGATCACTGGGCCGTCCTATGAAACGCTGGAGGGAAAATTTTCTATAGGATCGTAACAGGCCTTGGCCTAATACTTGGAAGGAAGAAGAAGAAGACATATCAACTGATCTAAGCAACAATACAACAATAATTTATTTAAAATTTTTAATTTAACAAAGACGATTCATTCAAATCAAGTTAAGAATTTAACAGTTCATTACTACTATTCAATTTATTTATTTCTACAGCCTCCAAAAGTCCAACTTCTTACCCTTATCACAAACATGTAAAATTTCAAAATTTGGAACTTAGTTTTATTTTTATTTAATTAATAGATATGAATTTTCTTCAAGTAAACACCAACTCAAATACAGAAAGGTAGTATTAAACCAGATGAGAAATATCTGGCTACTTTTGAAATAAAGATATTAAGAACTTCCTTTGGGGCTGTGAAAGGTGATATTTTGAGAAGGAGAAATTGTGAATTGTATGAACCATATATGGAAACCGACTATACAAAAATTAATAGAGTGGCCTGGGCTGGATATTTGATACGCATGGATATTAATAAAACTTGGACCGGAAGTAAATATCAATAAAACTAAATATATGGTCACACATACAAATACATTATATAATGGAAACGGACAGCTAATTACAAATGAGGGAATTTTTTGAGGAGGTGGCAGAATTCAAATATCTAGGAACAATAATCACAAATAGGAAAGATATGCACAAAGAAATTAAACATAGGATCAATTCTGGAAACGCGTGCTATTATGCAATATAGAGACTCCTGACATCCCAACTCCTCAAAAAACGTTAAACTGAAAATATATAAAACTATTGTTCCACGAGTTATGCGTGTATTAGGCCTATGTGGTTGCGAAACATTTAAGGGAGGAAAGGAGATTACGAGTTTTTAAGAATAAAGTTCTTAAGGAAAATTTTTAGGCCAAAGAGAGATGAACAGACAGGTGAATGGAGAAGACCACATAACAGTGAACTAATATCTTTATAGGAAGCCAGATATAATGAGAACAGTTAAGTCTCGTAGACTGCGATGGACAGGACATGTGGCACGAATGGGAAATGAAAGACGTGCATGGAAGCTTCTTGTGGGAAAACCAGAGGGAAAACACCCAGTTGGTAGAACAAGAATGAGGTGGGAGAATAACATTAACTGTGATTTGAGGTAAATAGATTATACAGGGGAAGATTGGAAAACATTAGCTCAGGATAGGGATATATGGAGAGCTTATGTCCGCGCGGCAATGAACCTCCTGATTCGATAGTGCCAGTAAGTTAGTTAGTCAAAAAGATATATATGGCACAACCATTATAAACCAGAAAAGATGGAAGACCAAAATTAAGATGGGAGGATGATGTCTTGCAGGATATTAGAATTAGTAAAATTAGAAATTGGAAGGACTTAGCAGCAAATAGAAAAGTCTGGAAGAATTCTGAGGAAGGCAAGGGCCGAAAATTGGCTGTTATGCCATACATGATGATGACGTCTATAATGTATAGATAGATGTTAGATTGCACCTCAAAACTATTTTATTAACATTGCAAATGAGGTGTCAATCTATTCATCTTTACCGTAAGAATATCACGGGCTACTTTTTAAAATGTGAAACCAATATTGTGGTCATTATGTAAAAAGAGTGCAAACGAAAAAAAAATCTCGGATCTTGTACAGTAGGTTTACATTCAATAGGCCTTTTAAAAATTAAGATGAGGTTTCGTTTATCATTTTAAAAGCCTTAAGGCTCTTATCGGAAATATATAAACTTAAATTCAGATCAGTAAGACGAACCAAGGACAAAACTCATAGTCAGATCACAGTCTTTTTGGCCTGTGAGAGAGAGAGATTGAAGATTACGCGTGCCATCCATAGAATGCTACTTGGCGATTTGAAGATTTTACCGGTAATCTTAATATCAACATCAGCCGATGAAATAAACGCATGTTCAAAGCGATTAATGTTTTGAGATCACGTTGAAAAGTTATATTTAAAGAAAATGTGCATGCAACAATGTCAAGAGATCCGAGATCACAAGAATTTTCCAAAAATATTTTGGAAATTGGAAATGGTACCTATGCCCTGGATCCCCGTTCTGATAAACTTACTTTAACAGAACATTTATTTTACGTGTTAGAAACTTAAGAACAACCTATCGAAAAAATATACCCGCTTATAGAAAACTACCTGAACAAAGAATGGTTGTATGAGCAAGTGATTTTAAATTACAAAGAATGATTTCGTACAGCGAATAAATTAGTAGATATAGAACATGATACCGGCGAAAGAAAATAATATAAAAATCGATAATACATTGATGGTTGAAGATGAAAGTGTGAACTTTTCAATAGTAATGCCACGAGTGATTTCCAAATTATCTAGAGGATTTGGAAATCAAGAGACATTTGTTAGGACTATTTAACGAATAAAATTAATCTGTTTACTCACAAATCATTATTTAAATATAGTTATTTTAAAATATTTATATATTTAATGTAAACGGCGATGTTTGAAAACAAATGAGAAACGATTGGTACGCTTCATTTGCTTCTTTTGTTCATCACTGCAACCAGATCATATTATTTATTGCCAAAGGATCGCAATGTTGTAAGAATGCACCTAGTGGAGAAATTTATAACCAACATTATAGGCATTAACAAGCGAATGATGACAAATCAAGAGCTTCTGAACTTTTTTGAATACTACTTATAGGTATTAATTAATTTCTGGTAGCCGTAGCCGTATTTATTAGAGAGTCACTGCAAAATAATACCATGACCTATTCAGAACGTTAAAAAGGAGGTGCTCTGTTTAATATGATAAACTTCAGTTGATAAATTCGAGGCGAAACACGACTGTGATTGGTTGTAATAAAAAATCATTGAAATGTGATTGGCTATTGACTCCCATTTGGGGCATAAGTTAAATAGTCAATAGAACGTTTAAATATATGCCTTCACATATATTTAAGTTAAACATTGAATCGCCAATTATACTATTACGAAATCTTAACTCGTCGAAATTATGTAATTACATAGTACACTGTGCCCCATTCAAAACTCCCACATTTTAATTATTCGTAACTCTCAAAGTATGCGGAATTATGAAATGAGGTTGGTATTAAAAGAAACAGAAACTCAAAGATTTTTTTTCATTGTTGCAGTTAATTCATCTGTCGCATGTTGGACAACAATAACATAAAGCAGAATGGCGAGCACAAACTGTTTTCTGGTATGCAGAGAAACACAATAATTACAGTGCAAATAAATTACCGGAGAGAATATGGAGGAAATTCACCTGATAGGAAGACCATTAAAGCATGGCTTGAGAAGTTCCTGGCGACTGGAAGCGTTAAAAAAATCAGGAGGTGCTCGTACACGTGTTTCAGAAGAAAAGATTAAAGAAATTGTGCACATATAGAGGTCATTTAATGTGCGGCAATGAAAATTCTTTGAGTTCTGTTTCGTTTAATACCGACCTCATTTCATAATTCCGCATACTTTGTTAGTTATGATTAATTAAAATGTGGGAGGTTTGAATGGGACACCCTGTATTATGAGTGAAGCAGCTACTTAACAATATCATTGAGCCGGTCCTCCTAAATAAATCTGGTGAAGCGGGGTTTCCTCAGCTAGTAATAAATTAAAATGATCTTACGCTGGAAAAAAACAAAAGAATTCCTAACTGAATTTTCATTTTTTTAAATCTTGAAAACTTAAATATTGTGGCACATTTAAGTATATCCTACAAGGCTCCTTCTAGTAGAAGAGAGTTTATTCTCCTTAAAAGATGTACAATCTTTCACCTAATTCTCAGTCATTCTATTCTACTACTTGAAACAATGGCTATTCTCAACTAATCATAAATATATAGGAGCCTTACACATTTTCTTTGGGGCTTGATCAGAGATTGCTGGTACTTCATTAAGAATATTGAATCGAGCAGAATAAAATCAATATATGTATGAATAAAACTATGTTTTTTTTCGTAATAGCATTCATTAATGAAATTTATAAAACATAATTCCACGAAATTTGAATATATTTTCGAAACGTCCAAGAAACTTAAAATATTTCATAACATAATGAGCATTATTATTACAGACCACTTGTATTATGTCAAATCTTTATCTTAATATATGAGAAAATTTATAATAGGTATATATTTTATTGCAGATAATTTTCTCGAAACATCAAGAAAACCTAGAATATGTAATAAAGTAATAATATTGCAGATAAAGCGTAGGACTATTTTCTAAACTTTTTTTTTCTCGAAACATCCAAACTTAGAATATTTCATAATATATTTTATTGCATATCAGTTTTATTTTGTTAAAACGTTTTTTCGAAACATCAAAGAAAACTTAGAATATTTCATATATTTTACTGCAAATCAGTTGTTTTATTTTTTAAACATTCAACAACAAATCATTTTATGATATTATATTGTTATTCAGATCAGTTGAACTTTATAAAATCTAAATTGATGCATCTTTTCAGGCATTATTAGTCTGGACACGAACTAATATAGAACAATTTCCAACTCTTTGCTATCCGGAATAGAAAACCAGATAACCGCACAAAACAGAACACATTTTTTTTTATTTTATCGTACTGTATCCTATAATAATTGCATTTCACAGTATCATTTCCTGTTTTTTAATACAAAACTATGTTTTACTAGTATATCCGTGTAATGGAAAATTGTAAAAGAACATTCAAGAAAAATAAATAGACTCGCGTTTGTAGAATACAGTCAAATCCATCACAACACTCCGGAGATACACACCACCCGGAGAGCGTATTGTCGCTGCAAATCTCCAGAGGGAAAAACAACTATAAAAAAGGAATCTCGGGTCATGAAGAGCCCACAAAAGAGACCGTAATCCCAGAGTTGCTGTGTGTTCAACAGAATGTACTTCTCGTATCTAACAAAGGAACGTGTTGATACTGTGCTTTTGTCGAGAACGACTCATTCTGAGAAATTGATCGCAGATTCCATCACCGCTAGCAATAACCGTTTCAGAAATGGACTTGCCAGTTTTTCTCATTTCCTTAATTTCATCCTATAATCGAGATGTGGTGTAAATGGATTAATGTTTGGGTAGACTGAATATAAATACATGTTTACTTCATTTTATTTAAAAGATGGCCTAAACTTTGCATGTGAACTTTTTTAAAATTTATTCATCATCTTATCCTCCTTCTCAGTCATTATCTCTATCATATCATCATTATTTCTAGCATATTATCTTCAATATCCATTATATCGTCTCCATCATATTGTCATCTTCACCACGATCGTCATTATCATCATTATAATCACATCTTCTACTTTATCATCTCCATTATATATTTTTTTCATTTCCATCATCTCCATTATATTCGTCTCCATCATCATTATCATCTTCAACTTTATCATTATCTTCATCTCCATCACCATTATCATATTCATCTCCATCGTCATCATTATCATATCCATTATCGTCTTCGTCTCCACTCTCATTATCGTCATGATCTCAATCATTTTCTTCTTTTCTGCTAGTTTATCTTTATATATTTTTTCTTCATCTCTTCCTCCTCCTGTTTCTCCTTTAAATAATGCCGTATTCTCTACGAGTCTCGCACAACTCAAATGAGAACAAAATTCATAGTTCAAATCCATAATCTTTATATGCCCCTATACAGAATGATATTTTTCATTTGCCTACGCCATTCTACGAAATGATAGCGGGGGCAATTGTTCGTGCAACTTCAATTAATTGTCCTTCAAGCAGGAATCGATTATTGAAGTCTGCTTAGGTTTGTGATTCATAGACTCCTATAAACCGTTCAACAGATATTCATGAAAATTTGTATAGGTTTTTAATTACAGTGAGTGTTTAGCCGCTACCTATTATGTTCTTAAACTATAAGGCGTAAGAGTTAACTTGGAATGATAATTTAAAAAATCGATATAGCAGTCTCCCTCTGTTAAATTATTCTGTAGTTTTACTTAAACAGAGGAATTCACAGTGAATAAAGGCCTTAAACAGGGATGCAGTTTGTCGCCAATTCTTTTTAACATTTATTTAGAACAGGCTCTTAACTTATGGTATAAAAAATGTTCTGAAATGGGTATTCCTATAGGAGGAAAAGTACTGCATTCATTGTTGTTTTCAGACGATCAAATAATTTTTGCAGGGGATGAAGATGATATGAAATATATGATAAATAAAGTAATGGAAGAATATAAAAATGGGGACTGAATATAAATTTACAGAAAACAGAATATATGTGTTTGGGAAAGGATGTGGATGACCTCATACTTGAAACAGGGAAAATAAAAAATGTGATTTTTTTAAATATCTTGGGTCAATAATTACAAGTTTAGGTACCTGTTTTGAGATGAATCAGTAAAGCATAATTATAAACCAAAAGGGAGAAGAATGTTGGGAAGACCATTGAAGAGATGAAAGGACCAATTCGACCTATAATGAGATCGGAACAGGCCATTGGGCTTAATCCTTGTTGATGATGATGATGGTGAGGTACATGCGAGAGAGATGTACAGACTAAAATTGCATTGGTAAAAAATGCAACTAAGACATTACATGGAATAATTTGGAACAAACATATTACAAAGGAAACTAAATTGAAAATTTATAAGAGCATAATACAGAATATTTTGTCATATGGAAGTGGAACTTGGTCTTTGACAGAATTACAAAAGAATAAAATTAGAACAGTTTAATTTGATTATTTTAGAAGAAGCCTCCAAAAAACAAGACAGGTTAAAATAAGAAATGAATTCCTTTGGAGAGAAATGAATGTCATCACATCTGTTGTTAAGAGGATTGAAAATCAAACGCTTAAATGGTATGGCCACGTACAAAGAATGGAAAAATGGCCAAAAATATATTCCAATGGTCACCCCCTGGAAGAAATAAACGTGGCAGATCAAGATGGAAATGGAAAACCTATGTCAGAACCATAATGGAAGATAGGAATTTGGAATAGGGAGATTGGAATGATAGAGATAAATTGAAACTGAAGACGGCAAACCTATAAGTGGGGGAAAGCCGAAGAAGATATAGCGGTCGCAATTGTTGATGATTCACAACGAAACTCAATATATACTATTAAAATATACCGAGGTGGGTATTGTTCAAAACTCTGTGACATTCGACCATTAGAAGTGGGGGTTACTCGAAACCTGAAATTAAATTTTGACTCTAGCAACCGTCATATATGGTTCGTCGCAATATAAACCATACAATGTAATTAACCTCTAACTTTCTTTTAATTATTCAACTAAAAATAAATAAATACATTTAATTTATTTAGACGTAACAGTGTATTCCGTGCATTAGCTAGTAGGCCTACATTATAAATCATAAAATTTGCTACAAGACATATTGTAAAATGTTAGGTTGTTACACGTAAAATTGTTCATTCTGTAAGGCCAGAGATTTTCCCGGTAAATTGTTAGCAGAACGTTCCGACATTTGGCTCACAGTTGAGTAAAATTCTGAAAATCAGCATCTAGGAAATTTAAATCTACGTTCATTTTTGTTACATTCTGTTTTGTTTTAATTATGAATTGGCACAAGTGGTTGAATATTATTTATTTAGTTAGAAATAAGGACAGAGATTGCATTTGACCTCACGTTTATAACCCACAAACAGTTTATTCATGTCACACACAGTATCTGGCTAAGATTTATTGCTGTTCCTTCTCTGAGAGCGAGTATAATGGCGCACCTGTTACTCTCCCACAGGCTCCAAGTCTATTCTATCAGCAACTGCTGATGTTCTATCAGCACGACAGCTTCTAATAATTTAATTTATGCACCTTTAACTGATGCTATAAATATCCATCCGAATGAATGCAAAATGCTGCCATCTACCGTTATAAATCTTTTTATAAATAGTCTACTATACATGCTTGCCTTGATGTTTAGACAAAACTGTACAGGGTGTCTCGTAGAAAGGCACAAACTTTTAAGTACTGAAAATTAAGATTCCAACACAGTACACATAAAGCAAATAAGACGTTCCAATCCTAAAATTCAAAATTATCTTTAGAAAAGTTAAAATAAGACTATATATATGCAAGAAGAAAGATTACCCAGGAAAACATTGGAATGGTGTCCACCTGGAAGAAAGAGGAGAGGTAGACCTCGAAACTCGTGGATGCAGGAAATAAGAACTGGAATGAGAGCAAGGGGACTAGAGGACATGGATTGGATGGAGAGAGACGAGTGGAGAAGAAAAATAAAACTTTAGGCACGAAAGATGTGTAAACTTTAAAATTCTGTATAGAAATAAAAAAAATATATATAACCTGCATACCTCCTATTGGAAGATAGGCGGAAGATTCATTGCTTCTTCTTGTGTAACACTTTGTCCACCTCATCACCCCTATATACTCGTATTTCTATTCACTTCCATTCGCTACCCTTCCACCATAAATTAAACACACTTTCGAGAAAAAATGTAACTAACTGTTCCTCTACATTGAACATCTCACTATTCCTCATCCTTCCTTGTTTCAGCCATCCGACTCTGGAATTCCCTCCCCTCGTATATCAAGGACTGCCTGACTCAAAAACAGTTGAAGAAAAACTCACTACATATTTCCTTAGACAATATAATACATAACCGTGTGTCATGTATACTTTTATTATTTCTTTACATTTTAAACTTCCTTTACCAAGCCAATTACTTAATTTAATTATAGGTTATCATCATCTTCTTCCAGGGATTAAGCCTGTTAGCTCGTTCCGGTTTCATGAAAGCTAGAATTTTTAAAATTGTTCAGACCATCTTCTGTGTGGGCGTCTAACATTTCTCCTTCCGCGCGGATTATAATTTAGCAATAATTTTGGAAATCTTCCTTCTGGCATTCTATCAATATGTTCTTTCCAGTCGTTCCTATATTTAATTATTCGGTCTGTAAGTTTGAAAATATTTAGTTCCTTTCTTATATCTTCATTTCTTTTCATATCCAGCAGAGTATATCCTACTATATTTCTTAAAAATCGCATCTCAGCTGCTTCCAATCTTTTATATACTGTAGGTTATTATTGTTACCATTATTATTATTACACATTTTATTTCTTTCCATTGTCAAATTTATATTGTGTAGCCTGCCTATATTTATAACGTATCTTTAATCATGTAGTTAATTCATAATTGTTATTGTGTGTGTAATTTAACCCATGTGAAGTGAGAGAAGACCTTACGGTCTTAACTACATCAGGCAAAATAAATAAATATAATAAATAGTGGTATATAGAAGTGAAACCTGGAGTATGACGAAGAGTTCTGAGAATTTAATTAACATTTTTGAAAGAAAGATTTTGAGAAGAATATATGGACTAGCAAAAAGGCATGGAAGGTGGAGAATGGGGTATAATAATGATATTTATGATTTTTTAAAGACCCTAACATATAAACTCTTGTGAAATTTAAAAGGATGTAGTGGGCCGGACACGTTTAAAGAATAAATATCTAAGAAAGTGGTGACAGAGGAGATATTTGGGAAGCGGCCAGTAGGAAAACCTAAGAAAATATAGGTGGGCTTAGTGAAGGAAGGATGTCATCAAATCCTGAATTGCAGGCTCTGGCAACAAAGAGCACTGGATAGAGAAGATTGGAGGCCTCGCATCATTAAGGCCTGGGCTCGCTCTGGGCTGTAGCGTCCGTAGCGTCATTGGAAGAAGATACATTACAGAATGTTTATACATTATATGGAACCAAGAAAAAGACAGAAGTTTTACCTCTCATTACACTATGCTACTGTTATGTGCATGCACTCTTATGTACTAAATGTTAAGATTGCAACATAGATATTATGTATTATTGCCAGTAATTTTAAAATTGATTCTAAATCGCCGATGTTCTGTAAAACAAGTTAAGATAATAAAAACATGTACCCGAGATCTCATTCGTACTCAACAAAGTAAAATTCCATCATTGGACGCACAACGACCTGAATACTCTATATAGAACTTTAATCGAAAACAGTACCTATTCAGCTGCTGAAGGTGGAACATGTTCCGAAAGGCCTGTAATGTTTTAATGGAATTTTATTTTGTAGAGGACGACTCTTATCTGAGGTACATGTTTTATTATTTTAATTTGATATATTATTGAACTGTTTGTACAAATCGTTACTTACGATAAGACTAGCGGAGCCTGAAGAGGGGACTAGGGATTTATTATTATATGAGTAATTGCGTCTATAGATATAACTATTGAAGAAAAGGTTCGGCCCCATAAACATTTTCTTACTTGTTACCCTTGCACTATTTGCTAAATACAGTTAGCATGGGTAGTAACACCACAATTAGGGAAGGGTGCTCCAAGTGGTGATGTTTGTACTTTTTAGATAAATTTTCAGCCGCTAGCCTTCTACTAAGCAGTGAACTATTACTCGACCGCATTAAATTTTTAGCCGGTGAGGGGAAACACAATGGCGCTAGTGTTTGTAGCAGCAACTGACTTGGAGTATACATCATCGTAAACTACAACAACTAGTAGCAGAATCACAACCTGCTGATGATGGAAATTAACTTCCGAAAGGCCTCCAGTTAATTTTACATACACCATTTTAACAAAGTTGAGGACGACGGCACCTACCAACAGGCACATTTTAATTTTTAACTTTTATCTTACGACTATTCACCTCAACGGAATTTGATATGAATTGTATTAGTATTGAATAGTATGTTGTGAACATTCCGCCCCAATGAGACTTTAGTAGGGAACTAAGGTATTACTAGGTTGGTGAAGGTACGTAAATTTTGCTTAGAAGCCTCTTTATTCAGACTTAAAGCTCTTTTACGAGCCTGAAAATCTTCAGACTTAAGATCCATGGCTTAAAGTCCCTCCCGGAGAACTTACTCCTTGTATTTTTCAATCACGTCATATTGTACATGAAATTGTCGTGCTTGTAAATGTGGGATTTGAAGAAATTTTGAATTTTCAAGTGGGTCATTTTTCCACAGATATGTGAGCACCAATATTCCGAAATCCAAACTTTCTCATCTTCTATGCTGCAGATAATAAAAAATTATGAAATATCTTAACGATTGCAATTTAAATCCGACCTAAATATAATTAGTTACTAAAATCCAGCAACTTCTAAAATATGCAGGAAAGTATGTATTCGTATTTCAAATTTGGATGCTCATTTTTCTAAAAAAAAACTTGTTTTTCCAATATCATTTTTTTTAAATCCCACATTTATAAAGGTTAAAATGTTTGTAAAATAGCATGTAAAAATATTAAGTTAAATGGAATGACACATACAATAGACAGCCTTTTTGGATTACAGTATAAACCTTTTAAAAGACATATTTCCGCCGGGATATAACAGAGATTTTCACATTGGACAAATTATATTAATTTATTTCTACAAATATTTCTATCTGAAGAAGATTAGTCTACATAACAAAGAGTGCATGGTCCTATGTTAAACCAGATAGTCTAAAAAAAAGAATGATTAATTATTTAATACATTAAAAATTGTACCTATAGTGGCAGTCATCCTCAACAAATTAAAAATTTAAAAATAATCAGCTAGGCTTTTCGGAACTAGTTCCATTTTCAAAGCTATTACATTGGGTATTGATTGTGTTTTACGAGCATGTTCTGGCAGGGTGTGTTCTCATTTAACATATTATTTCTTGTTTCTTTCAAAATTCATACTTCCTCTACGGATGTTTATCTTCCGATTATCGTATTTTCTGTGTATTATTGAAAGGGTTGTTTCGTAGACTGCCATGTACAGGACATGTGGCACGAATGAGGAAAGAAAGAGGGGTTGGAAACTTCTTGTAGGAAAACCAGAAGGATAATATCATTAACCATGATTTGAGAGAAGTGGATTTTACGGGGGGATGATTGGAAAATATTAGCTCAGGGTAGGAATGTATGGAGAGCTTACGTCCACGCGGTCATGATCCTATAGGTTCGATAGCGTCAATGAATTAGTTAAATATTCATCTCTTATGTATCTTCTGATAAGTCAAAATTTTCCATAGAATATTCAATACTATTTGCCTTTTTTCCTGCGACGTCGCCTTCTTGAAATTTATTCCCAAAAATGTATTAATGTAGGATCCTTTCCCTATTTTACATTTTCTGGAGGACGGGATGTTATAGAGCGTCGTTAAATAAATTACTACGTATCTACCTTTATATTTTTGGGAGCTAGGTTAGTGTGAGGTATCTATAGGATGGAGGTATGAAAAATGGAGAAAATGCAAAGAGAAAGAAAATAGTTTGTGTTTCAGAAATTAGCAAGCAGAGCTCCAGTTGTTTATATGCTTGCGTCACAGGTGAGTTTAGGTACGGCGCTGGGATTACAACGTCAGGCGACGTATCCCGCCCTAATTCATCTTGAGTTACGAGCCAAGTTATCAGTCACGCTCAGTTTCTTTCCCGTCGCTTCTTAAGATTTTTCAAGCTCAACTGTTCCATATAATTGCCAGAAGCCAATAGCATGGATTTTTGTATTACCCTACGTTCATGGCTTAACTCTAGAGATTATGCCTTAAAAATGTGTTCTAGGCTTACTTGTTCTCTTAATATTGTTGATACAATTAAGACACTCGTATATCAAAGTCACCCAAACCCAGAGTAAGATATATTTTATAATTTTTAGTACAAATTCCTAGAATAATTATATTTTTAAAGTAAATTTGCACCAAAATTCAGCTATAAAATAGTTAAACCAAAAATAATAGCATTTTGGGGAAACGGTCATATAAGATCAAAAATCGTAATAGACAACAAACCTCTGGAACAAGTAACAAATTTTAATTATTTGGGTTGTAATTTTACTATAAACTCAAAAACTGAAAGAGACATACATTTGAAACTGTCGAAATTTCAAATGATATGCGGAACTATACATAACACATTAAAAAATAACTATATCTGAATACCTCCAAGAATATAGAAACAATTGGCTAGCCCATATTCAGCGCATGGATCGTCACAGAATACCAAAACAAATTCTTCACTACATTCCTCGAGGCAGAAGATCTGTGGGTCGACCTTTTCGGAGATGGCGGGAGACCGTAACGGGCCACTGGGCCTAATACTTGAAAGGCAGATGATGATGATGATGATGATGATGATGACATTAAAAAATAAAAGAAGATATACTAGATTGAAGTTTTATAAAACATTGGCAGTTCCTGCATTACTTTATAGGATCGAAACTTGGGTAATGACCAAAAAAATTACAAAGTAGAATACAGAGCGCAGAAATAAACTTCCTTAGAAGAACAAAAGGCTGCACAAGATTGGATCGGATAAAAATGAAGATATAAGAGAGTTAAATATATATCCATTGAATGAGAAAATCAGAGAATATAGAGAGAAATGATTTACACATGTCGAAATAATGAATATAACAAGATTATCAAGAGCAGCATTCAACTACAAGCCAAGAAGTTCAAGGAATGTAGGAAGGCCAGTGAAACGACGGACAGAACAACTGTGAGGCGGAACAGGCAATTTTTGCCTACCCCATGAAGTGAAGAAGAAGAAATAACTTTAAAAATTACTTCATCAAAAATTAGATGGATGTCTAAATCGAATAAATAAAATGTACGCCAGCTAGAATTGCAAGGCATAGGATGAATAGCTGTGGCCACCAATATATATGTAGGACACTTATCTACTTTTAAATTACCAATATGTATTTGTATATTGAATAAACTTGGGTAAATTTCTGGACAAAACGCGGAAAATAAGAACAACACTCATTCATGAATACATACATGTTATCAAAATGGAATACCAATAATTCTTAATGATTATACATAACTTAATTAGTGTATAATGCTATTGTATTATTACGTAATTGTAATATTATTGTGTTTCCTTTATGTAATTTTAATGTTTTTATTTTGTTTTTCTTTATACTATTACCAACTATTACTTTAATGTAACGGACTGTCAACAGCACGTACGGCTTACTGCCCATGCGACCCACATTTGTAAATCTTCTTCTTCTTCCTTCCAAGTATTAGGCCAAGGCCTGTTACGATCCTATAGAAAATTTTCCCTTATGGGAAATTCTCGTATAAGACTTGAAAGCATAATAATAGTCCCTTCGATTGGTTGCTGGCCAAAGGAAGGCAAGACCAGTGAAGGGGCTGCCATCTTATAGCCTCTGGTCAGGCTTTTCTGGAGAAGAAAAGAAAATAAAGGAAAGACAAAATGGAAAAAAGGAAGGACTCCCTAGCCCTCGGATGCCCTAATAGCGTTGGGATCGAAAAAACAAGAGTTAACCAAGAGAGGTTAGATAGTAAAGTTAAAAGAGTGCAAAACACAAGTAAGTGGAAGAAATGTTTTGCACAGCTTGGGCACCTTGTGGTCGCCATCCACATATCCCCTAGATGAGGACCCCTGAGGGTACATTTGTAAATAATATTGTAAATATCTTACTTTTTGTCTAATAAAGTCCTCCTACTACCACTACTTTTAAATTAAGGAAAATTATGACAAATATAACGATTATGTCGATGATTCCACTCCTCTGCTATAGATATCCTATTTTTCAGGAGTCTTATCAAATGAAGGGCTCGGCTGTAAAACATGGTAAGCAACAAATTCTTGAAAATTGAGTTGTAGCTTATAAACTGTGATATGTGACCTCCAGAATGCATTTGCGAATGAGGTTTTATTTACCGTGACAGTACATCTGCTACCTATTGACAGATGTAAAAACTATGTGCATCAAATGCTTCAAGAGGTCACATATTACAGTTTACATGCTTCAACTCAATTTTAAAGAATTTGTCAGTTACCATGTTTTACAGCCGAGCCCTTCAAATTATAATTCTACAAATGTACTATGCTATACCAGTTTTAACTGTAAAATATTTAAAATCTCGACTAGAAAAATAGCCAAAGTGGTACAATAATTACCAATATCATGTATTAATAAATTTATTGATCTCTCAAACTAGGTTTGAAGCAGATATCTACAGCCGACAGTTAAGTTCACAGAGAGAACGCCGAATCTCCTGAGAATGCCTCCGCAGTAGTAGATGAAACTTAGAGTTAAAAAATAAAACTATCACGGCCAATCAGTCCGGATAACCAACTTAACAAGAGTTATTAGATTTTTGTATCAAAAAGTAGAAACTTAACTTGATGGCTGACTGCCCTAGAAGGCTCTTGGCTAACTTCCGGCTGCTGACCTGATATCCACATGTATTAATCATCAGGTGGATGATCCAATCATGTCATGGTGTAGAGCTACGGGACTTGCTCCCTTTCGGGTCCCCATGGAGAAATAAATTTTTTCGTGGAATTTCGGCCATATTATACCTTCACCCACACAGCATCATGAAGAATTTGGCTAGCTACAATAAGTAGCCCATGTTGAGAAAAACAGCTGTATCCACTGCATGACACGATATACAGACCATATTATACTCAGCCAATATTCCTGAACAACCCCAAACATCACACCAAACTGTTCATCCCAAACATATTCCACAGACTATCTGCATCCCTCTGGACAAACTTCATTCTTACCCAATTTCTAACCAATCACGGCTGTTTTCGATCCTACCTATATAAAATAAATAAAATAACTTCCTCGACTTGCAACTGTCGCGAGAAAGAAGTTCAGACGGCCTTGCAGCTACTAAAAAAGTGCTCTAAGTTTGCGAAAGGAAGATCAACTGTCCTGAAGTCTGTACCTTTGCCACTCGTTTTGAAGTCTCATATCAACACTATATAGATATTCAGCTTCCTCAAAAACGTCTTCCACTCCATTCAATAAATTAAACTCTATGATTTGTAATTTTTACATATTTATGTAAATTTCCTGATGGTGAAACACGAGTTGCAACTTGTCTTCAACAAATAAAAAAAATCAAAATGTTTATCAGTAGATTTTCGTATCACAAAACGTGGAAATAAACAGTTGTTAATTTCAGACTTACAATAGGACGAGAGTTTAGCCCATCATTTACATAGGATCGACATGCTCGAAGCAAACAAATTTGTACTATCCTACAATCCAGATGACATCATGGATAGTCAACATGTCCATTGTCTGGTGCTGAACCACAATGCACAATGTTCTGACAACCTAACAAATCTGACAGGGAATCCAGAGAGAAGATGAAATACCATCAATCTTCACCATTGGATAAATAAACAATAAATGTATTTTTACTTATCAGGAAAAACAAATACAAATAGAGCATTTTTAATTCGAAAAGTTGAAAGTTTTGTACACCTGGGAACCCAAATTAACAACACAAGTGAGATTAAAGGAGAAATAAGTAAGGGAATTCAAAATTCCAATAAATGTTACTATGGAATGGAAAAATATTTTTAATCAAAATATCTCACTTCTAACACAAAAATCAGATTATATAAGGCATTAATAAAGTCTGTGCTAACGTATAGAAGTGAAACTTGGGTCTTCACTGAAAATACCACTGTTCAACTCTGAATTTTTAAATAAAAAATATAAGAAAAATATGTGGCCCCATTCAGGAAAGATGAAAATGGCGAATACGATATGAGGAAATATATCATTTGTACAAATCACCAGACATTGGTACAGATATTAAAATAGCTAGATTGAGATGGGCAGGGCACATCCAGAGAATTGATAATACCAAAACGGTTAAAAAAATAATGATGGGCCAACCAGATGGAAGAAAAAATGTTGGAAAACCTAAAGCTAATGAATGAAAATGAAATGTGTAAAGAAATCAAAATTATAAAATGGAAATAGGTTGGTCATGTGTTAAGGAGAGAGAGTGATAACATCACAAAAAAAATGGAATTTGACTGGAACCCCCAAGGATTAAGAAGGCGAAGAGGAAGACCTTGGAGTAATACCATGGAGTAATACCATGGAGGGGTGAGTTGGAATGAAATTAAGGCTTTGGCAAACAACAGAGTGAGTTGGCGAGCTTTTATCAAGGCACTATACTTCCAAGTGGAGGGCAGGACTACTATTACTACTACTACTACCACTACCTAAAGCTTGTCTCATAACACAAATGTAATTACCTGTAACAAACATGCGCACCATACTAATAGATAACACCAAACTGATTACTCAAAACACACTCAACCAACCCACATATTGTCCAGAACCATACAGTTCTAAGTCCATTTTGTAGAATTCTTGTTACGTTCTATGTCCCGTGTCCATGTGCACTGTGAAAATGAACAGGAATTCGACATTTCGGTTTAAAATGCTATACAAAATATGGTATTCCTGTTTTATTCTTACAATGCACGTGGACATGTGACATAAAATATTCGTTTCATAACAAGAATAATTCCTCTACGAGATGGACTTAGGACAATATGGTTCTAGGCCATCGATGTATAAATTTCAACTAACCTGACAATACACAAGTATTTCTCACAACCCAAAAATCTCAACACACTTTAAAAAAAATACACTAGTAAACAACCCGAAGAGGGACTAACGATAGAAAAAAGATAATCCAGATCGAAAATCACAAAATTGACTACATCAATGAAAATGTTTTCTTAGGCTAAGCCGTATCATTCAGTAACCAAACTATAAACGAAATAGAAAAGAGAATCACATAAAGCTTGGAAAAAATTCTGGGCTCTAAAGTTCATATTATTAGAAAATACATCAGCCTAAAAATTAAAAAAGCAGTCATGGACATGTGTGTATTACCCGTATTAAGTTACGGCTCTCAGACATGGTCATTAACAAGAAAAGGAACATCCATGCTAGAGATTTGCCAGAGAAAAATTGAGCGGAAGCTATTAAATATCACAAGAAGGGACCGCTTCAGGAACGAGGACATCCGCAAGATAACGAGGCTAAAAGACGTAGCAACATCAGCAATGGGGTTGAAATGGAAATGGGGGGGGGTCATGTGCTCCGAATGGATCATAAAAAGTGGACTTACCGTATACAGTGGCTATGTGAGAACCCAGACTAGGGAAAAGGAAAGTGGGAAGACAAAAAAGGCATTGGAGTGAAGTGTTTAAGTGTCATATAGGAACACTGTGGACTAGAATAGCACAAGACAGACAAATATGGAAGCAATCCATAAAAAAGTTGAAGTGATAGTCACAAGGGAGTGGCTAACCCGGGGATGTAACGTAAGCCACCTTGCAGTCGCAGGAGGCCCTTGTCCGAAATGGGATGATTATGGGCTAATTCTAATTCTAAAAAAGCGAGGAAAACAGGATCACATCTGATCTCATTTACACCACTTCTTGGTAGATGGATGGAGTTTTGGAAGATATCCAAAGACTTGAAATTCGAAATTGGTGAACAGTCACCAGGAATAGAGAGGTCTCGAGGAGATTTCTTAGTGAGACTGTGACACGAACGGAGTCGTTATGTCAAAGATGGTTTTGTTATCCACCCTGTAGATATAATACTATCTTATCAGAGCGTTTAACATCCTCCTCACTGTTTGTATTTGTAATGATGAGGTACAGACGTCTCTTTACAATTGGTATGAGTAATGGTTCTGCAGGACTTACAATTTGATGGCAAGTGTAACAAATGACCCGTGTGAAAACGTCCATCTGAAATATTCATGATTGATGTAGCGGTGTGAGCAATCATGATATAAACATAACCACATCTCTGCTACGAAAAAAATTATGCGCTTAACATAGCTCATCGCATGCTCTCAGATCTATTAAACATTATCGATTTATTCAATTTACTAATGGACTGAGCGTATGTAAATTATCACATATTATCTTGTCATTATATCCCCCTCCCTCAATTAAGTATTCAAGAAGCTGTTTTTACATCAATAACACGGAACAATTTCATACTTGCAACGTGTTACAGGGTGCCTTGGGACATGCGCTGGTTCGAATTTCATGGGGGAAAATTTTTTCTCGTGGAATTTCCATCAGAATGGGACCGGTACCCACCCAACATCGTGAGGAGTTTGGATATCTACAATAAGTAGTGGCTCCAGGTTGAGAAAACCAACTATAACGACTGGGACTCGACATGCAGACCACACGTCACCCCTAAACTAGTAAAATGATCGTATACCTTTGTGATTAACACATGTGGATATGAGGCTAGTCGTTGGCTGATAGGCCAAGAGCCTTCTAGACCTATCGCGCCATGAAGTAAGAAATGTGTTGCAGGAAAACATTTAGGGGCGGACGGTAGCGCAGTGGGTAATGCAAGCGATGGAATGAGTCTCGGTGGGGTCAGGATTTTTAAACAGACCCAACACATTCTGGCAGCACTGTGACCCTGGGGTCGACTCAGCCTCTAATGGGAATGAGTACCAGTCGCTTGTGCTGGGGTAAAGGCGGCCGTAACGCAGGGCTGACATCAAGTGCCGATTGTCTAGAAAAAGTGGGAACCTTAACCTCCTACTGTCCCAAATAAACATTCTGGAAATATAATTTACTTGTTAAATCTTGCCTCTGGTTCCGAGGGTCGCGGGTTCGAACTCGGCCGGGGTCGATGAATTTTTTTAGGATGGAAAATTCCAAGGAGTAAGTCTTCCGGGAGGGACTTTATGTCGTGAGTCTAAAGATTTTCAGGCTCGTAAAAGATCCTTAATCCTGAATAAAGAGGTCTTTAAGCAAAATTTACCTACCTCAACGTCCTAGTAATACCTTAGTTGCCTGTTAGATGTCTCATTGGGTCGGTATGTTAACCGAATGCCATCCTTGACATCTCTGAGCAAATAAGATAACTAAAAATTAACTTGGTCTAGTAACTTCTTACAAAGACAAAGCGTCTTTTGTTCTACTGTTTTATGTTACTTTACTTTTTTTGAAAACATTCTTTGTAAGAAGTTACTAGACCAAGTTAATTTTTGGTTATCTTATTTGCTCAGAGATGTCAAGGATGGCATTCGGTTAACACACCGACCCAATGAGACATCTAACAGGCAACTAAGGTATTACTAGGACGTTGAGGTAGGTAAATTAATAATGTTGAATCATTATAACCTTTATTCACCGCAAGGTAAAAAAAGGGTTTCCTATATTGGATGTAATAAAACAAACTCCTTATAAAGTAGAGCCTATGGCTCAGCAATGGTCTACGCCATTATAGATGTGTTAAAAATAAATCAATACTAGTGAAATTCATAACAAATTCCGTTGAGGTGAACTCATATGATGAAAGTTAAAAATTAAATTGTACCAGTTGCTACAAACAGTTGGAGTATGCATCACCGTACACAACAACAACAAGTAACGGAAACTCAACATGCAGAAGATGGAAGGTAACTTCCGAAAGCGCTCCAGTTAATTTTATATACAATATTTTAACAAAATTGAGGACGACGGCACCTACCAACAGGTACAATTTAATTTTTAACTTTCATCATACGTTAAAAATAATTTTAAGTAAATGCTTCATTATTTAATATACTGCTGTTTCTCAGTTTTTAATGATGAACTTTAACAAACCTTGGTTTTGGGAAATATGTTTCCAGTATGGAGCTATATTCAGAAGAAAAACGGTAGAAATGGGTTTCTTAAAATGGAATCGGTAAAGCGGTATAGAGCGGTGAGAGACGAAATGTTCTTGCAATGAAATAAGTTGCATTGCAGCGCACCTTGTAAGGATGTTTAAAGCCTGTGTGAGGACATAAAGTTGGATGTGAGGATATGGCTGCCACATCTCTGGGGAAATATACTGATAATGTGTTTCCGAATCTCGCTGTTCCAACTTACATTATTTTGCATACAGTAGCAGTCTGCTTTTGACTTTATGGAAATAGCTTGTACTGTACTTTATAAGCATATGTTAGCCTTATCCATTGTTCTCAATTTGAGGAATATTATACATTCAAATGAAAATATTCCAAATTTAATTATAGTATAATGTTAAAATAGGTACCTGATTTAGCAGTTAACACTAAGAAATTAGGACTGGAAGTAAACATCAATAAAACCAAATATATGGTCACACGTAGAAATGCATTATATAATGGAAATGGACAGCTAATGACAAATGAGCGAAATTTTGAGGAAGTGGCTGAATTCAAATACCTAGGAACAATAATCACAAATAGGAATGAGATGCACAAAGAAATTAAACATAGGCTCAATTCTGGAAATGCGTGCTGTTATGCATTGCAGAGGTTCTTGAGCCCCAACTCCTTTCAAAAAACGTTAAACTGAAAATATATAAAACTATTATTCTACCAGTTATATTATATGGATGCGAAACATGGACTCTTACTTTAAGAGAGGAAAGGAGATTACAGGTATTTAAGAATAAAGTACTTAGGAAAATTTTTGGACCAAAGAGAGATGAACAGACAGGTGAATGGAGAAGACTACATAATAATGAATTACATGGTCTCTATAGGAAGCCAGATATAATAAGAACAGTTAAGTCTCGTAGACTGCGATGGGCAGGACATGTTGCACGTATGGGGAATGAAAGACTTGCATGGAAACTTCTTGTAGGAAAGCCAGAGGGAAAACGCCCAGTTGGTAGACCAAGAATGAGGTGGGAGAATAACATTAACTGAGTTGAGGGAAGTAGATTATACAGAGAGTGATTGGAAAGCATTAGCTCAGGATAGGGATGTATGGAGAGCTTATGTCCGCGCGGCTATGAACCTACGGGTTAGATAGTACCAGTTAGTTACTGTATTAATGTAGCATATCAAAAATGATTCTGTAATACTAATACACTGTGTACCGATCATACGTACGGCTATACATATACATATCCTCAACTCATATCCAACTCAGGGTCGGATCGAGGGATGAGATGAGATGAGCTCTTATATAGAGGTCTGTGAATGACAAGGGTGCCGGCCGAACACGTCTGACGCACCATCACGGGGCAGATGAACGAAATAGATGAGATGAGTACGGAGATATGGTGTAATTAAATTGTTGTAGGGTAAAACGGTACAAAACCCCGAGAATAACTTGCCCAAGCTCCGTTTCGTTCACCACAAAATATGCAGGACTATAATAAAATAAATAACTATAACTTCTGAACTAATACGAATCTACAGATGAAAATAATTTTTACGAAAAATGAAAATTGAAATGTTTTTACCTTGTGTTCCATAAACCTCAACATGGCTTCCACTAGTAGCACGGAAAATGTCCATCCGGTATTCAACCTCGATCAGTGTATTATGAAGCATTTGTAGTGATTCATTGTTGACAACAGCATAAATTATTTCTTGTAAGTCCATATAATCACGTTCTGGTATCACGTAGACCTGGTCTTTAACAAACTCCCACAGGGAAAAAAAAAAAAAAAAAAAAAAAAACACATGTGGTGTTAGGTCTGGTGATCTAGTAGGCCATGTAATACTCTTCCGATACATCCTGTAGGGATCGTTTCACAGGATATTATCGTTAAGATGAGCAAGAAACGTGTAATGAATTTGACACTTATTTCACAAAACTCAATCACTTTGTTTATAATGTCTAACTAGACTCTGCAGCACTTCACTCGCAGCATGACGGTTGAACCAAACGCCACCACGTACACAACTCAACTAAGTATATTGTAGAAAGAAATTGAAGTACTTATGACGTAGATTTGATGTCACAAGCTGTAGTTCTGAAGCATGCCGATCCTATATCGACTTTATAAAATGTTTTGTTGAGATTATCATTTGTTTACCTCTAGACATTTAAGTTCAAACGCTTGCATTTTGAAACAAATCAGATCTAGCGTTTAATGAATTTAGACGAATCGTGTATGTTAAGAATTGTTGGCTTTTTTAGGGCTTAAAGGACCTTTGGGACATGGATTTTTTTGGTAGCATGAGTTTCTAGCCGAGTGTTAGTATGTGGATGTATTAGTTATAAAGGTATACGTGTTTTCGAACATAAATATATAGATTCTTAATTAAACTATTTGGCTCAACTGCACTTGCTTGATTTTTCAGTTATATTATTGTTAACGAAAGCTCTTCTTTTGTATTTACTATCATTATTTAATATTTTAAACTTATTCAAACATTTTTATAACATTATTAGACAATTTTGAAGTATTTATCTAAATATGAAAATCACAATAATTATGACGCTGTTAGAAATATTGTGATGCTAACTGCTATTTTCTCCACAGAGTATATTAATTAGTCTATGATTTTCTATAGCTGTTTTGGGTTATCGCTGGTTGGATCAGCGTTAGGGTGCGATAAGTAAGTGTACACCCATTTTCCGTAAACGTTTGGTAATTTTAATATTATTAATATATCTTTTTAACATGGATTTGGCGATTTATTGCAAAAATTGGTCACGTGGATGATATTCAATATGTGGTTCGATTGTGGGTTATCGGTGGCTCTACAAACTCTGGCGCATGCGCACTGTTATTCTATAGGACTTTGAAAATATTTCACGCCAGTTTAAGTGCAGTTTTTCCAACTATTTTTATTTCTAGCGTATAATGATTACAATAACCTTAAGTAATTCTAACCCTAAATAACTAATCTAAGGTTATATTAAGAAAACCTACATTCTAACTTTCCTGAGTTTCGACAGAGGGAGATATGGGGTTACGAATCTACCCTAATTTACATTCTAATAATTATCTAATAACTCTTGCACTTTGAAATATAGTCTGCACACTCTGAAACTAGTATTAAACTATTTAAGATACTTGACTCCATTTCTAATTGTCCTAGGCAAATTATAGTAAGACAAATGGTATGCAGACTTACCCCATCAGCTCACTGCTTCAACAGACACGAGTCCCCTATTTTGCAAGGTTTATATACTAAGCTTCTGCACCTACAGCTATAACTAACTGTACTAACATTCCTATAGTCTAAATGCAGAGACTTACAGTTAGCCTTGAAATACTTTGTTCCTGCCATAAGTCAAAATTCTATCCTGAAATATAATATGTCTAAATACTTTATATTTCACCAACTGTTTTTATATGGAATAATTAAAATAATCTATGAAATAATTAAAATATCTATGTAAAATAATCTATGCATTCGTAACAGTGTAACTAAATTATTGAGTACAGTAAACTTTGGATGAGTCGAATACATTGCAGTTCTTAACACATATACGTTCTGCATTTTAAAAATGAATTTCGTTAAATATTTGAATCGTAAAAAAATTTAATAAACAATACGACGTATTGTATAGATTTAATATATCGTGGTTTATAGAACATGATTATATATTTGCTTTTATAGCTAAAGGTAAGTTAGTTGTCTAAATATCGTAACTATACCTCTCCCGAGCTGTTTCAATTATAATGTAAACAAACCAAATGTATGGACTGCATTTTCATTGGTCGAGTAACTATTTTACCTTTAAGCGTGTAAGGAAATGAAGTTCGATTTCCAACACTCAAAATAAATAAAATAATAAAAAATGATTATCTAGTTACTCGTTTCCCAATCTGTGGTTCGCGAACCTCCAGGGGTTCGCCAAAACTTTTCCGTAATGGTGGGTTTCGAGATTATGCCTATCATTTCTGCGGCATTGTGTTAATAATAATAATAATAATAATAATAATAATAATAATAATATTTTGCTTGGAATCAAATTTTATGCATGTCTACTCTATGTATATTTAAAAGTCAGTGGTTCACCCAACTCAGATCGTTGTGGAAGTGGTTCGCGAGTCGAAATAGGTTGGGAACCGCTGACCTAGTACATGTATATATAAGCTAGTATATAGGACAATCTTAAAATATTTATTTTTAATGCCCCGCAGTTTTTGTCATTTTTTAGACATTTCTGGTTTCTCTCCTGGCAATGGCGTAATTATAACCCACTTCTGAGGTTGGGGCGCCTGGAAGGCGGTGTTATGTTGCCCCGATGATATGATGGGTGATGATGATAGTGGTGCGCCAGGAGAGCCCCTAATCCTAAGCTTAATCTAAGATGAATATGAATGAAGATAATTGTGATGGCCATATGATTTCGGGCACCGTTTGGGCCTTAAAGTCTTCCTGACATTTTTCTTACAGGTGAGGAAAAACCCCGATAAAAACCTTTTCCAGAAAACTGTCCCGACCGGAGATCGAACCCGGGTCCGCTGCGTGACAAGGCAGCACACTACCTCGAGACCACAGCGGTGGACAATCTTAGAATATATAACTACAATTTTAATAGATTAAATATGGATCAATAAGCATTTCATTTTTTAATTATTACGAATTTCAATTGTTTCGAATGGTTTCCCATACACAATTTTTGAAGCATTAAAATGGAAAACCTTTGGAAAGCGGAGAGAAACAATTTATTTTGAATGTTTTCAAACAGTCTAGTTGAAAAAAATCCTGCATTAACCATTGAGGATATGGTGAAATAACAGCAGAATTTACAGGTGAAATAACAGTGACATATATTCTGCTCTCAGGCCTAATTAAATTGTAAATAAAGGACATAGATCAACATCATGGAAAAAGGGGAAAATCTGATTAGGCAGGGCCGTATATAATTTTTTGTCATAAATAAATAGAAATGGAAGTTATTATATGACACAGTGGAACGTTTACCTCCATCATAGCAGCACTGTCGGTGCGTCGCACGGACGTAGGCACTAATCAAGTATAGTCTGGAACAAATAGCAAATGAAACACTTACCCAGCTTTCTTAGGTGTGGAAAGCATCGGCAAGCTACCACACCTACAATTCCATAGTAAAGCTGCAGCATAGCATGAAAATACTATGATTGCAGTGGAGGACCTGCCTTCGGGCAGAATTACTATGGATGGATGGATGGATGGATATATATATATATATATATATGCTTACTTGATATAGTCAGCTACTAGATGGCAGTGAAGACAGTGTTCTCGCGACATCTAGTAATAATGGAGAGTATAATACATATATAAGAACAATAAGTGTTTGAATTAGATTCGCCTGGTAGTGTAATGGATATCACGCTGAGGTACAGACTCAGAGATTCGGGTTCGAATCCCGTCCAGGCATTTATTTTTCTTATCATACCATATTAAGCTTGCATTGCTCAATGTTAAAGATTTAATTATAACATATATATACACATACAAGAAAAATGAATGTTTTTACTAGATTTGCTCAGTGGCGTAATCGGTAGCGCACTGGGGTATCATTCAGAGGTCCCGGTTCAAATTCCGTCCGAGAATTTATTTTTCTTATGTCATATATATAATGGTAAATTTCGATGTCTACTAGGTAGTATCGATAAAGATATGTAAAAATTTATCAAAATTATTTTCATGAAAAGGACCTCAATATTTATTATGTAGCAGGTTTCATATCATCTTCCTGCGCTCAATTAAATCTGGTCATTCTCCTCCCACATCTCTCTATCATTCCAATCTCCATCGTCCAATCATTTTTCTCTCATGCTGCTCAAAACACCATAACCCACTTTATTTTTGGCCGTCCTCTTCTTCTTCTTCTTCTACCATGTGGCATCCATTCTAGTATTCTTTTTTGTAATCGGTCTTCTGACATTCTTTCACATGACTATACCATATTAATTGTTTGTTTTTTATGTAATCCACATTTTTTTGTTTAATTACACCGTTTCTTATTTTATCTCTTCTAGAAATTCCAGCTGAACGTCTCCAAAAATCAATTTCTGCAGAATTTAATTTACTTATTGTTCTAGATTTTCCTTTTGAATTCGATATATAATCCTTATTTTAAAAAAATGGAGATTAAAAATAGATCTAAAAAATCATGTGCACTTTTAAGGTAAAACCGAAAATTAATAGATGAAACTGCATATTGATGAGTCGATTTAATTGCACATTTGTTCAGGAGGAATATCTGCTTTAATTTACATTTCGTTCCGGTTGAGCAACTGCTTATTTTCACTTATATTTCCCAGTGACGTGATTTTAATATTTTTCTAACAAGTCAAGCTGACATTATGAAAAGCTACAAGCCCGTATCTATCGTTTGGTTCAAGGAGCAGCCGTTTGCTTTCAGCAAAACACCCAAAATATAAACACACACACATTTTCCAATATACCAGGATGGAATAAAATCTGTAAAAAGCGCTCCAGGAAAAATCTTCTCTCAACCTTAAATGTGTAAATATTTACCTTCTCTGAAATTACAAGTAGTAGCGTATTTCAAAATGAAATATTTTTCCAAGTTACTTTCAAAGAAAGTGCATACACTTTCAATTTTACGGAACTTCTTGTTTAAAACAACAAATAATTATGCTTACCAATGAACTCACTGGCACTATCGAACCTGAGAGTTCATGGCCACTCTCTAAATATCTCCAATGTCTTCCAATAATCTCCTGTATAATTTTCCTGCTTCAGTTCATGGTTAATATTATTCTCCCACCTCATTCTCGGTCTTACTTACTTACTCACTGGCACTATTGAACCCATAGGTTCATGGCTGCACGGACATAAGCTCTCCATACATCCCTATCCTGAGCTAATGCTTTCCAATCATTCCCTGTATAATCTACCTCCATCAAATCATAGTTAATGTTATTCTCCCACCTCATTCTTGATCTACCAACTGGGCGTTTTCCCTCTGGTTTTCCTATAAGAAGCTTCCATGCACGTCTTTCACTCCCCATATGTGCCACATGTCCTGCCCATCACAGTCTACGAGACTTAACTGTTCTTATTACATCTGGCTTCCCATAAAGGTCATGTAGTTCAATGTTATGAAGTCTTCTCCATTCACCTGTCTGTTCATCTCTCTTTGGTCCAAACATTTTCCTAAGTGCTTTATTCTCAAATACTCGTAATCTCCTTCCCTCCCATTCTTGGTTTATTATTCATAAATACAATTTGACATCTACAGAGGGTGAAACACGAAACCAGATAGATCATGTATTAGTACAACTCTGGCACAGTAGCATCATAGGTGTTAGGTCAGTTATGGAGATAGACTGAAAATCAAAGAGCAGTTATTGTTTGTGAAAGGTAGAAGCGATAAAGATGACTGAAAATTTTGAATTAAACACTTTGAAATGTTCCTTCCTGAATCCATCCTGTTCTTCTCTTAATATGTCTTCATAATATTAATTAAATTTGTTTTTTATTATTTTTGAGAATATTTTATGATCAATATATCACGAACATACTTAAAATTGACAGACATGATACATCGGATGCTTAGAATGATTTGGGAAAAAGAAGCTCTTCCAAATGAATGAATTCGTAAGGGTTTATTCATATGTTATGTGACGAAGGGGTCCTTTAAAAATATTAATAATTTTAACTACTGCAATTAAGGTCAAAAATAGATAGGATGGAAAGAATAGGTTATCGTATCAAACTATAAGAAAGTAAATAAAACTGATTGCAATACTTACAGGGGCATCTCATTACTTATCAACTTTGTTTAAAATTATAATAAATACCTAGTATCCAGATATTACTCCCTATATAGACGATATAGTAGGTGATCATCAATGTGGATATACAAAAATATGTCTAGTATAGATCAGATTTTAGTAGAAGGCAAATTTTAGAAACGAAATGTAATAGTACAGTACATCAACTATATGTAGACTTTAAAATTACATACGATTCAGTTGTATAGCATCCTGCTGGACTTTGGAATTCCTATATAAAAAGTTGTTAGATTTTTTCAAATGTGTCTAAATAGTACAAAGAGAAGAATGCGGGTAGGCAAATAGGCTTCAAATACTTTTGTAATTCACAATGGCTTAAAGCAAGGATAAGCACTTATCTCCTCTATTATTCAATTTCGACCTAGAGTATACCAGCAAATCTTTCGAGATTAAAAATAGGCGTACAAATTGTAATGTTAATATTAAGCTGTTGGTATATGACGATGATGATGTATTTTCAGGCGATAGCGAGGAGAAACTAAAAGCCAACAGGCATACATTCTATGAAGAAACACAAATAAATTGGCGTTGGAAATAAATACTAGTAAATCTAGATATATGATGTTAATTATATAATGTTTACCTGGTAAGTCGTAAATTTAGTTGAGGACGACTGACTTACCAGGTAAGAATTATATAATTAACATCTTATTACATAACCTCAACGGTGCTTTAACATGAATTTCAAATCCAGATATATGGTCACATATAGAACCAGATACAATGGAAATGGACAGTTAATGACAAATGAGGAAACTTCTGAAGAAATTACTGAATTCAAATACCTACAAACAATAATTACAAACAAAAATGAGGTGCAGAAAGAAATTAAACATATGTTCAATTCTGGAAAACTCATGCTATTGCACATTACTGGGACTCTTGTTATAAGTAATGCCACAAGTGAATTTATCTAGAAGATTTGGAAATCAAGAGTGGCATTTGTTACGACTATTAAAGAATGAAAGTAATCCGTTTACTCAAAAACCATTATCTAAATATAGTTACCGGTATTTTAAAATATTTAATGTAAATTGCGATGATTGAAAGCAAATCCGAAATGTGAGGTTATATTAATTCACTGCAACTCGATCATATTATTTATTGCCAAATAGGATCGCAATATTGTAAGAATGTACCCAAGAGTGGAGAAATGATGAAACACATCAAATTGTATATTATAATCAACATTATAGGTCATTCATTTATTTTTTTAGTAAACAAGTCAGTAAAATCAAGGAAATCTGTTCATTATTTGCTATATTCAATGTATTTGTTGGAGAAAAATAATGGTCTGAGCTGTTCAGAACATTAAAAAGGAGTAGCTATCTTTATCACAAAAGCAGGAGATGAAGAGAAATCGATAAACAACGAGGTGAAACACGACTGTCTTAGATTGTAAAACAAAATTCATTGAAACGTGATTGGTCATTGGCTAACATTTGGGGCATGAGTTAAAGTCATCTCAATGACACTCGAAAAAAACATTAAATTAAAAATATATAGAACTGTTATTCTTCCTTTTACATTATTTGGATGCGAAACATGGACTCTTGTTTCATGGGAGGAGAAATTATTACGTATATTTAAGAATAAAGTCCTTAGGAAAATTTTTTGGACCGAAGAGAGACGAACAGACAGGTGAATTGAGAAGATTTACGTAACAATAAAATGAACTTAATGGAAACCAGATGTAATAAGAAGAATTAAGTCTCGTAGACTGCGATGGGCGGGACATGTGGCACGAATGGGAAATGAAAAGGGGGCATGAAAACTCCTTATAGGAATATCAGAGGAAAAGCGTCCATTAAGTGAGGCAAGAACGAAGTAGGAGAAAAACTATCATGATTTTAGGGAGGTAAATTATACAGGAGACGATTTAAAAATACGTAAAAGAATAGGGATGTACGGAGAGCTTATGACCATGAGCTCGAAGTTGAATAGTGCTAGTGAGTTAGTTCACCTAGAACGAACATTTGAAAATATCTTTAGCAGTCGATTGTCTATGTTTGGCAACAAAACTCAGTATATAGTATTAAAATAAGTAGAGAAAGATATTCTAAAAAAATCTGCGAAAACCCACCACCGGAATTGGGAGTTTACCTGAAATCCCAAATTAAAAATTAACTCTAGAAACCGCCATGTTAGGTTCGACGCAGTGTATACCATACAATTCAATTAACCTTCAATTTGGCATGTATCCTATATATTACATTTGATTGGTTGACTGATCCCCGTTTGTCCCACTGCGGGATAACATTATGATGTTTTCCTTGTGGAAAGTTACTTAAAAAGACTAATTTAGTTACGCTTAGCTATAACACCTATAATTCTCTAGTAAAGCTGCAAAGCATAACATGAAAATGCTATGATTGCAGTGAAAGACCTGCCCTCGGGCAGAACACTATAGGTAGATCATCCTTCAGATACGGGAGAGGGACATGTGGTTAGTATATCGCCTCGAAGATATATCTATAATAATAATAATAATAATAATAATAATAATAATAATAATAATAATAATAATAATAATAATAATAATAATAATAATACTTTATTTATTCTGGCAGAGTTAAGGCCATAAGGCCCTCTCTTCCACTCAACCATCTAGTGGAAAGTAAGGTATTACTTGGATGAAGGTCGGTTAAATTTTGCTCAGAGAGCTTTTAATTCAGACTTGAGGTTATTTTACGAGCCCGAAAACCTTCAGACTCGAGATCCACGGCTATGACAACTATGGTTTCAAACAGAAAGACTCTAAGGGAGGGGGCAAGGATGGAGTAACCAAACATAGATTGTTTCTTCTAAGAACGCAATTCGCAGGTGCAGCGTATCTTAAAAATAAAATAAATTTGAAGGCACTGAAAGAAAGAAGATAAACTGGTGCAATATCAGAATTTAATTACTCCCAATCCAAAAAGTAGCTTAGAAAAAAGCGTTCACATACAAAATTCAAATTTAAATATCCCCGTCATTATGTCCATTATCGCGTTTACATGCCATCTGGCGAGAATAAAATATCCAATAGTATTCTACAGTTCTACTAATATTCACCAGATGGCAATATCGCACAATGAATCTAGATTATTGCTGTTTTAAGACTACTTTACTCCCATCTAGCGAGAGGAGATTGAACAAATGGCGGATAAAATATCCACGAATATTCTAGCAGTTTTACAAACAGTCACCAGATAGCACAACCGTACAATGAACCAGGATTATCGCTGGGAGTGTTTATTTTGCCATCTAGCGAGACGAGATTGAGGAATCACCCGACAGTTCAATTCGAATAGAGAATTTTCTTTGTTAGCCGGTAAGCACACGCTCATTATTTTGTTACGAGAGCATATGCGTGGGATTAAAATTACCCAAATTTGATTAAACCTCAAGAAACTATGACTCACTGGCACTACTGAACACGTAGGTCCAAGGCCGCACGGACATAAGCTCTCCATACATTCCTATTCTAAGCTAATGTTTTCCAATCATTCCCTGTATAATATACTTCCCTCAAATCATCGTTAATGTTAGTCTCCCACCTCGTTCTTGGTCTTCCAATTGGGCGTTTTCCCTCTGGTTTTCCTACAAGAAGCTTCCATGTACATCTTTCACTTCCCATTCGTACCACATGTCCTTCCCATCGCAGTCTACGAGACTTAACTGTTATTATATCTGGCTTCCTATGAAGACCATACAAGCAACTAGAATTTAACAAATTTTGCAGATGGAATTGATGGATTTTTTCAGTGCAAGGAATTTCTCAGTACGGTTTCCTTCAGAAGGGGAGCAGAGCTGTAGCTCCCACATCTTTAGTTTATAAAACTTTAGAATCTCAAGCCTAAATTAAGAGACCTCCGAGCAAAATTATCATCTCTTTAACCCATTCGCTTCAAGTTTAAAAACTCAATGTATTTCCTCACTAACCGGATTTAACTTACCTTAAATTATAATGTCTATTTTCAGACATTCAAAAGAAACAAAAGATAACGGTATGTGAGATCACAATAAGGGTGAAGCCAAAGACACATTCCTCTACTATTCATAAATGTTAACAAAAGATTACCCTGCCAAGGGATGTGCAAAATATATAACTGCAGAGTTAAGCAAGTGTACCTCGTCTTCTGAGTTGAAGGCCATTTAACTGCCAGCGAGTCTACCTTGTCTTTTGAGGCAAATGGTTTAATGGCGAGCTTTAAATTACAATGCTAATGCCCCGAGATTAATTAAACTGCTGCTAATATTATATTTTTTATAGATCATGATAATTAAATTCCAATTGGTCTCAGTGATCTAGGGGTACCTTGTCTTGGTCCTGAAGGTTGCAGGTTCAAATCTGGCAGATATCAATGAACATTTTAGGATGGATAAACCCAAGAGATAAGTCCTCCGGGAGTCATGGGTTCCGAGTCTGAAAATTTTCAGGCTCGTAAAAGAAGCTCAAGCCTAAATCTGAGTATCTGAAAAAAATTAATTGGCCTTCCCTATTCAAATAATACATTAGTTTGTGTTATAATTAATTTTAACACTCACAATAATGGACAAATTATTAATATGTAAAGAAAACTCAATAGCTGAACTGGGATTTGAACCCAAACCTCTAGCTTTGTGTTGTAGTGTGTTGACCGTGATACCAATTCAGGCTTCTGGTGTATGCATAAATTTTTCCTTTCTCATATACCACTCTCGTCTCAAGCAGCTAGCTATCGCTAGCAGTGTGATTGGACAGCTTATAATACAGTCAACCCACTAGCTTATGATGTTAGAAGTTTGGGTTCAAATCCCAATTAAAGCATACCTTTTTCTTCACAAATTATTAATACCTTGTATTGACTTAGGCTTTCACGGCCGGAGTTATTATGATGATCTTCAAGAAGATTTCCGGGCTGTAGGCCATGGTCTTGAGGCTTGAAGTTCCCCAACATTTTGCCAGAGACTACGTCCTCAAGGATGCCAGAAGCAGTCTCTGGCGAAATGTTGGGGAATTCAAACCTTAAGACCACGGCCTACAGCCTGGAAATCTTCTTCAAGATAATCATATTAATATCTTAGTTGCCCGATAAGTGTTTGTCATCTGCATACAACTGTAGGGGAATATTGGCAGGGGGGGGAAATTTGGGGAACTATGATGCTACTTTTACCTGCGATATGACTGAAACACTGTTTTTAGGCAACATCATATTTTACAGGAAATAAGATTGAATACAAGGTTAAGACAGTATCAATAATTAGGAAATTCCATTTCTTATTTATTTATGACAAGAAATTATATATGGGTAATCGGACATTTATGCTTTTTCCATGATGTCGATAGATATCCTTTATTTATAATTTCATTATGAGCAGAATTAATACCCCATGCTGACTCACATGTAAATTTTGCTGTTACCCTCAATAGCTACTGTAGGACATTTTTCATTAATTAATGAGTCATTTTTTACATCTTACCTCATATTTTGTTTCTTTTAAACATGGGAACTAGTTTTCAAGAGAAGGATCTCTCTCATTTTCAACTGACATTATGACTACCGGATTTTCATTGGAATTGTTGGAATCTCCATCAATAACGTTGCCATCTGGTGTTGATTTGATGAACTTTGGGATGAGGTCATGTTCATCAGAAATCTCGAAATTCATGGATCTATATTTGTTCTTCTCCCAAATTGTCAATTCTAAAGGTTTTTCCAAATGTTTTAAAAGTTGGGCTTCTTTTTCAATCTATGATTCTCCAATAAAATATGTGCTGCAATAGCTGATTTTTCAATTTTACCATTTTTAATATTTCTAAAGTGTTCCTTAGTGCGAGTGTCCAAATTCCTTTTTGTTTTTCCTATGTATACAGCACCAGATGGTAATGTTATTGATGGAGATTCCAACAAAAATCTGGTAGTCATAATGTTGATTGAAAATGAGAGAGATCCTTCTCTTGAAAACTAGTTCCCATGTTTAAAAGAAACATAAAATATGAGGTAAGATGTAAAAAATGACTCATTAATTTACGAATTAAGAACCTCATAATGTTATTTCCCATATTTAACTATGAACATTTTTCACTAATTTTTATCAAAACATTCAAAATAATTTGGTTTGTCTCCCCTTTTAAAATATTTTCCTTTGCAATGTCTCACAATTATATAGAAGCAACCATTTAAACAACTGAAATACCAACGTATTCTAATTGCTTATGCATAAGAATATAACAATGCTCATTTAATCTATTAAATTGTAATTATATATTTTAAAACTCTCATATAGACATTTGCTAGATAATATATATTTTTATTTTCTCTATTTTAAATATTAGAGTGGGTACTACATTTTGTTAAAAGAGCTGTTATTCCTTAGTGTATAAATTATTTTATAACAATTATTTTATTAGTTTAATTTTAATTATATTTAATTTTATTGTATTATTAGACATTATTTTCATTATTGTTCAGTTTGACAGATAATTAATTGTTTAGTATGTACTATTATTGTCTTTTTTTGTATTTAAATATAACATATGTTTGTCCTAGTGAGTGGAAGAGAAGGCCACATAGCCTTAACTCCACCAGGCTAAATAAATCTATTCTATCCTAAAGGTAAAATCGTTATTCGACCAATAAAAATTCAGTCTTACATTTGCTTTGTTTACATTACAACTAGAACTTAGCTCAGAAGAGGTATAGTAACATTTTCATAGGTAAGAAAATTAAAAAAAGAGTAGACCAATTTAATTATCTTGGCTTTAGATTGTTATTTTTGACAGAATGGGATGTCATTGATATGATTGTAAATTTAATAAATCTATAGGGATAATATATAATGCAATGAAACCTATTTTGGTCAAAAAAAATATTCACACTTATATAAGATATGGACAAGTACAGTTTTCTGCCATGGGAAAGAGGCATGAACCCTGTGAAAAGTGATGAAAGCTGGTGAGATAAAGTTCATATACCAAACAACAGGCTGTACCAGGTGGGATGACAAAAGAAATGATAACTTACTTGGGGAATTGAATATGATGCCCATAATAGATTACATCCATCAATATTAACAAAACTGGCATCAACATGTGGACCGTGTGTCCAAATCCAGGATTCCTAAGGCACTTTTATAGAATCAATCAAATGGTAAAAGATCACTGGGATGGCCTAGGAGGAGATAGTTGGACATTTTTTTTTGTAGACGATCCATCCATCTAAATTCTGCCCAAGGGCAGGTCTTTCACTGCAATCATAGTATTTTCATGCTATGATTTGCAGTTTTACTAGGGAATTATAGGTGTGGTAGCATCCCGTTGCTTTCAACATCGGTGAAGGGTGATAATGATGATGATAGCCAGATGATTTTCGGGGACCGTTGGGCCCTAACCTTCCTGACATTTTGAAGACCATAACAGTCCTTTTAGGACAACAACATGAAAAGAATAATAACAATTTATTCACTAAAAACATAAATATTTGAACATACTACAAAAGCCTCAAACCATTTTTGAAAAAAAAGCAAATATGTGAACAAAAGACAATTCACTTTATGTAACAGTACATTGGATATATTTTTGTGAATTTTAACATGTCCACTCCACATGTCAAAACATTATTCCCAGTGTTGTGTTACAAGGAAACATATTGTTGCAGAACTGAAGTAATCATGTCAACAGAATGGCAAACTCATGTTTTGAGACCCTCAAGTTCTGTAACTATTTTGTACACCTTATATTTAATCTATTGCCAGGGAAAAAATCCAAAGATGTAAACTCCAATGACTAGGCCCGTTGTGTTTGTGAAGCTGAATCAATCCAATGCTCTTGAAATATCCATTCCAGCATTGGCACCAGCAGGAGAGTGCAAGGAGGTGCACTTGCACACCCTGTTGTTACGAATTTTTTTTATTCAACCACTGTTTGAATAGAAATAGAGCCCCCCACTTGTCGGAAAAGAAAATACACAGAAAAAATTAAGAATTTTTTTTTATCAAGTCACTGTTTGAATAAAAATTTAAGGCATCTAGGTTGCTGCCTCCATTTGTTCATCATATTGTCAATAAATTTAGTGTCCTCCTCTACTTTTTTCCTGTGAACACTGAGCATGCACAAGCCACTTAGCCTTGCATCTCCCATTGTTGACAGATTCCATGTCTTGTCATGTAGTAACGTGCTAAATATACATTCAATGCTAGTATAGTGTATGGATGCAGATGCACCTCCCTGAAAGTAATGCTGGTGGCACCAATGCATTCCAGTAGTCTCGAACATCAATTGCAAAATATGGAGGTGCTCTATTCCATTGAAACACAACTGAATCAGCAATACAATCTTACACTGTCTGGAGATATAAAAAAGTTGCAACATATCAAAACAGCATGTGCCATTGACTACAGCTATTTTTTTTAAATAATGGTCTGTACATTTTGTTAACTGTCATGCTGAGCCTTGCATTGACTTTGAGTATCTTGTCTTTCTGAGACTTAATTTTTTGTCTACCCTGTACAGCAGTTTACTGTTCCACAGGTGTGAAATGTTGCTTCATCGTTGAACAAGAAGGGTTTCAGTGACTGTCTACAATTTATTAACAGCCTCAATAAGGTCAGCACATTACTTCATGATCTACATAATCTTCAAGTTCATCAAGAATTTACAAATAGTAGGCTCATTTCTTTAGTCTGTATTGCTACACATTCCACAGTGTAGTATGCAGTACCCGGTATGTTTAACTCTTGCTAACATGATGATTTAACGATCTATGACTGCATTTAATTGCTTCTTGGATGTCCTCACAACAGAGGAATTCACAGTGAATAATGGCCTTAAGCAGGGATACAGTTTGTCACCAATTCTTTTTAACATTTATTTAGACCAGGCTCTTAACTTATGGTATAAAAAATGTTCTGAAATGGGTATTCCTATAGGAGGAAAAGTACTGCATTCATTGTTGTTTGCAGATGATCAAATAATTTTTGCAGGGATGAAGATGATATGAAATATATGATAAATAAACTAATGGAAGATATAAAATATGGGGACTGAATATAATTTACAGAAAACAGAATATATGTGTTTGGGAAAGGATGTGGATGACCTCATACCTGAAACAGGGAAAATAAAAAAATGTGAATTTTTTAAATATCTTGGGTCAATAATTACAAGATTAGGTACCCGTGAGAGAGATGCACAGACTAAAATTGCAATGGCAAAAAATGCAACTAGGACATTACATGAAATAATTTGGAACAAAAATATTACAAAGGAATTAAAATGAAAATTTATAAGAGCATAATACAGAATATTTTGTCATATGGAAGTGAAACTTGGTCTTTGACGGAAATACAAAAGAATACAATTAGAACAGTTGAATTTGATTATTTTAGAAGAAGCCTCCAAAAAACAAGACAGGATAAAATAAGAAATCAATTTCTTTGGACACAAATGAATGTTATCACATCTGTTGTTAAGAGGATTGAAATCAAACGCTTAAATGGTATGGCTATGTACAATAATGGAAAATGAAAGATGCCCAAAAATATATACCAATGTTCACCCCCGGAAGAAATAAACATGGCAGACCAAGATGGAAATGGAAAACCTATGTCAGAACCATAATGGATGATAGAAATTGGAAGAGGGAGATTGGAATGATAGAGATAAATGGAAACTGTAGATGGCAAACCAATAAGTGGGGGAAAGTCAAAAAAGAAGAAGAAGAAGAAGAAGGATGTCTTGTATAACCTGTATTGGTGTGGAAAGTTTACCTGAACATGCATGATCTTTAACACTTCCTGTCTTATGAATTTGTTGAACAGTGTTCAAATGTTGGCCCTTGTCAAAACAGGATTTCAAAATTTGTCATGTAAAGGGTTCCCTAATTTCTTCAAATATTAATGTGCTAACAATTGTTACTTTTTTCTCTATTGTGAACATATTGATTAGATATAAATTAAAATTATTTACATCTCACCTCATATCCAGTCTTCTGATTAAACTGATTTCAAATTTCAAAACCTAGGCAGTTTCATCATCATAATTTGACGACCAATGTTGTTAAATTAAACCCATAGTGATTTACAACTCAATGGTATTAATAAGCTGTTAGTTTATGCTGATGATGTAGTATTGTTGGCCGATAGCAAGGAGATACTAAAGAACAACACGCACACACTATTGAGTAACACTAAGAAATTGGGACTGGAAGTAAATATCAATAAAACTAAATATATGGTCACACATAGAAATTCATTAAATAATGGAAATGGACAGCTAATGACAAATGAGGGAAATTTTGAGGAAGTGGCTGAATTCAAATACCTAGGAACAATAATCACAAGTAGGAATGGGATGCACAAAGAAATTAAACATAGGCTCAATTCTGGAAATGCGTGCTATTATGCATTGCAGAGATTCTTGATGTCCCAACTCCTTTCAAAAAATGTTAAACTGAAAATATACAAAACTATTATTCTACCAGTTATATTATATGGGTGTGAAACATGGACTCTTACTTTAAGAGAGGAAAGGAGATTACGGGTATTTGAGAATAAAGTACTTAGGAAAATTTTTGGACCAAGGAGGGATGAACAGACAGGTGAATAGAGAAGACTACATAACAGTGAACTACATGGTCTTTATGGGAAGCCAGATATAATAAGAACAGTTAAGTCTCGTAGACTGCGATGGGCAGGACATGTTGCACGTATGGGGAATGGGAGACTTGCATGGAAGCTTCTTGTAGGAAAGCCAGAGGGAAAACGCCCAGTTGGTAGACCAAGAATGAGGTGGGAGAATAACATTAACTATGATTTGAGGGAAGTAGATTATACAGGGAATGATTGGAAAGCATTAGCTCAGGATAGGGATGTATGGAAAGCTTATGTCCGCGCGGCCATGAACCTACGGGTTCGATAGTGCCAGTGAGTAAGTAAGTAAGTAGTGATTTATCCTATATAAGTTCAATGTTGATAGATATCTGTATCTTAACCCATCAATTACAGAAAACAAAAATAACTATTTCTCCAAAATTGATGGAGACTATAAATACCCTGTATTGCAAACTGAAACAACACAAGCAAGTGTAGTCCTAAATTACATTTATAGTACACATTAATTCTACTTTATAATATAAAAATAATAAATTTACAGACAAAATAAATATATTATATGGTTAATTTAAAAATTCAAATTTGAAACATAAAATTATACATATTTACACAAAACAGTAAAGCTTTTTCACAGTATAATTATCACAATAATGACAAAACACTTATAATGGAACATTTACACCGAAAATAAATTAATTATAAAATCAATTATAAAAAATGGAAGTTATCATACATGAAATTATACAAATTTATACAAGAAAATGAAAATTAATATTAATTAAATAAAAATAAAACATAGTTTTATTTGATTTTCATAAAGGAACAGAATATAACAGAAATTTAGAATATTCAAAATATGCTAACCACCTATTCGAATTTAATCACTGTTTCGATCGAAATTTTGAAATTTTACATGTTTGTGATAAGGGTCAGAAGTTAGATCTTTTGGAGGCCGTAGAAGTAAATAAATTGAAAAGTAGTAACAAACTGATAATTCTCAACTTGATTTGAATGAATCCCCTTTGTTAAATTTGAAAATTTAAATAAATATTGTTGTATTGTTGCTTAGATCAGTTGGAACACAATTCATAAATTGTTAACGTGTCTGAAGAAGGTACAGCGTACCGAAAGAGCTGTCACTGAATTATATAATAAATATGAAAATCAAATAAAACTATGTTTTATTTTTATTTAATTAATAAATATGGATTTTCATCAAGTAAACACCACTCAATTGATTATGAAAATAAATATATCTACAGGATAATTATTAGTCAGAGTAAAATGTAAATATCAGTTACACAGATAGAATGTAACTTAAATTTATCTCTTGTATCTTTTTTTCTATCTTTCTTTGTACACTTTTTTTTTGGGAGAGACTAAAGCCTATTCTTGGTATATTTAAATATCATTTTACTCTTGAATATAAGTACCGGTACACTTAATTTACTTTGTTCTGAGTTATTTTTAATACTGGACATAATAAAGCTTTCATATTGAGCATTTTCCAAGAAAATTACTAAGTTAGCATGATCTTAGGATTTTAAAATCATTATGAAGTTACATTATGAGGTTTAATTTAATATTTGAGTTTGTATTCTTTAACATTCATACCTCATATATTTATTCTGTTGGACGATCGTTTCAAAGCTATTGCTCCATCTTCAGCTTGTTCACAAACTGTTTTTTTTTCTTCAAGTTGTCGGCCCTGGTTCTGTGTTCCAAAGAACTTAGTAATGAGGCTCCTTTTTCCAAGAATTTCAAAGTTCATAATTTTCTACTTGTTCTTCTGTATATAGATTTTTTCCCATATTGTGAGTTCATTGGAATGTTCTAACTGTTTTAATAATTTTGTATTTATATCTATTTTGTGTTTCTCTGCCCAAACATGAGCTGCTACTGCAGATATTCCACTTCTCCTTTTACATTTCTTATGTGTTCTTTAGTTCTAAAGAAAGAGAAATTTAAATATTAGAACTAAAGAACACATAAGAAATGTAAAAAAAGGGAGAAGTGGAAAAATCTGCAGTAGCAGCTCATGTTTGGACAGAGAAACACAAAATAGATATAAATACAAAATTATTAAAACAGTTAGAAAATACCAATGAACTCACAATATGGGGAAAATCTATATACAGAAGAACAAGGAAAAAATTATGAACTTTCAAATTCTTGGAGAAAGGAGCCTCATTACTAAGTTCTTTGGAACACAGAACCAGATATTCCGTTGGATAAAAATTTAATTACAAAGTTTATAATCCCAACGAAAGATGGCAGCACAAGAGGTGATGTCACTGAAGAAATCAACAATCACGGAATTTCATCAGTGGACGCCATGACTGATGAAGGACATGATATTGTCTGAAACTGTTAGTATCAAAGAAGTTTGAAAATGTATGAGGTGAGTCGATTAAAATATGTTCTCCACTCACTATTAATGATATAACCTCATAATGTTTACTTCCCAATATTAATTTAAATGTTGTATATGTTGAACACTTGTAAATATCTAGAAACCTGTCTCCTTCAGCGATCTATAACTATTTAATATGATTAAAACCAAATACAGCATTTAAAACATTAAACAATGTGTTATCTTGTGATCCACATCTTTATCTCTTTGAGCATCCACAGAGGGTCCTAACAGGGACTCTGCATTTGAAGTTGCTCATTCTTTCTTTTGTACTTGAAATGTTATTTACAGTATTAATCATCTATACATGTAACAATGATTTTTTTATGTTTTATGTAGAAGCTCCATACTGTAGTAATAACATTCTCATTTTTTTACCTCTAATCAAATCCATGGTTAGCGGAGTAATTCCAAACTTATCTCTTGCATTAATACAAGCACCATGTTTTATAAGAACTTCTGCTGCTGCCTGTTGATCATTAATTACTGCCTGCATTAACAGAGTTGTACCAAGTTCATCACATGTTTCAATATCACCTCCATTCTTTAAGAGCATCTGTAAAATTTCAGTTTTACCCTCACAAACTGCTAGTAACAATGGGGACTGTCCATCGAAACCCTTTACATTTATGCAGGCTCTATGATTTATAAGAACTTCAACTATGTCCACTTTACCACATATAACTGCTTGAATTAATGGAGTTACATTATACATATCAGATATCTCAACATCAGCTTTATTTTCTAATAGTAACTGCAAAACTTCAAGTTTACCTACACGAGCCGCTACTGATAAAGCAGTATAACCCATGTTCATCTTGTGAATTAATCATTTTGTTTTGAATAAGATCATGTACAGCATCCATGTTACCAAAACCAGCTCTCCAAATTACTGTAGTGATGTCATTGGCAGAATCAGATATGTGTTTTAGCAATAACTCGACAATTTGAATTTTACATTCACGAGCTGCTAATGTCAGGGCAGTATTCCCATGTGAATCACATGCATTTATGGATGCTCCATGTTCTATAAGGAGTTCTACCATTTCGAAGTGACCACGTACAGCTGCCTGGATCAATGGAGTTCTCTTATATTCACCTCCAGGTATTTCAATATCAGCTTTACTTTGTAACAATAGTTCTACAACATTACTTTTTCCTTCACTAGCTGCTAGTGAAATGGAAGTTTCTCCCATTTTCATCTCTTGCATTTACTGAAGCATTAAATTTTAAAAGAAGCTCTAATATTTTTATATAACCACAAGCAGCTGCATGAATTAATGGAGTTCTGTTATTCTGACCGCCAGCGACCTCAGTATCAGCCCCTCTTTCTAACAATAATTCTACTACATTAGTTAATCCTAAATAAGCAGCAAAAGTAAGTGCTGTGTCATTATTCTTATCTGTTTCATTTATTGGAACACCATGTTTTATAAGAAGCTCCATTACTGGTCCTCGACCACGTATAGCAGCAAGAATTAGTGATGTTCTCTTATTCAGATGAGTACGTATCTCGGTATTAGCTCCTCTTTTTAACAATGTTTCTACAACATCAGTTTTTCCTTCACTAGATGCTAATGAAACGGCAGTATATCCCACATCATCAATAGCATTTATTGAAGCATTATAATCTAAAAGCAGTTGTACTGTCTTATTTGAACCAAGCATGGATGCCATAATTAATGGAGGTCTGCAATTTTCATCACTACATGCCTCAACATCAGCACCATTTTGTAACAACACCTCAACTGACTCATGTTTTCTATTACTAATTGCAAGCTGCAGTGTAGAGAATCCGTTTTTATCTGTTGTATTTATAGAAGCACCATGATGTATAAGAATTTCTACTACATTTGCATAACCAGATATAGCTGCCTGCATTAGTGGTGTTCTGTTAAACTCACCAACACACAATTCAATATCAGCACCTTCTTTCAATAACAATTTTACAACCTCACTGTATCCTCCAGAAGCTGCTAGTGATAGTGCAGTAAATCCTGAGTGAACTTTTGCATTTATGTTAGCTCCATGTTTTATAAGCAACTCTACTGCTTTTATATGACCTCTTTCAGCTGCCCTCATTAGTGGTGTTTTATTATATTTGTCAGACAGTTCAATATCAGCACCTTTCTCTAACAGAATTTTCCAACTTCATGTTTACCTCACAAACTGCTAATGACAGTGCAGTGTAACCATTTTCAGTTGTTGCATTCACAGATGCTCCATGTTCTATTATACACTCAGATATTTTTACATGACCCCACTCGGTGGCCCACATTAATGGAGTTCTTTTGTACCATCCACCACACATTTCAACATCAGCCCCTTGCTCTAAAAGGAATCTTACCATTTCCAGCTGTTTGTGTTCTATAGCAATGTGTAACATTGTCGTCTTGTAACCATATTTGTGAGTAAGTCATGTTGTATTCTTACTCCACATTTCAAAATATACTCTAACAAATTCACATAACCTTCACTGAGTGCTGTGTACATTACATTTTGAAGGAAAGGACTAATATGATTATGCAAATTTGTTTCTGATTCAGAATTGGATTTATCAGATGGAATAAATCCCTGTTCACTTGCCCCTGTGTTCTCAGAAATGGAATTATCAGGAAGAACAAACCCTTGTGTGTTTGCCCCTGTGTTCGGTGAAATGGAATTATCAGGAAGAACAAACCCTTGTGTGTTTGCCTCTGTGTTCTCAGAACTGGAATTATCAGGAAGAACAAACCCTTGTGTGCTTGTTCCTTGCAGTGAATTGTGAACTTGCTTTTCTACATCATCTTTTATAAGAATCAAGTCCTTACTATCAGCTTTTTTTTCCAATAATTTTCAACTGCAAACCAAACTCCAAGTTCTTCTGCAAGTCTTAATGGCCTCCAGCACAGAACTTTATCCTCACAATTAACATCACCACCAAGCTCTAACAATGTTTCTATAATTAAATCATTAATTTTGTCTCTTGTGCTCAAATAATTAATGACAGCCATATGTAAGGCACTTCTGCCACCTTTATCTTTCTCATTGACATCAACATCTTTCGATGAAAGCAATTTTCTTAATTTAGTCAAGTCCTTATTAAGGACAGAGATGTGCAATTTAGTTTCTTGTGCCACCATTCTGTCTAACATAATTCTTATAATCTCAAAATTTTTGTTAAGATAGAATTTTCCTATACACTTAATTTCCAAATTAAAATGTTTTGAAAACCACATTGCTACAAAATACTCTGCGAAAGTTCGGTGAACAAACACAGCTTTCCCATCTACAATCTGATTTACAATTCCAGTTTTTTCTTCACCATGGTTAAATCTGTTAACAAAGTCCTGATTTTCTTTCAAAATATCTTCAATGTTATGTAATTTATTAAAATAATTATCATCTAAATATGAAAAAAGTGCACAGACCATATGACATTTCAGAAACTGCATTTTTTGAAACTCAATTAGTTCCAATAACATAGCAATATTCATATCTATATTTAACTTCTTACAATAAACATCCCACTTTTTGTCAATAAATTTATCGTATAACTGAAGTACATCCAGGCTTTTAGGAAGTCTGATAATACCAGTCTCGCAGAAATACAAAGCTTCATCCTGGAAAACTTCAGCCAGTAATCTTGTCTGGAGTGGAATTCCAGTAAATTTTTTAAATTTGTCATTAAGCCAAGTTCCTACTAACTGTAATAATGCAGAAATAAATTTTGGCAATTGCGGTGAATTTATAGAAAACTGATTCCAGTATCTCATTAGAAAGTTGGTTTGGTCACGAACTGTAAATGTATCAAATGAGAAAGCTAAGGTTGCAAGTCTATCTTCCAAATCTTGTTTCATGACTGGTCGAGAAGTTATAAAAATTTTTTTTAACTTTACTGGCAGAGAATTCTGTCAATAAATCAAATACTATTTTGGAATATTTTGGACTGATCTCATCAAATCCATCTAGGAGAATCACAAAATTACCCTTGTAGTTAAACTGATATTGGAACAAGTATTTTTGGAAATCCGTATTTAACTTTGCTACTTCTTCCAAAAATTCCACAGAAGAAATCTGATTCTGGCTGAGAAGAGATGTGTAATGATTTAAATCACTATTATAATCCATGTGGATGGATCTTTTTGTTTCAAATGTGCGCAATGTTACGCATTTCAGTCGTTTTTCCCATTCCCGGCTCAGAATAACCAGTACCACCTGATGAGTTAGATTTAGAACCTCTTCAGCACCAACATATCTTACACATTTGTGCTGCAAGTGTTTTATTATAGGTGCAATATCTCCTTTTGACTTTTTATATAGGATTTCTCCTGCACATCCGTGAATCCAATAGATGTTATCTTTTAGTTCACAAAGTGATGTGAAATCAGCTTCGTCTTCTATAATGAAATACTTACAATTTTTTAATTCAGCAAAACGATTTTATCAAACCTCAAAAATTTCTCACCAGATGGCATTAGTTCTTCTAATCTGATATCAGATTCTCCTGTTATAGCAAGGGTAATATGTTGTTCTGAAAATATTTTATCACTAATATACACTTTCTTAAGGAATGTGCGAGGAATATAGCAGAGATCTAGGTCATCCAATTTGTTCCCTATCTGCAGCTTATCAAAAAGCTGAACTACTAAATCTGCTGTTATGACACTTTCCAAGGAAAAAGTATCAACCAATGAATTCAATTTAACAGGAAAACCCTGGAATATAATTTCATGCTCTAAGATTTCATGCTGCGAAACAGAATCAAGTTGACTTAATGTGAAAGTATCCATAACTGAAACAAATCCATAATCATGATAGAATTTCGTGTAAATGCTACTTGAAATTATTATAATGGACTTTGAGTTTGGAATACTGGCAAGTCTCTGCATTATATTTGGATCTTTGATCTCACCCTCCAATACCAATACATCATACATACCTATCTCCAACACTGCTAGCACCTCTTTCAGATGATTTGTAGAGTATTTACCTCTATCAAGAGATCTGTTTGAAAACTTTGTAACACTTTAGCACAACTAAGGCTCATACACTTTGTATTTAAGAAGATCTTTCTATTTCCTTGTGAAATTTGTCTTACAGTATGACATTCATTTTGTGAAAACTGTACTTTTAATGTGGGTTTTTTAATAACATTCACAGCAATTTCTGAATGATATCTTGAAAAAATTCTGTTTTTACAGTGAGGTAACTATTGGAATATCTCCACCAATCTATCATTTTCTCCATGAACTCCTGGAGCACAGAATCTGTTCCACAGACATTCTGGATCTCGTGCCTGATGAGTTGATCCAGATCTTTCTCTGCCTTCTGCCCCGTACAGAGATACAATTGTGAGATGAACGACTGGTATTGTGTCAAATCATCGCCTAGACATTCAATTTGTTCTAACGTCTCTTGAAGTTGTTTCTTGCTGGGAAGAGTAGTAGATTTTTTGCTAAAAAACTGGTGAGCAACGTCCCACAGTTCTGGTACATCTGCAACATTCTCACTTTCAATGGCTTTTGCGAGTATGGTCTTGTATTTAGGTAGGTTCTCAAATAATCTTGTTAGAGAAACATATGTGTCGCCTGTATTAATTATGTTTAAGACATCCAAACTGTCTACGGTATTAGTCAAATCCTTACTGACTGCAGCATTGTATAAATTACAAAAATTGCATCTTCAAAATTACCACAATGTTGCAAGTCGTTATTTTCTTGCCAATACTTCTTAATATCCAAATAGGAATCCAGATACTTACTTAATTTGAAGTTTTTATTCATAGTGAGATGTGATAGTTTGAGGACAATATCATTTTTTCCCTTATGTTTGAGCTGTAGGAACACCGTTCTGTTTCCGAGGGTTAGTACCACATCATCAAAGTCACCAGCAGCTTCATATTGGAGGCAAGACAACATTCGTGTCCTGTTTTCAGAGCTCGAAGGAATAGTAGTGCTGATAACTTCACTTCATATAACTCCCCCGACATGTCAGCAAAACCTCCTCTTTTCTCAAATGTAGACATTTTGTTCTGCAACATATTTTAATAATAATAATATTTATTTATTTAAAAACCTATCCAAATAATGTCTGCCAAAAATAACAAAGTATGCTTGACAAATTCCATAAATATTAATTATATAAATAGATCCCACTACAGGCCTCAAGAGGCCCTTGGGGTAGTAGGAGATTAAAGCTCCAATTTTTTTCTAGACAATCGGCACTTAATGTCAGCCAGGCTGTCAGCCCTGCGTGACGGCCGGCTTTACCCCAGAACAAGCGTCTGGTACTCATTTATGTTAGAGGCTGAGTCGACTCCAGGGTAATTGTGCCTCCAGAAGGTTTGGGTCAGTTTAAAAATCCTGATCCCACCGGGACTCGAATCCTCGACCTTCCGCTTGTAGCGTAGTGCCTTAACCACTATGCTATGGCGTGCCCCAATATTAATGATATGCAGTCTCATAAAAACGTTATTATAATACTTCTTGAATTAAAGATTTCTTATAAAAATTCATTATTTGAATTCATTGTCACAGCTTCCCATTCAATAGAAATAGAAAACAATAAAACATTAAATAATATAGAGATAATATACAGGGCGCAGCATAAGTCAGTAAACCGAAAATGCAAATATATCATTTTCTGTAGCTTACAATATCTACTTTTATAAGATTCATGATGTGTTCCGTTGAGGTTTATTCAAAATTAATATAAAATTATAGAATATTCACCTGAAAGGTCCGTCTCCTCAACTTAATTATCATTTAACTGTAGCGCTTTCGGGACTTGTCCATCATCGGCAGGATTCAAAACTGGTGTTTCACTGAAGATCTGGTAGAGGGGGTTGCATGCATGCAACCCCCTCTACCAGATCTTCAGTGAAACACCAGTTTTGAATCCTGCCGATGATGGGACAAGTCCCGAAGCGCTACAGTTAAATGATAATTAAGTTGAGGAGACGGACCTTTCAGGTGAATATTCTATAATTTTATATTAATTTTACAATATCTATACAAAAAAACTATCAAAATTCTCTAGTTAGCAAATTACCTCAATCAATAGTGTTTGAGATTATTTTCTGAATGTTCCGTGTTCAAAACCCTGCGTTATTGTAACTCACTTCTGAGGTTGAGGCGCCTTGAAGGCGGAGTTACGTTACCCCGATGATATATATATATATATATATATATATGATATGTGGTGATAAGCCAGGAGAGGCCCAATCCTGAACTTATTGAATATGTTAATGATGATAATGACAGCCAGATGATGTTCCTGATATTTGTCTTTCAGGTGAGGAAATACCCCGAAAAAAAACATCATCCAGGAAACTTGTCCAGACCGGGGATATAACCCGGGACCGTTGCGTGACGAGGCAGCACGCTACCTCGAGACCACAGCGGTGGATAATAATATTAATATTAATAATATTATTATTATTATTATTATTATTATTATTATTAATAACAATATTATTATTAATAATAACAATAATAATTCAAAGGATTTTTTTTTCAGATAAGCTGCCTGTAGGTCATAATTAATAAAAACAAGAGAGAAAATTTGCACCTAATCTGGGATCTAAAACCCTATCTCCAGCTTATGCGCTGGCTCTCTCTCTCTCTAGTTAATCTAAAGGACATTTTAAGAAGGTGGTAGAACAATCTATTAGAAAACTGTTCATATATATATATATATATGTTATAATTAAATCTTTAACATTGAGCAATGCAAGCTTAATATGGTATGATAAGAAAAATAAATGCCTGGACGGGATTCGAACCCGGATCTCTGAGTCTGTACCTCAGCGTGATATCCATTACACTACCAGGCGAATCCAATTCAAACACTTTTTTTTTTTTCTTATATATGTATTATACTCTCCATTATTACTAGATGTCGCGAGAACACTGTCTTCACTGTCATCTAGTAGCTGACTATATCAAGTAAGCAAATTAAAGAGAATATTTATTTTACTTTATAGCAGTGACGCTTTATCGATGTTATAATTAAATCTTTAACATTGAGCAATGCAAGCTTAATATGGTATGATAAGAAAAATAAATGCCTGGACGGGATTCGAACCCGGATCTCTGAGTCTGTACCTCAGCGTGATATCCATTACACTACCAGGCGAATCCAATTCAAACACTTATTTTTCTTATATATGTATTATACTCTCCATTATTACTAGATGTCGCGAGAACACTGTCTTCACTGTCATCTAGTAGCTGACTATATCAAGTAAGCAAATTAAAGAGAATATTTATTTTACTTTATAGCAGTGACGCTTTATCGATGTTATAATTAAATCTTTAACATTGAGCAATGCAAGCTTAATATGGTATGATAAGAAAAATAAATGCCTGGACGGGATTCGAACCCGGATCTCTGAGTCTGTACCTCAGCGTGATATCCATTACACTACCAGGCGAATCCAATTCAAACACTTATTTTTCTTATATATGTATTATACTCTCCATTATTACTAGATGTCGCGAGAACACTGTCTTCACTGTCATCTAGTAGCTGACTATATCAAGTAAGCAAATTAAAGAGAATATTTATTTTACTTTATAGCAGTGACGCTTTATCGATGTTATAATTAAATCTTTAACATTGAGCAATGCAAGCTTAATATGGTATGATAAGAAAAATAAATGCCTGGACGGGATTCGAACCCGGATCTCTGAGTCTGTACCTCAGCGTGATATCCATTACACTACCAGGCGAATCCAATTCAAACACTTATTTTTCTTATATATGTATTATACTCTCCATTATTACTAGATGTCGCGAGAACACTGTCTTCACTGTCATCTAGTAGCTGACTATATCAAGTAAGCAAATTAAAGAGAATATTTATTTTACTTTATAGCAGTGACGCTTTATCGATGTTATAATTAAATCTTTAACATTGAGCAATGCAAGCTTAATATGGTATGATAAGAAAAATAAATGCCTGGACGGGATATATATATATATATATATATATATATATATATATTCACTTCTTAATCAATATGAATTGTCAAATAGCAGACGAACTAAATAATTTATTGTTAAAAAAGGATCCTTAATCCCTTTGTACACGTAAAATTGTTTGATTTTTTCATGGGTGATCTAGCCTATATCAGCTGTGGGGCTCATCGCTTTGCCAGAAAGTAATCTACATCTTTATATTTTTGCCGAGATATGTTTTTCATATCGCAGATATCAATGGGGCAACTACTTTTAATTTTCCGAAAAAAAGAACGAGTCTTCGAATTTTCCGACAAAATTAATAAAACAAACTAATCCCGACAAATTCCGGTGAACTTATTTTTAGGTTTGATTTTGTGACTAAGAAGCTGAGAAAAATAAATTGAACCTTTGGGCTTAGCTTCTTTAATCGAAATTATTTATCATGGAGTAGCTGTTTGCTTAATTATTTTTATTACGTTATTACTATTGTTACATACAATTCAAGATGGCCGACTCGAAACATGTTGATGTAAATGATAGACATGTATCCATCTTGCAATTTTTCAATGTATTACTTCTTTCTTTCATACCGGTTGCAACACCGTTTTCCCGTAGGGCTGTAGGCCCTATTTCATCAGCCTAACAGGAGACAAATTATATAATACATCAAGGATATATTGTATACAAATAACACGACATTTACGAAGTATCGTAGGGGCTATTTTTAATGTAGACCCTATTTTATAAAATCGAGCGAATGATGTTTTCAGAAGAATATGTAAGAACACTTGGCTAAAAAAAAGTCAAATTCTATTTTTAAAAAATACTGATAGTATAAGTAAAGCACATTCATATTGGGCCTAAAAGAGATGAACAAACATGTAAATGGAGAAAACTATATAATGATGAGCTACATGATATGTAGACTATAGGAAGCCTGATATAATAAGAACAGTTAAGTCTCGTAGACTGCGGTGGGCAGGACATGTGGCACATAATTATGGCGATGAAAGAGGTGCATGAAAGTTTCTTGTAGGAAATCAAAGGGAAAACGTCCAGTCGGTAGACCAAGAATGAGGTGAGAATAACATTATGCATGATTTGAGGGAATTAGATTATACGGGGGATGATTGAAAAACATTAGCTCAGGATAGGGATGTATAGAGAGTTTATGTCCGCGCGGCCATGAACCTACGGGTTCGAAGTGCCAGTGAATTAGTTAGTTAGTGGCGGCGCATGCCTTAAAACGTAAGCGAAAGGATAAAATTAGTCAAAGATACAGAAACAAGACGTATCTATTTATTAATATGTTAAATCTATTTGAAGATGTCCGGAGTACTGATTTTTTGTTCGCACGGATGTATTGTACTTAGAAACTTGAAAATACTTCGATATTGACAAGAAGGAAAAGTGACACTTACTACTGGCACTATCGAAGCCGTAGGTTCATGGCCGCGCGGATATAAGCTCTCCATACATGCCTATCCTGAGCTAATGCTTTCCAATCATTCCCTGTATAATCTACTTCCTTCAAATCATAGTTAATGTTATTCTCCCTTCTCATTCTTGGTCTACCAACTGGGCGTTTTCCCTCTGGCTTTCCTACAAGAAGCTTCCATGCAAGTCTTTCATTCCCCATACGTGCAACATGTCCTGCCCATCTCAGTCTACGAGACTTAACTGTTCTTATTATATCTGGCTTCGTATAAAGACCATTTAGTTCATTGTTATGAAGTCTTCTCCATTCACCTGTCTGTTCATCTCTCTTTGGTTCAAAAATGTTCCTAAGTACTTTATTCTCAAATACTTGTAATATCCTTTCCTCCCTTAAAGTAAGAGTCCATGTTTCGCACCCATATAATACATTGGCATCTTTTAAAAGAAATCTAAATTTATATTTGCTCTAACCTCGACTTCATTATTACCCAGTGTAAGGTATATATATTAATTGGTGTTTCTCGTATAATTTGTCATATTTATATTATTATTATTATTATTATTATTATCGTATCATTATTGTTATTACCCTATAAAATGTTGTTTGTACATGAAATTTACTTTGCTACATTTATTGTATATTTAACTGTTTATAATTAGTATAGTGTATATCTATATTTGTCAAATATTTATTTGTATTTGTGCTGGTTGAGTGGAAGAGAGGGCCTTATGGCCTTAACTCTGCCAGAATAAATAAAGTATTATTATTATTTTATTATTATTATTATTATTATTATTATTATTATTATTATTATTATTATTATTATTATTATTAAAGTATTATTAATATAACTGGTAGAATAATAGTTTTATATATTTTCAGTTTAACGTTTTTTGAAAGGAGTTGGGACATCAAGAGTCTCTACAATGCATAATAGCACGCATTTCCAGAATTGAGCAGGAAAAAGTAATACAGTTATTATAAACGGTGACTGTGAGAAATAGCTAATGCCAAGCGTCACGAAATCTGGCAAGCATGAAAAAACATGTTTGCAGTGAATTCAACTTCTTATTCTTTATTTATCATTTTAAGACATCAACCTAAATTATTTTTTTCTACAGAAAAAGCATAATTTTCTATAACCTCAACATTTCAATTATTAGGCCTAACTATTTTATATCCCTCCTATTATAAAATTAATCCAAAGTAAAGTAAAGTGATCCCACAACAGGCCCGGAGGCCCTTGGGGTAGTAGGAGGTTAAGGCTCCCACTTTTTCTTGACAATCGGCACTTTTATGTCAGCCGGGTAAAATTAATCCAATATTAAGCAAATATAATAAAACCTTAAATAAATCACGAGTTAAAAAAAAAATATTTCTGACCCCTCCGAAACGTCTCATGGGCCCTTAATTTCTAGTAGCATAAAAAAAAGTGATAATATATTTGAATTTATATCTCTCTTCGCTTAGTACTTAAGTATTATGTCGTAATACTTCACATATGGGGTTTCATTCCTTTAAGCCCTCATGAAGATTAATAAATATGTTGTAGGCTAGGGACTTTATAATTTATTAATTATATTGTGTTTAACAGTTATAGACCTAGCCATCTTGGCAATCCACCCAAAAGATTTTTCGTACTTCTTTGGCAACTTGCACCTAGAAAAATAATCCCAGAAGAAATTTAAAAAAAATGTGTGGTAAATGGGAGTAGCCTAATTATTTTACTGACGTTCCGAATATTTTGTTAATTTATTGTCAAATTACTTATTAATTTAAAAATAGTTATTATCCTAAAACCTTTCTGGTACCAAAAATAATAATTTTGCATAATGTTCCGGACAGCATTGTATGAAAAATTTAAACTATGAATTAGAAAATTATATTTAAAATATCTCGCAATTTCCAACCATAGTGTACAGATGTTATACATTAAATGCATAATTTCATTATAAAAATCAAACGCATTTAAATAATAATTGTTCTATTATTGAAATATTTGTAAGATTTTCGATGTGTCATAATAATGCGAAAAAAAATTATAATTAAAATTCTCTAATAGGAGTGACAATGGGATTTAAACGCGCGAGTCTAGATATGAAAACAATATAAGTAGAACTTATATATATATACGTGTGTGTGTGTGTGTGTGTGTGTGTGTGTGTGTGTGTGTTGTGTGTGTGTGTGTGTGTGTGTGTGTGTAATTATTAAATTCACCTACTTCTTAGACTCGAGGTCAATGCACGCGAAACAAGAATCTTCATGAATCAACTTTTTATACATAATAAGAAGTTACGCGTTGCAGACGATCAGGTTGTGATATCTGAGACAAAAGATGGCTTACAACAGGCAATTTACAAATTAAGTAAAATATTAAATATAAAGGTAAAGTGATCCCACTACAGGCCTCAGGAGGCCCTTGGGGTAGTAGGAGGTTAAGGCTCCCACTTTTTCTTGACAATCGGCACTTCATGTCAGCCGGGTTGTCAGCCCTGCGTGACGGCCGCCTTTACCCCAGAACAAGCGTCTGGTACTCATTTCAGTTAGAGGCTGAGTCGACCCCAGGGCCAGGGCCATAGTGCCGCCAGAAGGTTTGGGTCAGTTTAAAAATCCTGACCCCAACGGAAATACAACTTGAAAATATCTACTGTAAAAACAAAAGTTTCAGTTTTCGAGGTGACCAATTTTAATTACCAGGGATACAATGTGTCATATAGAAAAAGTGAACACATACTTACTTACTCACTGGCACTATCGAACCCGTAGGTTCATGGCCGCGCGGACATAAGCTCTCCATACATCCCTATCCTGAGCTAATGCTTTCCAATCGTTCCCTGTATAATCTACTTCCCTCAAATCATAGTTAATGTTGTTCTCCCACCTCATTCTTGGTCTACCCACTGGGCGTTTCCCCTCTGGCTTTCCTACAAGAAGCTTCCATGCACGTCTTTCATTCCCCATACGTGCAACATGTCCTGCCCATCGCAGTCTACGAGACTTAACTGTTCTTATTATATCTGGCTTCCTATAAAGACCATGTAGTTCATTGTTATGCAACCTTCTCCATTCACCAAGTGAACACATTGATAACAAAATAAATAAATTTAATTACATGTGTGGCGCCATAAAACGAAGTCTCAAAGGAACAAGAAAGGAAACATTTAAAATTTTATAAAACAATGGCGGTTCCAACACTGCTATATGGATTGAAACACTGGGTCTTAACCAAAAATCCAGAAACGTCACAAATGAGGATTGTGAGGAGTGGGGCTATACAATAACAGATCGAAAGCGAAATAATAATATATGAAGAGAACTAAATATATTCAAACTATTAGATGGAATTGCAGAATACTGAGATGAATGGATGGACCACATCAATAGAATGCGTAACAATAGAATTCCGAAACAGATTCTTCATTACAAACCATTAGGACGAAGAAATGTAGGAAAACCCAGTAAAATAAGGACAGAATAATTCTAGCACGAGATCAGAACAGACTTTAGGGTCTAATCCTTGATGCTGATGATGAAAAAGTTATGCGATATTTGATTAGGACAATGCAGGATTTCAGATACAAGCGACTCAAAATTAAAAAAAAAATACCACACTAATCCCAAAGAAGGAAAAATGAGTTAATATTACATGCGCATTATCGCGTTTAAACATATTGTATACACGCATAATAAAATCCGCAACCTAATACTAACAAAACACATACTTACTAAGCCTAACTTACCTTATATTAATTTTATGCCTCTATAAATATGGCCTTTGTAAAACTCTGTAAATAATTATAATATGCACAAGACATTGTTCCTCGTTCCTTTACGTGGCGAGAAGGAATATGATTGAATCCGCACTGCTTATAAATATGCAACTAGTATCTCTTCAAGGTCAGCAGCTCTTTCCTTAGTGGGGGATCTGCGAAGCTGCTGCAATAAGTTCACCAGTTGCCAAGCAGTGGCGGTTACTACGAATTCGCATCATCTCCATTCATCTATTGTAATTAATAATTCCGATTGAGGGTCTTTCCACTTTTCAGCGGTTGCCCTTTTACCAGCCGGCTGCTGGCCCTTCACATCCACATGTGTCAATCACAGAGGTAGATGATCAACAGCCAGTGTAGGGGTGACATGTGGTTAGCATGTCGAGTCCCCCAGCCGTTATAGCTGGTTCCTCAACCTGGAGCCGCTACTTATTGTAGCTACCCAATTGCCTCACGATGCTGGGTGGGCACCGGTCCCATACTAGCCGAAATACCATGAGAAAATTTCTTCCCCCATGGAGATTCGAACCAGCGCAAGTCCCGTAGCTCTGCGCCAAGGCTTCCTACCTTAACCGCTCGGCTACGGCGCGGGACATTAATAATTATATTGTGAAAGAAAAATTAATGTCTGACCAGGAATCAAACCGTGGACCTCTAGTTCTCCAGACTAGTGTGCAGCCCACTACACCATTCGATACTTGGCGTAAACATTAACAATTCTTTCCATATATACAGATCTATAATTCTCGTTTCGTCCGCTATTCGAGACTTGGCACAAACATTAACAGTTCTTTCCACATATACAAATCTATAATTCACCTGACAGCGGAAGCAGAAGAAGAACGAGAATATAGATTTTTATATGTGGAAAGAATTGTTAATGTTTGTGGCAAGTCTCGAATGGTGTAGTGGGCTGCACACTAGTCTGGAGAAATAGTGGTCCACGGTTCGATTCCTGTTTCAGACAATTTCTTTTCACAATATAATTACAATATTAGCTCAGGATAGGGATGTATGGAGAGCTTATGTCCGCGCGGCCATGAACCTGCGGGTTCGATAGTGCCAGTGAGTAAGTAAGTAATATAATTACAATATTATAATATGATCCATTATTGGAACTGTGTTAAAATAACAGAATTGGAAAATGTTAATTCCATTCATCTGTCTGTTCATCTTTATTTTGAATAAAATATTTCCTAAGTATTTTACTCTCAAATACACGTAACCTTTTCTTCTTCCTTAAAGTAAGTGTCCATGCTTCTCATCCTTATAATATACCTGACAGAATAACAGTTTCATATATTTTCAGTTCAAAGTCTTTCTTTTTTTTTTTAGAGAGAAGTTGGGAAGACAAGAATCCCTGTAATGCATAATAGCATCCATTTCCAGAATTGAGTTTACGTTTAATTTGTTTCTGCACCTCATTCCTGATCGTAGTTATTGTTCCTAGGTATTTCAATTCTTCAATTTTTTCTTATTTGTTATTGACTGTCAATTCCCATTATACAGGCCTAATAATATTTCTATGTGTAACCATATATTTAATTTTAATTATGTTTACTTCCAGTCCCAATTTCTTAATGTTAATAGAATCCGCAAGTTGACCTTAGTATCTCGTCAGTATCACCTAATAATACATCAGCAGCATATACCATTAACTTATTAATACCTTCTTTTTCCTCTAAAATTTTGATATCCTCTAGTACAAAATTGAACAGCAGAGGAGATAGTGCATCCCCTTGCTTTAACTTATTGCTTTATTTATCTCTTCAAACGGTAGCCATGTTGGTGTATTTTGTTTTTATTTGGTATTAAATGATTTGTCAAAAATGTTCACATGTTAATAGATTTAGATTTTAGATTTATTTATTTAGCCTGGTGGAGTTAAGGCCATGTGGCCTTCTCTTCCACTCACCAGGGCAAACATATATTACATCAGAATATAACAATCACAATGAACTCTAATATTAAATACTAAATAAAAATTTGATCAAAAAGATAATATCTATTATATTACGATCTATAATGCAACTAGTTAATGTTAGTTAAAATTAAGACTAAAACTAATAATAAAATGTATACAATCAAGACATATTAAATTGTCCCTGTCTAATGTATATATAAAACAAAGAAAAATAATGAGATATAGAAAACTAATTTTACGTTTGTACAATATTTAAAACAAAACAAAATAAAATATTTGTTAATCTTAATATTATTTTCATAGATAATTAAATTTATTAATTGTTAAAAGAATACTATCAGTGAGGTGTATAAGTTAGTTTGTTATTAAATAATTCTTTAGTTAGAATAGCACATGACATTAATTATCCTGCTACAGAAGTTTACATTTTGAACCCCATAAATATATTTTATGATTTTTCTGTTATGGCATCTGTCATTCTTCAATGTGTTTTCTGTACCTTCCAGTAATTTTTTTTCTAAAATGATGTTGGGGGGGGGGAGCTTTAAAAGTATCTACTCTTCAAATTGATTATGCCAATTATTCTGCTGTATCAATATCACAGATTAAAATACTTGACTAAAATGTTGGGCCATGTATTAATTACTTACTAGTTCTAAATCGTTGTCTTTAAATAGTGCATTACGATGCGAGGTTGGGAAGTGATTTTTACAGAAGCGAGGAAAATGTTTAAAATCCGAACGATAGCAAGGTTTTTAATTTCCGAGATTCTGTAAAACACTTCACAAATGTGCGCTGTACATTATTTTTCGCGCGATGGTGTTTTCAAAATGTTTTCAAAATAATAAATAATAGGCCTAGTAAAATAATAACCTCTTTGTTGGAAATATTTGCATTCATTATAAACAACTGATTAATGTTAACAGTGTGGGCAATGTTTATTAGTTGAAACTACAACAGGCCGTGACACCAAACAGTGATAACATGGCGGCAAGAAGGTATTTATTGTTTTATATTGTTTCAAATAAAGTTCAGTTCATTTAAAATGCAGTGATTTGTTTCGTATAATGTATATTAACACTACCTTTTGGATATATTTTTGTACGTAGTATATATATAAAGGGCAGTGGTTTCATTTCCCACACGTGGTTTGCAAGGGCTGAAAAAAATATTGGTATCAGGGTAGTAACTAATTACAATAAACTAATTACTAAAACAATATACATTGTTTACAAAATGTGTGTCTTTGTCGAGCGTCTCCACTGCCTGCTCGGAGCGGAGAGTGTGTATGTTCGACTCTCCTCAGTAATAGACCTGTTTACGTGATGTGTGGTTGAATCAGAATATCGAAACAAAAATTGTGCAAAGATGAGTCCATTCTTACACAAAGCGGACTGTACTAGAAGTCTGTCTCGAGAAGCGCGTATCAACGTACAGTTTGTAAACACAGCGGTATAAGTGTGATGCAGCCTAGCCTGTAATCCATACTATTTTCTGCCCTAGTAATTCATCCATAGTAATTCTGCCCGAAGCCATGTCTTTCACTGCAATCATAGCATTTTCATGCTATGCTTTGCAACTTTACTAGGGAATTATAGGTGTGGTAACTTCCCGTTGTTTTCCACACCGGTGAAGGATGATGATGATGATGGCCGGATGACTTTCGGGGACCGTTGGGCCATACGCTTCCTGACATTTGTCTTACAGGTGAGGAAAAACACCGAATAAACCTCACCCAGGAGCCTGTCCCGACCGGGAATCGAACCAGGACCCGCTGCGTGACAATGCAGCACGCTACCTCGAGACCACAGCGGCGGACGCCCTAGTAATATTATAGTATAATTATTTAGGCTGGCAACCCCGAAATGTTGGAAGTTAGAACTTTCAATCATGGCCGCCTTTGCTGTAATTACGACAAAACGCAGTATCGCGCATTTTTTTTTTCTCTTGCTATAATAGAATAATGAACCTTAGTATCCTGAATATGAATAACATCCTAACAAACCCATCATTGGGTTTTTAACACTTCACCACTGTTGACAGATAAAGAGCAAGATATGTATGTCATACCATTGCAGTCTCATTTCCTGTATTATTTTCCTCGTCACTAATCAAAACAGCAAGATGATTTGTAGTATTTTTCTTACATTTTCATTATTTTCCTTATTTCAGGACTTCCACAAGGATAAAGTTTTTTTTTTGTACTAAGGAAATGAACTTTGAATGTAACACCTAAATCCTTTTAAATGCAGTTCTGGATGCACATTACCTGTGTTCATTTTCATAAGTAATGCCACGAGTGATTTCCAAATTATCGATAAATTCACGACTCACGAAGTGAGCAGTGAATTTGGAAATCAAGAGTGGCATTTGTTAGGACTATTTAACGAATAAAATTAAGCTGTTTACTCACAAATCATTATTTAACTATAGTTATTTTAAAACATTTATATATTTAATGTAAACGGCGATGTTTGAAAACAAATCAGAAATGTGAAGTTATGTTCATTCACTGCTGCTTGATCATATTATTTATTGCCAAATAAGATCGCAATATTGTAAGAGTGCACCCAAGTGGAGAAATAATGAAACACATCAAACTATATATCATAATCAACATTACGGGTTATTCATTAATTTTTTTAGTAAACAACTCAGTAAAATCAAGGAATCTTTTCATTATTTGCTATATTCAATGTATTTGTTGGAGAAAAATAATTATTTGACTTGTTCAGAACATTAAAAAGGAGGAGCTTTCCTTATCACAAAAGCAGGAGCTGATAAAGAGAAATCGATAAAAAGCGAGGTGAAACAAGACTGTCATTGGTTGTAAAACAAGGTTCATTGAAACGTGATTGGTCATTGACTAGCATTTGTGGCATGAGTTAAATAGTCAACATTAATAAAATTCATGGTAAAATTGTTAGATATGAGAAACTGCACTTTAATTTTGGTAAGCAATGAGCATACTTAAAAATTAATTTGGACCGAATTATTAAAAATACATACAGTAAGTGTAAGAACTGATTGTATAATACAGTTAAACATTGCTTACAAACAGGTCAAATCATTGCCATTCGATAAACATATGTATATACTATTATAACTAGAGTCAGGATGTTAGGCACTTAAAAAATCAAAATAGGCAGGCAAAAGGCACTAAAAATCATTAATATAGGCACTAAAAATTAAAAATAGGCTCTTGCAAAAAATGGACTATAACATAACTTTTTACAGTCTTACGTTAAGAATATAAACATATGCTATCAATAGCATGCGAAGATATCAGAGATGCTTTTGGAATGTGTTTTGCCTTTTTTACAAAGAGCAGAACCGTCACTTGAGAATATTTCTGCACCAAATTCTTTCACAAAATTGGTTAGTTTGTCTTTTACTATTGTCCGCTCTTTAGGGATCTTAAAAAACTGTTCTAAAGGTTTTAAAAAGCCATACACACTTTCCGCACCACTTTGTCTTTGAAGCACATGTCTGTGAATGAGGACTGCAGACTGAATTCAGTATTACCAACAGCAAAAATAATATTGCCGTTTTCAGCACCAGGTGTGAGACAGAGAAAGAAAGCTTGAGCCATCTACCCTCTTTGTCACTCAGCAATGTTTGTATTGAAAAGAAGCAAAGAACCTTTCCCCAAGCCTTAGAGCCGGAGCATAATACAATGGGACATAGATTAGGGCTATTTCGCTTAACGGGAATGCACGTGGTGGAAAAATACAATATTTACCTAACGGGAGTGCATTGAGGGAGAAACCATCTACCTGCTAGGTTATTGGCACCCTTAATCCTAAAATATTCTAAGGGAATTTATAAAAAGAACACTTGAAAACTTCTATGAAATGATTTGTGCCATGAAGTTTTCCATTTCAATTGATTTAATTGAAACACTGAGTTAATTTCGAGAAAAAAAATGCAAATAGGCATTTATAGGCATTATAAGCTGAAATAGGCATTTGTAGGCAAAATGAACTTCATGGAGAACAACTCTAGGGTAGTTGGTATGAACTTATATGAAGTCACTTTTACAATACCTATATTAAATAACTATAGGCATTTTCCCTAACATCCGGTCTCTAATTATAACAATCAGTGGCACTTAAGTTCATAACTACTAGGTATCAAAACCAATCTACTTTATATTCTAACAGAACACAAAACACGTTATCAAAACATAAAAAAACAAGTTCAACAAAACATAAAACAAACTTTAATGATGAGTGATAGTTATATTGCAGAATATAACAAAAATGTTTGTTGACCACATTACTCTTTCCCTAAACATAATGGGTGGATTTCTCAACTGACGTCTAAACCTTACTTACTCATTCACTGGCACTATCGAACCCATAGGTTCATGGCCGCGCGGACGTAAGCTCTCCATACATCCGTATCCTGAGCTAATGCTTTCCAATCTTTCCCTGTATAATCTACTTCCCTCAAATCATAGTTAATGTTATTCTCCCACCTCATTCTTGATCTACGAACTGGGCGCCTTCCCTCTGGTTTTCCTACAAGAAGCTTCCATGCACGTATTTCATTCCCCATACGCGCAAAATGTCCTACCCATCGCAATCTACGAGACTTAACTGTTCTTATTACATCTGGCTTCCTATAAAGACCATGTAGTTCATTGTTATGTAGTCTTCTCCATTCACCTGTCCGTTCATCTCTCTTTGATCTAAAAATTTTCCTAAGTACTTTATTCTCAAATACTCGTAATCTCCTTTCCTCCCTTAAAGTAAGAGTCCATGTTTCACACCCATATAATATAACTGGTAGAATAATAGTTTTATATATTTTCAGTTTAATGTTTCTTGAAAGGAGTTGGGACATCAAAATTCTCTGTAATGCATAATAGCATGCATTTCCAGAATTGAGCCTATGTTTAAGTTCTTTATGCATCTCATTCCTATTTGTGATTATTGTTCCTAGGTATTTCAATTCATCCACTTCCTCAAAATTTCCCTCATTTGTCATTAGCTGTCCATTTCTATTATATAATGTATTTCTACGTGTGATCATATATTTTGTTTTATTAAACCACGACCCCGGTTTTCGAATGTTTTATTATTTGCATAACAACTATAAAAATAACTGAAAATTCTTAGAAATTGTTATGAAACCGTGGATATGATTTAAACATTTGTTTTTGTAATTAACAGTCTAGATTTTCAGTTTTTATGGTTGTTATGGAAACAACAAAAAATCGTAAAGCCGCGGTCATGATTTAGACTTCGGTTGAGAAATCGATCCATTGTTTCCGCAATAAATAAATGTCATTAAAAATACTATGTAAACATATACTAAAATACCGTAGACAACACGTTACAAAATTACAGTGATTCAGAAATATGGCTATACGTTTGATCGCATTTTGTGACAAAAATATTATTATTAAAGGAAATATGATGTTATCATTGGAAAGGGAATCCTTCAAATTACAACAATAGAAAAAAACAAAACAAATCACTGCTCACGTGCAGCTTGGCGGGTTGATTTTTGTGGGCTGGCGTCACAATTCTCTTCGTTGTTTCTGCATCCGTGCTAATGCGAGGCCTTCCAGGAGGTTACGTTAAACTCACATCTTGCGGCGTCACGATCATTAGCATACGTTATTGCCCATGCAGCAATTGTAATTTGCTGTTGCATATTCAACGCCATTTTGACTAATGACATAAGTTCTACACTGTTTTCTTTTATTCCATTGTTGTAATTTGAATAATTGCCTTTCCAACGGTAATTTCATATTTCCTGTAATGGCAATATTTTCATCACACAACGCGATCAAACGTATAGCCATATTTATGATTCACCCTATAGGTTTAGTAACAATGAACTACATGGTCTTTATAGGAAGCCAGATATAATAAGAATAGTTAAGTCTCGTAAACTGCGATGGGCAGAACATGTGGCACGAATGGGGAATGAAAGGGGTGCACAGAAGTTCCTTGTAGGAAAACCAGAGGGAAAACGCCCAGTTGGTAGACCAAGAATGAGGTGGGAGAATAACATTAACTATGATTTGAGGGAAGTAGATTACAAGGGATGATTGGAAAGCATTAGCTCAGGATAGGGATATATGGAGACCTTATGTCCGCGCGGCCATGAACCTACGGATTCGATAGTGCCAGTGAGTTAGTCAGTTAATTAATGTTTTGTAAAACCCAATTTATTTCCATTTCTTCTCAAAGTGGCATAGGTTCCTCTCACTAGACCCCTGCTGTTGGTACCATTTCATCTTGTGTTCAGTCTTGTTTTCCCTAAAATACGATATAGATAGGAACTCGTGTCCGGAAACGTACCGATTTTTCGCTACATGCAAAATCACCTCACACGCTTTTTCGGCGCCACTCATTAGGGTAGTCTTGACTATGGTAGTCCATACGTCATTCCCCGCTCACCTGATGCTCACCTGCAAGTTTGTTTACTTGCTATTCAGTTGAATTTGTGATCCGCCCAGAGACGTTTGTACCTGCACAGTACAGTAGTAATCCTTCATGACAGTACTCAGCAGAATTCAAGGTGTGTACTTCATTGGTACTGTGTTGCTGTTATCCATGGCATACACGTTTGCAGAATACGCTGACATGATGTTATTGTACAGTGAAGCTCGGTGCAATGGCAGGTCCGATTACTTGGCCTGCACGTCTCCCGACTTGACCCCGCTAGACTTCTACCTGTGGGGTCACATGAAAACCTTAATTTACGAGACCTCTGTAGAACCTGAGGAAGATCTTCTTTAGGCCTACTAGTACGAGTTATGGTTGCGGCGGATGTTGAAGGAACCAGGGATTGGTATCGTGTGTACGAGAACTTGGTATGGAGGTACCGCATCTGTAATAAAGTCGGTGGTCGTCACATCGAGCCCTTCTTATGAGTAGTTCACAGGCAGCAGGAGTCGGAGAGAACATCGGGTGTTATAATGGTATTTTGTGTGTAACGGAAAAACAGTATGTTTCCGGATATGGGTTCCTATGTTAAAATTAATTGTCTGTAAGTCCCCAAACTCTGTTAAGAGAATTTAGACTCACCCTGGATAGGATTTACAGATTACGAATATGTTTTTGATATGGTAAATACAAAAAAAATATAGGATGTAATGAGAAATAAAGGTATTCCATAACATTCTATTACGACTATTCAGAGTTTATATTTAAATAATAAAATTGTAATAGACATGGGTTTTAAATCAAAACTACAAAAAATAGTAATAATAAATCGTGGTGTCAGACAAGGGTGTCCTTTATCACATTATCTTTATAATGTATATATGGACTATGTTATGTTAAAGTGGCAGATTAATTTAAATAACATTTCAAAATAAATAGTACATTTTTTGATGCAATATTATTTGCCGATGATCAAGTAGTGAATAAAATTTAATTTTGGAGACTGGGAGAAACAATAAAATATTGTAGTAAGATCACGTATTTCGGAATTAAAATAAATAAAAACTGAAGTTATGAAGAGGAAATAAGAAATGGAAATAATAAAGGGAAATTTGCAATTGCTTGCCTCAATGGAATATTGTGTAATAAAAATAAAAGTAATAAAAATAAAATTAATATATGTCATGCAATTGTTAAAAGCATCATTACTTAAGGAGCAGAACTTTGGCCATTAACAACAAAAACAAATAAGTATCTTTGGCAACGGAAATGGATTTTATATGAAGGGCAGCAAGAATTCCAAAAAGAGAAAAAATTAGGAACTCAGTTATAAGGGAGAAAATGAAGATTGAAGACACTATTTTAGATTATAGTAAAACTCAGTAATTAAGATGGTACGGACATGTCCAGCGAATGGAAGAAGATCGGTTACCAAAATGTGTTTTGAAATGGAAACCTGAGGGAAGACGAGCCAGAGGAAGATCTAAAACCTCCTGGAGTCAGGGAATGTATTTATACACGAAGGAGAAACATCTACAACCAGGAGATTGGATGGACCGACAAAATTGGCTATTGGGAATCGGACTATGTCAAAGACATTAATCAACCGATGATCTATCTATCAAGTAGTGATTTCCAGCTCAGAAGATGATGCAGAAAGAGCTACTTTTAATTTGAAAAAAAAATAAGTGCCAGTTATAATTTAAAAATTTCAAATAATAAAACTCAAATTTTAGCATTTAAAGGGCATGATACCTTAATAGCAAATATAATAATTGATAACATTTAAGAGCAAGTGAATAGTTTTAAATATCTAGGTTTCAATATATCATAAGTTAAAATTGAAGATATTGATGATAAAATAAATAAATTTAATTTAATATGTGGCACTATTAAAAGAACCCTTAAAAGCACAAGAAAAGAAACAAAAATGAAGTTTTATAAAGTAATGGTTGTCCTGTATTGATGTATGAATCAGAATGTTAGTCGATCAGTAAAAGATTGAAAGCATGAGATTTTTAAGAAATATAGCAGGATATACTCGGCTGCATATGAAAAGAAATGAAGATATAAGGAAGGAACTAAATGTTTTAAATTTACAGATAGAATAATTAAATATAGGAACGCCTGGAAAGAACATGTTGACAGAATGTCAGAAGAAATATTTCCAAAATTATTGCTGAAATATAAACCATACGGAAGGAGAAATGTTGGAAACCCACACAGAAGATGGTCCGAATAATTTTAACAATTCTAGCTTTCATGAAACCGGAACGAGCCAACAGGCTTAATCCTTGGATGAAGAAGAAGAAGAAAATTGTGTAATATAACTTTGCGGAATATAACATAAGGAATTAAAGTTTTAATAATTGTATAACAGTATCTGATATCTCAGTCGTTCTCAATAATTTGCTGTGTTGTTTTATAGGAGGCCTTTCGATAATTTATGTATCATCTTCTGCATTAATTTTGGTACTGACTGTTGTTGGTAATTATTTTGTACAGATAGTTTATGCTGGGTATGTTCTCATAAACCCTCTATACAAAATAATTACCAACAACAGTCAGTACCAAAATGAAAGCAGAAGATGATACGTAAGTTATCGAAATCCCTCCTATAAAACAACAATGCAAATTATTGAGGATGACTGAGAATTCAGGCACTGTTATACAATTATTAAAACTTTAACATGGTAACCTCAACGGAGTTTCATTATGTATTTTAAAAACATTGATAACATAAGGAACTGGAAAATATACATTGAACATGTTACAGAATAAATGTTTTGTAAAGTGGTAGATAATTAAACATTTAAGCAGAGGAATAATTGAACTTTTATAGGAAAAATCACAGAGGTTTAATTCAGGATTTAAATTAAGATATTTTATACTCACCTCATCAAATCCAATCTTCTCATTATACCGGTTTCGAAGCCTGGGCAACTTCAGTAATTTCTGGTTGACCAATGTTATGTTGATCAGGGGAACTGTTTCTTCCTCCCTCTGTCGGTGGACCGACGAAACTCCGGATCTTATCAGAATCAGCGGGAATTTCGAAGTACATAAGTTTTTCTTTCTTGTTTTCTTGAATATGGATTTATTCCCAAACTGTGAGTTCTTTTTATTCTTCTATTTGTTTAATTAGACTGGTTTTTGTATCAATTTGATGTTTCTTCAGACCAAGCATGAACAGCTACTACTGACTTTTCCACTTCATAATTTTTGGCATTTCTAAGAAGTTCTTTCACCCTTATTTTCAAATTTCTTTTGTTTTTACTATGTAATTTTTTCATAGCACAAGCACATCACAAAATTAATTATGAGAGAAAGGAACCTTAGGATAAAGCAAGCAGAAAACTCAAACAACTAACTTATCTAACTAACTCACTGGCACTATCGAACCCGTAGGTTCTTGGCAGCCCGGATATAAGCTCTCCATACATCCCTATCCTGAGCTAATGTTTTCAAATCATTCCCTGTATAGCCTACTTCCCTCAAATCATAGTTAATGTTATTCTCCCACCTCATTCTTGGTCTACCAACTGGGCGTTTATCCTCTGGCTTTCCTACAAGAAGCTTCCATGCACGCCTTTCATTCCCCATTCTTGCCAAATGTCCTGTCCATCACAGTCTACGAGACTTAACTGTTCTTATTATATCTGGCTTCCTAAAAATACCATGTGCTTCACAGTTATGTAGTTTCCACCATTCATGTCTCTGTTCATCTCTCTTTGGTCCAAAAATGTAACTAACAACTTTATTCTCAAATACTCGTAATCTCATTTCCTCCCTTAAAGTAAGAGTCCATGTTTCGCACCCATATAATGTAACTGGTAGAATAATAGTTTAAATGTTTTCAGTTTAACGTTTTTTTTAAAGGACTTGGGGCGTCGAGATTCCCTATAATGCATAATAGCATGCATTTCCAGAATTGAACCTATGTTTAATTTGTTTGTGCGTCTCATTCCTATTTGTGATTATATACTGATGCATATTTTACAAAATTCCTATGTGCATTGATTATGTTATTTACAGTATTAATCATCCCTACATGTAACAATATTTTTTTAGCATTATCTAGAAGCTCCATACTGTAATAATAGCATTCTCAATATTTTTCTTCTTCTAAAATCCATGGTTAGTGGTGTAATTCCAAACTTATCTCTTGCATTAATACAGGCTCCATGTTTTATAAGAAGTTCTGCTACTGCCTGTTGATCATTAATTACTGCCTGCATTAACAGAGTTGTACCAAGTTCATCACATGTTTCAATATCACCTCCATTCTTTAAGAGCATCTGTAAAATTTCAGTTTTACCCTCACAAACTGCTAGTAACAATGGGGACTGTCCATCGAAACCCTTTACATTTATGCAGGCTCTATGATTTATAAGAACTTCAACTATGTCCACTTTACCACATATAACTGCCTGAATTAATGGAGTTACATTATACATATCAGATATCTCAACATCAGCCTTATTTTCTAACAGTAATTGCAAAACTTCAAGTTTACCTACACGAGCCGCTACTGATAAAGCAGTATACCCATGTTCATCTTGTGAATTAATCATTTTGTTTTGAATAAGATTATGTACAGCATCCATGTTACCAAACCCAGCTCTCCAAATTACTGTAGTGATATCATTGGTAGAATCAGATATGTGTTTTAGCAATAACTCAACAATTTGAATTTTACATTCACGAGCTGCTAATGTCAGGGCAGTATTCCCATGTGAATCGCATGCATTTATGGATGCTCCGTGTTCTATAAGGAGTTCTACTGTTTGGAAGTGTCCACGTACAGCTGCCTGGATCAATGGAGTTCTCTTATATTCACCTCCAGGTATTTCAATATCAGCTTTACTTTGTAACAATAGTTCTACAACATTACTTTCTCCTTCACTAGCTGCTAGTGAAATGGAAGTTTCTCCATTTTCATCTCTTGCATTTACTGAAGCTTTAAATTTTAAAAGAAGCTCTATAATTTTTACGAAACCATTAGCAGCTGCAAGAATTAATGGAGTTCTGTTATTCTGACCACCTGCAACCTCAGTATCAGCCCCTCTTTCTAACAATAATTCTACTACATCAGTTATTCCTAAATTAGCAGCAAAAGTAAGTGCTGTGTTGTTATGCGTATCTCTTTGATTTATTGGAACACCATGTTTTATAAGAAGCTCCATTACTGGCCTTCGAACACGTACAGCAGCATACATTAGTGGTGTATGCTTATACACATGACGACATATGTTAGGATTAGCTCCTCTTTTTAACAATGTTTCTACAACATCAGTTTTTCCTTCACTAGATGCTATCAAAATGGCAGTGCTCCCAAATTTATCAATAGCATTAATTGAAGCATTATAATCTAATAGCAGCTGTACTGTCTTATTTGAACCAAGCTTAGCTGCCATAATTAATGGAGGTCTGCAAATATCATCACTACATGCCTCAACATCAGCACCATTTTGTAACAACATCTTAACTGACTCAGTATTACCTATTGCAAGCTGCAGTGTAGAGAATCCATTTTTATCTTTTGCATTTACAACAGCACCATGATGTATAAGAATTTCTACTACATGTGCATAACCAGATATGGCTGCCTGCATTAATCGTGTTCTGTTAAACTCACCAACAGACAATTCAATATCAGCACCTTCTTTCAATAACAATTTTACAACCTCGCTGTATCCTCCAGAAGCTGCTAGTGATAGAGCAGTAAATCCTGACTTAACTTTTGCATTTACGTTAGCTCCATGCTTTATAAGCAACTCTACTGTTCTTATATGACCTCTTTCAGCTGCCCTCATTAGTGGTGTTTTATTATAATTGTCAGACGTTGCATTCACAGATGCTCCATGTTCTATTATACACTCAGATATTTTTACATGACCCCACTCAGTGGCCCACATTAATGGAGATATTTTGTGCCATCCACCACAGATTTCAACATCAGCCCCTTGCTCTAAAAGGAATCTTACCATGTCCAGCTGTTTGTGTTCTATAGCAATGTGTAACATTGTCGTCTTGTAACCATATTTGTGAATAAAGTCATATTGTATACTTCTCCACATTTCAAATATAATCTAACAAATTCACATAACCGTTTCTGAGTGCTGTGTACATTACATTTTGAAGGAAAGGACTAATATGCTTATGCAAATTTGTTTCTGACTCAGAATTGGAATTATCAGATGGAATAAATCCCTGTACACTTGCCCCTGTGTTCTCATAACTGGAATTATCAGGAAGAACAAACCCTTGTGTGTTTGCCCCTGTATTCTGAGAACTGGAATTATCAGGAAGAACAAATCCTTGTGTGCTTGCTCCTTGCAGTGAATTGTGAACTTGCTTTTCTACATCATCGTTTATATGAATCAAGTCCTTACTATCTGCTTTCTTTTCCAATAATTTTTCAACTGCAAACCAAACTCCAAGATCTTCTGCAAGTCTTAAAGGCTTCCAGCACAGAACTTTATCCTCACAATTAACATCACCACCATGATCTAACAATGTTTCTATAATTAAATCATTAATTTTGGTTCTTGTGCTCAAATAATTAATGACAGCCATATGTAAGGCACTTCTGCCACCTTTATCTTTCTCATTGACATCAACATCTTTCGATGAAAGCAATTTTCTCAATTTAGTCAAGTCCTTATTAAGGACAGAGATGTGCAATTTAGTTTCTTGTGCCACCATTCTGTCTAACATAATTCTTATAATCTCAAAATTTTTATTAAGATAGAATTTTCCTATACACTTAATTTCTAAATCAAAATATTTTGAAAACCACATTGCTACAAAATACTCTGCGAAAGTTCGATGAACAAACACAGCTTTGCTATCTACAATATGATTTACAATTCCAGTTTTTTCTTCGCCACGGTTAAATCTGTTAACAAAGTCCTGGTTTTCTTTCAAAATATGTTCAGTGTTATGTAAATAATTAAAATAATTATCATTATATAATTTTGAACATCCAATATAATATGTTCTACTATTATGTTGAAGCAGTTTTTTTTTTTTACATTTTCATAAATGTTATAGCACGTATTTAATATATTATTCCTCTATAATTAGAACAATCTTGCCTGTTTCCTTTTTTTATACATAGGGTATATTTTGGAGTTTTTCCATTCTTCGGGTTTATATACCCAAATTTGCAACATATATTTATGAAATCTAGGAATCGAATCTTTAGAGAAAATTGTTATTTATTTATAAACAGATTGTTAATGTTTACACATCCTTCTGTGCCTAAAGTTTTATTTTTCTTCTCCATTCGTCTCTATCCATCCACTCCATGTCCTCCAGTCCTCTTGTTCTCATTCCAGTTCTTATTTCTTGTATCCACGAGTTTCGATGTCTTCCTTTCATGCTTCTTCCAGGTGGATACCATGCATATTTAATTAATTCTATGTTGATATAGTAAGAATGGGGTATCGTTTTTTTATGAAAATGATTAATATAAGTTGTTAATTCCTCTATGGTTATTAAATCTGTGTGTTTATCTGTATTATACAATTATATTATTTGTAATTTGGGAACTACATTATTAGGAAGTCAAACAATAGGATCTCATTTTTCGGACTAAGAACAATGGACTCTCATCAACATAATGTTATAATAATATTAAAAATTATAATGTAGGTCTATTATAATATGTTACAGCCCACATGGGGCTGTCGAGCCATTGATGATGATGATTTATTAAGATCTCGTTTCATAACCGTTTGTTGCAAAACGGAATCTCTGATAGGACTGATGACGTTTACATTTTTATTTAATAATAAGGCTATATCTAGAGATTTGGCGCTAAACGTGTGCGTACATTTTCTTCATGAGCCAAAATCTCTATTTTAATGGCGCATAGCCGGTTAATACATAACTTCGTATAAATATACTCTTGAGCTATTATTAGATGTTCTCACTTGTAAATTCACCGAAAGTGGACATGACCCATTTTAATACTCAAGGGACCAAATGTAATGAAGTAATTCTTCCAAGTACTCACCAAAGATGTTTTCTAGTTCCTTCTGTGCTCTGCGGACAGTCAAGTTCAGTCTTAGGTGAATTCAAATCTCGAGAATCAAGCTGCAACCATGGAGATTTGTAGAAACATTGTGGTGTACTTGGCGACAGCAATACAGAGTGTAAGATGATCATATCCACACAATAACTGATTGGGATCTGTCCCAGGGCTTCAGAAACGGACATCTGCATCTTCATTCACGTTCCAGCAAATTCTACCTTTAAAGACAAATAAATATATTATAGAATCTGAGGTGAAGGCAATTAACATTGGGGTACTCCATAAAGTAGTTGAGGCAATAAGGTACATGCCAGAATATTGGAGGTTCAAGTCCCAATAGGGACTTTCTGGCAGAACCACGACCTTGCGGTCGATTCAACCTCTAACTGAAATGAGTACCATACTATGTTCTGGGAGTAAATAAGGCCGACATGCAGTGCTAACCCGGTTGGCATTTCGTGATAACTGTTTAGAAATATGAATGCCTTAACCTCCTCCTACCTCAAGGGCTTCCTAATGGAATCATTTTACATTGGTGTCCGTGGCGGTTGCAGTTTTCCTCTTAGCAACCTATAACATCAACTTAGACCATCAATCTAATGTTTCAAGGCTTGTTAATGTTCGATCACTGGATCTTTGTCTCCTAATCTACGGCTGGTTGCGACCGGCGGCAGGAATATCGCTCAAACATCGACGAAAAATATATCAATGGGCTGAAGAGGGCATAATAAGTCCCTATAGCAACCGGAAGGGACAGACTATGGGCGTTGCACGTTAATTCCCTCGGCTGTCAAGTGTTCACTCGGGTCAAACTGAGTGTACGCTCGGTCGGTCGTGGGGGGAACATGTATGGGTACATAAAAGTGGTCCTACTCTTCCAACACTTAGTCTAGTCTGTTGCATTATTGAAATTTTCCAAATGGTTTATTTTTCAATCTTTTAAGAAATTCTACAGAAAGCGACCGTTTTAAAACAATAGAAATCCAACGTATTCTGCATAGCGCGTGCGTAAGAATTAAACAATGAAATTCTTATTTATTTAATCTATTAAAATTGTAATTATATATTTTAAAAATCTCCCATATGAGAATAAAGTTCTTAGGAAGAAATAAACGTGGCAGACCTAGATGGAAATGGAAGACCTACGTCAGAACAATAATGGATGATAGGAATTTGGAAGAGGGAGATTGGAATGATAGAGATAAATGGAAACTGAAGATGGCAAACCTATAAGTGGGGAAAAGCCGAAGGAGGAGGACAATTTTTGGACCAAAGAGAGATGAACAGACAGGTGAATAGAGAACACTACATAACAATGAACTACATGGTCTTTATAGGAAGCCAGATATAATAAGAACAGTTAAGTATCGTAGACTACTATGGGCAGGACATGTTGCGCGTATGGGGAATGAAAGACGTGCATGGAAAGCTTCTTGTAGGAAAGCCAGAGGGAAAACACCCAGTTGGTAGACCAAGAATGAGGTGGGAGAACAACATTAACTATGATTTGAGGGAAGTAGATTATACAGGGAATGATTGGAAAGCATTAGCTTAGGATAGGGATGTATGGAGAGCTTATGTCCGCGCGGCCATGAACCTACCGGTTCGATAGTGCCAGTGAATAAGTAAATAAGTAAGAATCTCCCATATAACCTATATCGACATGTGCTAGATAATACATATTTTTATTATTTTTATTTTATTTATTTCGAGATATATATATATATATATATAGAGAGAGAGAGAGAGAGAGAGAGAGAGAGAGAGAGAGAGAGAGAGAGAGCGGACTACATTTTCTTACACACTTGAAACAGTTATTCGATCAATGAAAATGGAGTCTATACATCTGGTTTGTTTGCATTGCAACTGGGACTTAACTCGGAAGAGGTACACACATTTTAAGCTTATTAACCTGTTATGACCATACTATCTCATCTGAAGTCAACCATGAGCTTTTATCTTTTCATTAGTATGTACTTTATGTCAATCTTATTATCCATCTTTTCTACATGGAGCAACCGTGGTACACTGCTTCTGACAAGCACTAAATGACAGAAGAAGACTATCAGAATTATGTGTAAATTAGGGTACAGAGAGCATTACAAATTATTTTTTTTAGTATTGTAAATTCTTTCTTTTCCGTGTATACATTAGGCCTATAAATTTTGTAATGTTAACGAAATAACCGGTCCTCGATGGGCTAGCGGTTACTTTGCTCGCCTCTGGTTACGAGATTCGCGAGTTCAAACATGGCCGGCGGCGATGGATTTTTAAGGGCATACAAAATTTTAGTATGGGTTTCTTCAGAAAGGAAGTAAAGCCGTAGATCCCGTATCTTAGATTTATGGGAAGTTAGTCAATCTCAAGTTTGAAATAAGAGACTTCAGAGCAAAATTTGTCGGATCTTTTAATTTTGCGTCTAAATTATTAAATAATTAAATTATATTACTTACTTAAATATTTTAAAATATTAAATAAGTAGTAACTATTTTGGCTTATATTATTATTTCCTAATATACTTCATTACTTTCTTCAGTTTAGTATTAATCTATTAGGCCTATATATTATTTTGTTTATATCATCCTCCACTACAGTAATTCTTTGTGTATGTTAGAGTGTGTCATATTTTCTAAATTGTCTCCTAATTTTATTTTTCTGTATATTATTATCTAATGTATAGCTTTCTTCAATGTGCTATTAATCTAATATATAAAAATCAATGTTTGTTTGTTTATTTGTTCGTATTCTATGCGCGGTCATACTGTTGATCCAATTTTGATGTTTTTTATTTTTTAATGTTTAGGAGATTCCCGGGATGAACACAGGCTATAAGAGAGTTGTGATATTCAACTCCTTTAACCCTTATAATCACCCTTTGTAGTTAAAAACGTGAAATAAAGTCCCTATTTTGACGCTTAAATGGCTTACGCTGCCTAAACCATAACAAATACACAAAATTAATGTACACAGAATTCAATATCTCATAAAACTCTACAAAAAAATGTCCGCGACAGCATATGTTTATCTTCTACGGATAACTCACAATAACCATTTTGTCTTTCATTGATGACAAGGAGATCGGAGTAAGCAGATTCCCGGGCAATTATAACAGCTCATGGCTGGTGGTAAAAACGCATTAACATTTATTTAGGAGTAGCAGCGCACGCCGGGTATTGGCTAGTTTATTCCTATAATGTTTTGTTTGTATCATTCTCCTTTGCATTAATTCTTTGTGTGTCAGAGTGTGTTTTATATTTTGAAACTCTCTTCTAAATTTGTTTTACTTCATATTATTTCCTAATGTCTTTAATTACCTTCTTCACTCTGGTATTAATCTATTCTACATTGTTTTGTCTATTTTATTTCCCTTTGTGTAATTTATTAATTTTTTACGTGCCAGAATTTATTTTATGTCTTGAAACTGGCACCTAAATTTATATATTTTGTTTTCCCTAACTTTTAAGTAAAATTGTGTAATGTATATATTCTATATTCATTATTTCTGTAACTGAACTGCATCCGAACAAGAGTACTTGCTCATTCGGGTGCCAATACTGTGTACAACATTTAGTTGTTAAAATTTATTCTTATTTTTAAATAACCGAGTTGTTAAAGAGCAATTTATCCATAAGAACTGGTATAAAAATTGCTGTATTTTCATAAAGTATTCTCTTTTTTTCCATTCATTAGCCTTATTCGTTGGTTAGTCGTCCTCATCATGGTGATCCGTCTGGCTTCTCCTTTTATCAGGCTTCAAAGCAATTGAATGTCCCACCAACTAGTTGCTAGCAAGGAGGTGGTAAGTCCAGCGAAGGGGTTTTATCAGAGAAAATTGTGAAATTCAATAAATCAATGGGAGTCATTAATAGAGTTTTAAAACCTTCATTAGTGCAAAAAATCAACTCGTACTCGTCTTTATCAAATAATGGCTCGACCAGTCCTATGTTATGGGAGTGAAGCGTGGACTATAAGGACGAGAGATGAAAGCAGACTAACAGCTTGTGAGATGAAATTTATGCACCGAACAGCTGGCTACACCAAATGGAATCGAAAGAAAAATGTAGAAATCCTTCAAGAACATAATGTGTCACCAATACTGGACTACATCTCCAGATATCAGCTAAACTGGAAGGAACATGTCTCAAGAATGGCTAGATCCAGGATCCCCAAGGCAATAATGAACTACTGTCCAAATGGGAAACGGTCACTTGGTTGACCTATGAAAAGATGGCACGAAAACCGCTTTCTCAGGCCGTAACAGTTCTTCTAGGACTAATACCTGGCAGGATGATGATGATGATTTTCATAAAGTTTATTACGGATAAGTTACTTTCATATAAATATGGTCTTTAAATATAAAGTACCAACAAGAAACAAATTATTATATTCCCATTAGTGTACAATGAACAGAACTTAACCAATAATGAAGTTCCATAAAAATGACGTGACCTCAAGCTTTAAATTTAAAGAAAACCTCCCCAATTACTCTCATCCTTGAAATATCAACATCGTCTTTGAAAGACAGGATTATATTCTATCAGAGCTAAAAATATTTTCGAACAACACATTTTCAATTTTACAGAATTGAGAAAAAAAATTAAAATAACAAAAAATTAGTTAATGAAAGTGCCCTGGTGTTGACAGGCCACGAAAAACGCGATTCGGCATCGTCAGGGTTGAAGCGCACTGTAATATACGTTTCGTGATAAGTAAAATATGGTAGTTTGATTGTGTTTCTAAAATAAAATGTAGTAGAAAAAATCACTCGTCTGGAAATTGTGTTACTAACTTTTTGCAAATAATCTACCTCTGCGATCTTGTATGACGTTGAACTTGAGAAGAAAATAGGTATAAGTTATTAAGAGAATATGCCATGTTGACGTTAAAATAATATATCCATCCATAGTAATTCTGCCAAGGGCAGGTCCTTCACTACAATCATAGCATTGCAGCTTTACTAGGGAATTGTAGGTGTGGTAGCTTCCCGTTGCTTTTCACACCGGCGAAGGATGATAATGATAGGAATGATGATGGCCACATGATTTCGGGGACCGTTTGGGCCTTATAGTTTCCCTGACATTTGTCTTACAGGTGAAGAAAAACCCCGATAAAAACCTCACCCAGAAATACTGCCCCGACTCTAGCCCGCTGGGTGACAACGCAGCACGCTACCTCGAGACCCACAGCGGTGGACAAATAATATAGAACCGATGTTTATTTTAAAACCTCACTGAGCTACAAGCCGGAGGGTCGAGGGTTCAGGTCCCGTTGGGGTCAGGATTTTTAAACTGACCCAAACCTCTGGCGGCACTATGGCCCTGGGGTCGACTCAGCCTCTAACGGAAATGAGTATCAGGCGCTTATTCTGGGGGTAAAGGCGGCCGTCACGCAGGGCTGACATAAAGTGCCGATTGTCTAGAAAAAGTGGGATCCTTAACCTCCTACTACCCCAAGGGCCTCCGGGCCTGTTGTGGGATCACTTTACTTTACTTTACTATTTTAAACCTAAGAAATTCGGAGGTTAAGACTTTTTACGTCGGATCCAAAAGCCAAATCCAAAATTTAGTTAAACTTTAAACAAATCTGAAATGCGTACCAGTACGATAGAAATGTGATCTAATTATATATGAGAACTGAACACTAAAAATGATAATAAGTTTATAAGTTCATTCCCATTATTTTAAAATTTGATTTTAGTTTTCTTTCTTTCTTTCTTCATATGTTGGAAACTAAAAAACCAAAAACCGAGTAAAAACCAAAACATATGCAAAACATACAGGTAACTTTCAAAATATACAGGTAAACCTTGATCAATTTTATGTCGGAACAGGCCAATAGTCCTAATCCTTTATGTCTATTCTTTAGTTCTAAATTTAAAAAAACATTGTAGGTGTATGCTTCAGTAGGTAATGTATCCTGCAATATAAGCTAATTATTTTAATACTTATGATAAAAATAGAAAAATTGATAGAAAATGCTTAAATATATACAAAATAAGTAATAACAGAAAGGCTTTCGATACGGTCAGAAAAACAAATTTCTACGGAGAACTTCAAGGAATATTCATGTGCCGGCTTTGTGAATGTAAGTAGAATACAATATTATGCCTTATGACCCTATTTCTTCAATATAAATAAAAGTACGTATAAAATACACCATGGGGAAAAGTACATTTTTCATTTAAAATTAATTTACATAGTTACTTACTGGTGCACATCTGAAGACGTTGAGAATCTGGTTCGGACTAAATAGAATATGCATACTGTTTACAAGTGCGCAATAGACTTCTGCGTCCACGTTACCAACCTCTAGCTGACTATATAACATTTAAAATAAACAATAACAGTAACACAATGCACCTAATTATAACATTTTTAAATTAATCTCTCAAAGATAAAAGAAGAAATTAAATTATAAAATCAATACTCAATAAAAAAACTCATTTCAATTAGCGGATAAACTTCAGAATATAGAAGTTAATAATAATACAAAACTGACGTTTTTAGACATAAAATACCTATATACTAATATTCCAATAAATGAAAGCCTAGACATAATAAAACATAAACTAACAAACAATAGTCTGGATACTAATTACATAAACCAACTATACATAGTCATAAAAACTATCCATCCATAGTAATTCCGCTCGAGGCCAGGTTTTTCACTGCAATCATGGCATTTTGATGCCATGCTTTGCAGCTTTACTAGGGAATTATAGGTGTGGTAGCTTCCCGTTGCTTCCCCCCCCCCCCCCCCGGTTAAGGATGATGATGGGCAGATGATTTTCGAGGACCGTCGGATAAAAACTATAACGATACAAAATTACTTCAAATGTAACAACGAAATATACGAACAAGAAGATTGAATTGCAAATGGTATCCACCACATCAGGAATATTAGCCGACATATTTATACAAGAATTAGAGAGTAGACATTTTGAAAAATTAATAAATAATTTTAATATAAAGCTAATCGTAGGATATGTCGATAGCGTCATAATCATTTACGGGAACGAAAATGCAAAAGAGAACGAAATCGTTCTAGAATTAAACATTTAAAAGTGGTCCTAGGAAACTAGCATTGTTAATTACACAGTGCAACAAATCGCAAGGTATCCATCGCTGTGGTATCGAGGTAGCGTGCTGTCTTGTCACGCAACGGGCCCGAGTTCGATCCCCGGTCGAGACAGTTTTTCTGGGTGAGGTTTTTATCGGGGTTTTTCCTCTCCTGTAAGACAAATGTGAGGAAAACTTTAAGGCCCAAACTGTCCCCGAAATCATATGGCCATCGCAATCATCATCATTCATATTCATAGATTAAGCTTAGGATTAGGGACTTTCCTGACGTACCACTATCGTCATCATCACCCATCATATCATCGGGGCAACGTAAACCCCCTTCCAGGCGCTCCAACCTCAGAAGTGGGTTACAAGTACGCTATGCCAGGAGAGAACACCAGAAATGTCGAAAGACAACCTGGGGCATTTGGAAAAAAAAAAAGCAACTAATCGCAAGGTCCACAAAAACTTTTTTTCGAAAATGTAGGAGTTCCTTATGTATTTCAACCTTCTTCCAAAACGTATTGGATACCTCGGTTATCCTAACAAACAAGTTTCCATAAAAGACAATGGCGATTTTACAGCGATATGTCCTTTTAGCGAATTCAGAAGAAATGAAAATACTGAGGTTGTTCTCATGAAAATATTTTTGAAAAATGTTTACAGATCTTCACCGATCTAACTAGTAAAACACCAAAGTTGACCATTACCAAAGTTTATGTACATAAGCGCGTGTGTGACTAATCGTTCTGGAGCACGCAAGTTTTGTTTCATCGAAACCGAACTTGGCACATAGAAATTAATTTAAAAAGGCAAGATCAAGTTAGTTGATCAGCAAAATCAGACCATTTGGTGTAAGAGTTCATCTGAAACGAACATTTAGAAATCACCCTGGCGGCCGCAATTTTCGACATTTCACAACGAAACTAGGTATATGCTATTAAAACAAACAAAAGAAGATATTTTCTTAAAATCGGCGAAATCCGGCTATTAGAAGTGGGGGTTTATCTGAAACCCGAAATTCTAAATTGATTCTAAATAGCAACCGCCATATGTCGCATTGTAGGCCTATACCATACAATTTAAGTAAACCTTAAATTGGCAATGTATCCTACGAGATATACCTATTGGTTTAATTCATTTAACATTTTTATAAAGCAACTAGCTAATACCCGGCGTGCGCTTCTACTCCTAAATAAATGAATATTGTGTTTTTATGTTTAGTTGAATAATTAAGAGGAAAAATAATTCTAAATTTATATTTTTTAGATACTCCGTGCTGATTACCCGGCGTTGCTTGGGAATTTACTTATCCCCATCTTCTTGACATAAATGAGCTGAAATACGAAAATTAATGTTTTATGCTTAGTTAAATAAGTATGAGGAAAAATGTATATCGTAATTATTTTTACGGTACCCCATACTGTTTACCCGGCAATCTACTCATCCCGATCTTCTTGGTATAAATGAGCTGAAAGACAAAAATTAATGTGTTTATGATTAGTTGAATAAGTAAAATGAAAAAGATTATAAATGTATATCCTAATTACATTACAATTCCCCGTGCTGATTACCCGGTGTTGCCCGGGAATCTACTTATCTCGATCTTCTTGGCATAAATGAGCTAAAAGACAAAATTCATATTGTGAGTTATCCGTAAAAGAATACCCGCCACGTGCTGCACAGGAATCTACGTACTTGTCTCGATCTTCTTGGCATCAGTGGAAGACAAAAATGGTTATTGTGAGTTACCCATAAGAGATAAACATATGCTGTCGCGGACGTTTTTGTAGAGCTTTTTGAGATATTCAATTCTGTGTACATTAATTTTGTGTATTTAAAATGGTTTAGGCAGCGTAAACCATTTAAGCGTCCACAGAGCTACTTTTTTCAAGTTTTCCACTACAAAGGGCAATTTTTAAGGGTGTAGGAGTTGAGTATCAGAACTCTGTTATAGCCTATGTTCATCCCGGGAATCTCCTGAACATTTTGCAAAAAAAAAACCCATCACAATCGGATCAACGGTATGGCCGCGCATAAAGTACGAACAAACAAACATACATACATTCATTTTTATATATTAGATAGAAAAATTAATCAGTATGAATTATTAAAAGTTGTATCGAATTATACAACAATATTCAGAAGGTAATAACTTAGGTTATGATAGGTTTGTCATCTCTGCAGTCCGACACATTTATATAAATTAGCATAAGAAATTTTTCTTCCTAAATTTAACAAAATAAATATATATAACTTCGATTTGCTGAGGGATTCGTTTAGTTCACACAGTTCCCGCGTGACGATTTTTTTTTCTCCAAATAAACTTCATTTATATAGCGACATCACTTACTCTGGATTTTATCAGTCGCTATAATTTCTAACTTGATATTTTTTAATCCCTATAAGGTTCGTCTTCCTGGCATATAGGCCGTGGTCCAGTCGTTCTTCCACTCGACGTTTCGTCTACTGCTGCGGTAGACATCTTCAGGAGATACTGCGTGCTCTCTGTGAACTCCTCAACAGTCGGCTGCAGAGTTGAGGAGTTCACAGAGAGCACGCAGTATCTCCTGAAGATGTCTACCGCAGCAGTAGACGAAACGTCGAGTGGAAGAACGACTGGACCACGGCCTATATGCCCGGAAGACGAACCTAATAGGGATCAAGACGCCGGCCGTGAAAGCCTACAGTTATACTTAATATTTTTTGTTTATAGACGCTTTATGGAGGAGGATGGAAAATATAAAATGGACAGACAAAATAAAAAATGAAGATGTGCTAGACACAGTGGGTGAAGGAAGAACAGTGCTGGAACTCATAAAGAAGAGGAAAAGAAAGTGGATTGGCCACTGGCTAAGAACCCTAGAAGGTATGGTCAACGGAAAGAAAGTTACAGGCAGAAAAAAATACATCAGATGATAGACAAATTAAAATAAATGTTTGTATGCAGATAGAAAAAGAAAAGCTGAGTTAAGGAAAGAGTGGAGAATGTTGAGTTTGCAGTGAAAGACCTGCTCCTGGGCAAAAACACTATGAATGAATTGAATAACATCTAAGATCATATCACACTTATTTACCTATTATGATATTATGAAATAAGGTGTTCATTGGATTATCCGCAAGGCGCAAGGAAGATTGGCAGACCAAGATTAACTTGGAAGAGTACACCGTGATTCAAAATTGACTTTACAAGCTTATAGAAATTTATTTAGAAGACCTACAGAATTGGTTTAAATGTCATATGATAGCACAACTCATCAAGTTTTGAAGACCTACAGAATTGGTTTAAATGTCATATCCTAGGGCTCCGAGCAAAGCTATCCCTCACTTGTTCAACCCACAGCTTCAGCCGTACGTGGACGGCCAGTATGCTTGGAATGACTAACAGAACAGCCAGTCCTAACAAATGTTTCGTGCCAAGAATAAATTGTTGGCCTGCTAGGAGGATCCTTACCATACTGGGTACGAAATCTACGCTGAACAATTGTCGCAGATTTAGTTTCTTCGAACAAAAACACACAACGAGCACCTCGGCACCTGTGAAAGCAGCCATTTTGATATGAACTACGTTAGCGCACGCGGTGAGAGAACTAGGTACTATAAAACTATGTCGGTGAAAACTTGATGAGTTGTGCCATCATATGACATTAAAACCAATTCTGTAGGTCTTCTAAATAAATTTCTATAAGCTTGTAAAGTTGTAAAGTCAATTTTGAATCACTCTGTATATTTAAAATTAGTTAAATGTGATAGTTAAAAGATGGAGTCAATACTAATAAAATTCATTGTTAAAACCGTTGAGGTGGAGAGTCATAAAATAAAATAAGTTAAAATGCCTTCTTAGGTAAAATCCGTCGTCCTCAACTTTTGAAATATGTGATCTTCACGGCAAAGCCACGTTAGGACCAGCAGCATCAAACATCAACCTGGATGCTGTAGCGAAGAATGAACTGCTGAAGATGGGATAGATGTCCTGAAAGGCCTACAGGCATAAAGATCACATATTTTAAAAGTTGAGGACGACGGATTTTACCTAAGAAGGTATTTTAACTTATTTTATTTTATTAAAAGATGGAAACAGATTAAATCTTTGGCAATTAGTAGAACTAAATGGATAAACTTTTTTAAGGACTTATGCTCCAATTTGGAAGAAAACAATACGATAATATGATATATGAAATGGTGAATATCCATGCATCCATAGTAATTCTGCTCGAGGGCAGATCATTCACTGCAATCATAGCATTTTCGTGCTACGCTTTGCAGCTTTACTAGGGAATTATAGTGTGGTAGCTTCCCGTTGCTTTCCACACCGGTGAAGGATGACGATGATAATGATAAGCATGATGATGATGGTCGGATGATTTTCGGGGATGGTAGGCCCTAAGCTTCCTAACACTTGTCTCACAAGTGAGGAAAACCCAGAAAAAAAACATCGCCCAGCAGCCTGTCCCGACCGGAAATCGAACCTGGGCCCATTGCGTGACATGCAAGACCACAGCGATAGACATGGTGAATGTGATGCAATAAAATTCCATACCAGCATATACCTTGACAACTGAGGAAAATCAGGAAGAAACTTTACTTGTTTGGCACTGGGTTTTAAATCTTGGATTTCTCAAAGCATAATTTGTGGAAGTCTATTGGTGTCATTTTTATGTTGGAACCAGTTAGATCTTGAATTTTATTTATAACACCACTGTGGGATGTTTAATTCAGTTCTTATTTCTTCAATATACTTCAAAACTAACAAATGTACAGCCTGTTACTGAATGTAAGAATATAATTTCAGCTAATTCTATTTCCCTTTTATTTGATCTACTAAGTGTCCATTTGAAAATCCAAGGGGCAAGTCCTCCGAGAGGGACTTTAAGCCGTGGGTCCCGAGTCTGAAGATTTTCAGGTTCGTAAAAAATCCTTAAGCCTGAATGAAAAGGCCTCTAAGCAACATTTACCGAATTTTCCCGTCCAAGTACTACCTTGGTTTCCTAGATGTCAGTATGAGGTGGAACGCTGACCACGGACCACTCAAAATGACATCTATACGAAAACAAGTGTAACAAAATTAGTATGGTTCAAATTCTTCCCTGTAGGGGGAGAGCGCCTAAATCTCTGTAAAGGGAATACATAGGCTTACAATACAAAAAAAGTGTACATTTTTCACAAGCATATATTAATCACAAATAGGAATGAGATGCAAAAAGAAATTAAACATAGGCTCAATTCTGGAAATGCATGCTATTATGCATTGCAGAGACTTTTGATGTCCCAACTCCTTTCAAAAAACGTTAAGCCGAAAATATATAAAACTATTATTCTACCAGTTATATTATAGGGTGCGAAACATGGACTCTTACTTTAAGGGAGGAAAGGAGATTACGAGTATTTGAGAATAAAGTTCTTAGGACAATTTTGGACCAAAGAGAGATGAACAGACAGGTGAATGGAGAAGACTACATAACAATGAACTACATGGTCTTTATAGGAAGCCAGATATAATAAGAACAGTTAAGTATCGTAGACTGCGATGGGCAGGACATTTTGCGCGTATGGGGAATGAAAGACGTGCATGGAAGCTTCTTGTAGGAAAAGCCAGAGGGAAAACGCCCAGTTGGTAGACCAAGAATGAGGTGGAGGAACAACATTAACTATGATTTGAGGGAAGTAGATTATACAGGGAATGATTGGAAAGCATTAGCTCAGGATAGGGATGTATGGAGAGCTTATGTCCGCGCGGCCATGAACCTACGGGTTCGATAGTGCCAGTGAGTAAGTAAGTATATATTCCAAGACTCAGGAATACCAATCTATTTAACATCCTGTAGTTAAAAAATAAAATATATATCTAATTCAACTCCAAAGAGCTATTGCCAAGGTCAAGTAAGTAGCTATTTTATATGAGAAGTAACAAAAACTGGTTGAAAATAAAAATTAAACTAAAGGACTATGTGCTATCCACGAGATCCCTCAATGCGTCTTGTAGCCAGTGGCAACATCCACCTCCTCGATTTGGTCCTAGAGGACTTCAGATTCCCATGCTCTTCTCTGGTTCTGACGGAACCACCAGGAAAGAGGAAATCATAGCTATATGATTAGAGGATATTAAAAGGAATACTGTATATGGATGAGGGGTTCTTAAATTAAATAGATCAGGAGAACTAAAAGAAAGGGTATATTTTGATTGAGAAAAACTGTATCACCAGAAAAAAATTCCCAATAATGATTCATTTAATAGATTTTTGTATCATATTTTGGTACTTTCATTTTACTTGGCCACATGCAACAACATTGTCCAAGGTTTAATATAATACATTTCGGAATTTTAACATTGAGGTTTTCTTAATAAGAATCAAATGAATCGTAAATTCTTCTTACCTCATATATCTATTTTTTAACACAGCACCGCAGTATCGGAAAAAAACACATTTTCCATCGTCAGCTGTTTTCACGACTCAGTCTGTGTTAAAAAAACATAGATATATGAGGTAAGAAGAATTCACGATTCATTTGATTCTTATTGTCAAAGGTATTAAAACATATACAAACACACGCACGCATGCACACACACACACACACTTATAGGTCACATGCCGCATCTTCTAAAGACGTGTCACATATTTGGCAGTAGGGAACAGTACCATTAGTAAAAAATGGTTTCTTATATATAAATTTATGGAAAATAACATTATGAGACTTTCAAATTAGTAAATAATGAGTTGTGAAATCTCACATCATAAACTCAGTGTTCTTCAAAGCATCGGACTGGCTTCTGGAAACATCATTCAACGAAAATTTCAAGTTGTAAAGGTGGCTGAAGGTAGGAAAGAGTTTCCAGAAACTGGTCCTGTGCTTTTAAGAACACACATTTTATGAGATGAGATATTCACGACTCATTATTTATATATTTATTAAAGTAAAAATGTTGTTTGAATTGAATGTTTAAAAATAACAAAATAACTATAGGGCCTATACAGCTTACCTGGTTATCAGTATACTTCACAAAATTTGAGTAGAATTTAAATATAATCAACACTATTCTGTCAATATTATCTTTAAATAAATAAATAAGAATATATATAATGGTTTATTTTAGGAAGTGATATTTTGAGGTTCTTTTAATCAAGTTTTTTTGAGACTGGAAACATCTTACCTCAAATTAGAAGCTCAAGATGATATAGAAGATTATATCGAAACATGTTCGAGAATAAATCAACATTAATTTGAGGTAAGATGTTTCCAGTCTGAAAAAAACTTGGTGTATATATATATATATATATATATATATATATATATATATAATGCCCCAGGTTGTCATTTTGACATTTCTAGTGTTCTCTCCTGGCATTGGCATAAATGTAACTTACTTCTGAAGTTGGGGCACCTAGAAGGCAGAGTTACGTTGCTCGGATGATATGATGGATGATAAATGGTAATGAAGCGCCAGGAGAGTCCTTAACCTAAACTTAACCTAAATTCCAGGCCATTGGCAAACACATTCCTTTAAGGAAAAAATCCTATGATTTGACCAGGAATCGAACCCGGTACCTCATGAAGAGTAGTCAGAAATGCTCAGCACTAGCCCTCAAGGCTAGTTTTATATATATATATAAACTGTATTTTATATGTTAACTCAAGAACACTCTGTAAATATGCAAATCATCAAAATTATAAGATCCACAACTTATGTGGACAATCGATTATGGGAAGGATTATTCTAGGTGGACTAAAATACCACCAAATTAAGATTTAATTTTTTAAAAATAGATTTAAAATATAACAGAAATAGTATTATTACAAAAGTCGGTCGCGGTGGACTAGTGGTTATGCTCCTTGCCTCTGGTCCCGAGTGTCGCGGGTTCAAACCCGGCCGGGGTCGATGGATTTTTTAGGACGGAAAAATCCAAGGAGCAAGTCCTCCGGGAGGGACTTTAAGCCGTGGGTCCCGAGTCTGAAGATTTTCAGGTTCGTAAAAAATCCTTAAGCCTGAATGAAAAGGCCTCTAAGCAAAATTCACCGAATTTTCCCGTCCTAGTACTACCTTGGTTTCCTAGATGTCAGTATGAGGCGGAACGCTGACCACGTACCACTCAAAATGACATCTATACGAAAACAAGTGTAACTAAATTAGTATGGTTCAAATTCTTCCCTGTAGGGGGAGAGCGCCTAGATCTCTGTAAAGGGAAAACATAGGCTTACAATACAAAAAATTATTACAAAAAAAACTCTGACATGTAGTATTACAAATTTTAATACAAGTTATGATGAGAATTAATGCTATGAGATTTTTACAGTATTATGAATAGGAAATGAAACGTAGTTTAAGGAAATAAATATTTAATCAGGGAATATTTCCATAACGTCAACAAATTAAAACAAATATTAGAAAAAGCTAAAGTGTCTTATGTATAGGAAGTGTTGGTTTTAAATTTCTTAAACCATATTTAAACTTTACCAGGATGTCCAGAAATATTTCCAGATACCAAAGTTATATTTAACTAGGTCAAAAGTACAGTTAGTGACAGAAAAAATATCCTCTGCATTAAACTTAAAACAATCTATTTTTAATGAATACGTTCCAAACCCATTAAATGAATCCCACAGTATCCCCAAAAAGTTAAGTTTATTAAACCACCAATAACAATCCCTATATGTGCCACTGAAGAATAGGTAATTAAAGACTTCAAAAATTCTGCTGAAACAAGAGTAGAGAGAAAGGGGGTTGAAGACTGCACAAGATTGGAATGCAAACAGTTAGACGAGAGTAATAAAAGACTGGTGAATACAGGATGTGGTGCCTGTTCGTGAGCCGGACCAGCAATGAGCGAGTTGCACTGTTTTTCTTAATAAGTTTTATTTGGTCTTAGTCATGATTCAAAGGTTAAATTTCAATTATCAGGTGTAGCCGTAGCGCAGTGGTTAAGGCACTGAGCTACAAGCCGGAGGGTCGAGGGTTCAAGTCCCGTTGGGGTCAGGATTTTTAAACTGACCCAAACCCTCTGGCGGCACTATGGCCCTGGGGTCGACTCAGCCTCTAACTGAAATGAGTACCAGACGCTTGTTCTGGGGTAAAGGCGGCCGTCACGCAGGGCTGACAACCCGGCTGACATAAAGTGCCGATTGTCTAGAAAAAGTGGGAGCCTTAACCTCCTACTACCCCAAGGGCCTCCTGAGGCCTGTTGTGGGATCACTTTACTTTACTTTTTTTTATATAAATTGAAGTGTAACACATGTGACAATGTCTATATATGACAAACTGGTAGACCTTTCATTTCTTGGATAAAGGAACACATGAGAGCATATAACAGAAATTTACAATATTCAAAATATGCTAACCACCTATTCCAATTTAATCATTGTTTCGATCCAAATTTTGAAATTTTACATGTTTCAGATAAGGTAAGAAGTTGGACCTTTTGGAGGCTGTAGAAATAAATAAATTGAAAAGTAGTAAAAAACTGTTAAATTCTCAACTTGATTTGAATGAATCCCCTTTGTTAAATTTAAATATTGTTATATTGTTGCTTAGATCAGTTGATATGTACTATAATAACACAATTCATAATTTGTTAACATGTCTGAAGAAGGTACAGTGTACCGAAACAGCTGTCACTGAATTATATCTTAATCATCATCATCATCATGAACAAATTCGTTTTAGGCCATGTGGCCTGTACGGTAAACCTAGCGAAGATGGTCTTGATCTTTCCACCGATGTTTTGGTAATTATATCTTAATAAATATGAAAATCAAATAAAACTAAGTTTTATCTTTTATTTAATTAATGAAAAAGGAGTTAACCAAGAGAGGTTAGTTAGTAAAGTTAAAAGAGTCTGGTATAAATAAGTGGAAGAAAGGAAGAAATACCAGATCGGTTAAAGATAAAAGTAAGGAGCAAAACACAAGTAAGTGGAAGCAATGTTTTGCTCAGCTTGGGCACCTTGTGGTCGCCATCCACATATCCCCTAGAAGGGGACCCCTGAGGGAATCACATTAAAACAACATATAACTTTAATTTTACTATAAAAATGTTATCCTTTATTTATTTATAATATTAATACAATGCAGTTACACATGTATTTCTATATTCTTTAACACTGATTTACATTAGTTAAAAATAACAGAAAAACAATTCATGATTTAATAAAGGTAAAAAATAATATGTCGAACATCTTTACATAGGTAATGGAAGCTAAAATAAAATAAAGCAATATAACTGGCCTATTGTTTCCAAATAAGTGGAAGATGTTTACTTCCACTTATATATTCACAGAATTAATAGTATTTATGGTAAATAAATAATAGGAGTTAGATACACACGACACGCCTCATATTTGTAGTTATCTTGAAGACCCAGGGTTTCGATGCTCTAAGCATCATTGTCAATTCTTTTTAACTGTTGAATTGATGGTTGGTGATCCGTAGGTTGATTTCTGCTCCCTCTATTGGCTGGCCGATGAACTTCCAAAAACAGTTAGATAAATCTACAGTACTCGTAAAAATTTTCAAGTACCGTTACCTTTTGTTTGTTTTCAATGTCTGAAAATATACAATATAATTTATGGTAACTTAAATCCGGTTTCTGGAGAAATGCATTGAGCATTTAAACCTGAAGTGAGTGGGTTAAGTTGATTTTTGCTCCCTCTATTGGCTGACTGATAAACTTTCAAAAACAGTTACATAAATTTACAGAACTCGTAACAATTTTCAACTTTTATAAGATTCATGATGTGTTCCATTGAGGTATTATTCAAAAATTAAAATATAAAATTATGGAATATTCACCTGAAAGGTCCATCTCCTCAACTTAATTAGTTATTTAACTGTAGCGCTTTCGGGACTTGTCCCATCATCGGCAGTTAAATAACTAATTAAGTTGAGGAGACGGACCTTTCAGGTGAATATTCCATAATTTTATATTTTAATTTTGAATAATACCTCAATGGAACACATCATGAATCTTATAAAAGTTGAAAATTGTTACGAGTACTATAGATTTATCTATATACTGTTTTTGGAAGTTCATTGCCAGCCAACAGAGGGAGCAAAAATCAACTTAACCCACTGGCTTCAGGTTTAAATGCTCAATGCATTTCTCCAGAAACCAGATTTAAGTTACCGTAAATTATATTGTATATTTTCAGACATTGAAAACAAACAAAAGGTAACGGTACTTGAGATCACAATAAGGGTGAAGGCCAAAACACATTCCTCTACTACTCATAAATGTTAACAAAATATTACCCTGCCAAGGGATGTACACAATATTGCAAAATATGTAACAGCAGAGTTCAGTGAGTGTACCTCGATTTCTGAGTTGAAGGCCATTTAACTGCCGGCGAGTCTACCTCGTCTTTTGAGGTGAATGGGTTAAGGATCATCAACTGCCAATTCAACAGTTAGAAGGAATTGACAATGATGCTTAAAAACATCGAAACCCTGGGTCTTCAAGAAAACAACAAATATAAGGTGAGTCGTGCATATCTAACTGCTATTATTTAAAAGAAGCCTCATAGTATCACTTTCTTCAAATGTAAAAAAAAAGTATTTGTAGTATCTAATGTTCTATATTTGAAATAAAGTAATTGTTTTCCAGGCTTCCCAAAATTTAGATGAGATAGCTTGATTTAATTGAACACATTGTGTACCATTCACAGGGATTCTGAGGTGTGTACGCTTACCATTCTGTACCATACACAGGAGTTACTGTGTTTCACATGGAGTGGCTTTTCACTTTAAGATATTCCTGTATGTTTCTGACTTTGTGACTATTCATATGCATAGCCTTATTATGAACGAAGACTGTACAATATATTGTGAGGCATTATTGATATGTTGCTTAAATTACCATCTTTGAATTTCACAGGTGGCAGCAGGATGCCTTATAAGCCAATAGGAATTAGTTTCGAGTTGTGTGTGCAACCACCAAATGACCTCTCCAGATGTGCTTTCTGGATAAATCAGTTTCCGGGTACATCAATTCTAGAACTCTCTCAGAAATCTCTAAGACTTTCTTTACAAGAGAATTCAAGACTGGTACCCAGAATGTTCCTACTCTTGCATATATAAGAAGATGTGGGGGTCGGATAAGTCAGTCGCATCCAAAATATCATCATCATCTATGCAAGTATTAGGCCATGTGGCCTGTTACGGTCTCAAAGAGGAATTTTCCATCCAGCGCTTTTTTGGACGTCCCAGCGATCTTCTGCCTTGGGGGCAGTAGTGAAGTATGGCTTTTGGAATTCTATGAGACAGCATTCGTTGAAGATGGGCTTTCCAGTTGTTCTGGTAGTTTTGTATATGGTGAATATGTATTTCAGCATCCAAAATGTGGATGAGTAAAAGTAATGTAAGTGTGAATACAAGAAGATGTATTAAATGAAGCTGTCAGTGAATGTAGGGAAGAGACTTTATTAGCAGTAAATTGTTTCTGAAAAATCAGTGAATTATTGTGAAATAAATAAAGTAAATTTGGAAATTTCGTGTAAACATCTATGAAGTTACAGTAAAATTAGTTTAGTTTTATATTTGATAATTTTCTTGAAGAGATTCATAGGAAAACATTTGATAAGATTTTTGTTCAACTTTAGAGCATTTGTTTGGCCAACATATCAGCTATTTCATTGCCATAATGAGCTAGAATCCATTGAAATTAATACACAGAATTATATGATACACTTTGCCTAACTTCCAGGCTATGCTAAAATATTACTTTTACCAAATTTTATTTAATTGTAATATTACTGTGTTTTCTTTATGTAATTGTAATGTTATTATTTTTTAGTGTATAATGCTATTGTGTTATTATTTAATTGTAATATTATTGCGTTTTCTTTATGTATTTGTAATGTTATTGCTTTTTTTTGTTGTTTATTTTTCTTCACACTAGTAGCAATTATTACTTTATTGCAACGGACTGTCAACAGCACGTATGGCTTACTGCCCGTGCGACCCATATTTGTAAATAATATTGTAAATATCTTACTTTTTGTCTAATAAAGTCCTACTACTACTACTACTACTACTACTTTTACCAAAATACCTTTTTTTTTTAGAGAATTTCAACAAATAAATTTATCAATTGAATTTGTAAATTAAGAGAGTTATCAGATGACTGAAAGCAAGTAATGGTTTCTTAAACCAATATTGTAATTTTTTTATGATATTCAAACAAAAACAGTTAATTTATAATCACATTCGTTAATAAAATAAAAACAAAATAAACACAATATGAGGTGAGTGATAAAAATTCTACCTTAATGAATATACCTCATAGTGAGAATTCCTAAAATAAGTAGTTAAAATAAACACAATTATTGCTTTGATTTCAATGTAATAAACTGCATTTAAATTTCCAAAATATAAGTTAGGATTGATTAAAATTATATGAATGATTTAAGAAATTTATAATACACATTCAAAATCACACATCAGAAGCTTGGGAGTAAAACATGGTAATTGATATTGTGGAGTTATTTGCCTCAGAAACCAAATAATACATACAGTTGTTTTTAGTTATCAGGAAAGATAAACCTAAACACTTCTGCCATCTGTTGACACATTCAAAAAATAATTACTACATTACACTCAAAATATAAAATACTGTATTACATGCTATATATCTCATTTTTGTATAAAATGTTTCTTACCACGTTTTTCATATAAGGGTTCACTTTTGTTTTCTTGTTTATAAATGACCGAAATCTCCATGGGGCACACAGATAGAATGGATTAAATATTGGATATTAATTCTGATTTTACTTGGCTGATTTCCTGAGAAGTCATAATTGAAAATCAGTGCCAAGAAAGATACAAATCTAAAATAATTCACTACTGAAAATTAATTCTACATATCTTATCCATAAGCCACATTTCTAACGTGTCCTACTAGCGAAATATGATTAAATCATTCAGAGATCCTATAAATATAAAACAATTTAAGAAAACATTGTTCCAATTTTTGGTAGAACAATGAACAATATATGTAATTGTTGAATACTGCATTTATAAAATACCGTACATTACAATGTTGTTTACAAGACTTGATGTAAGTTACATTAGAATATAATTATTATATATATAAGACCTACATTGTAGTAGAATAAGAAGTTAAACATTTAATGTTATTAAACATTAATTATAATTCCTGAATAGGAAGTTACTCTATTCAAGACAAGTAGGTGAAGTTCCACTTCACTATATATTTACCAGAATTATTTTTAAACTTCATTTTCCTTATCACAAATGACCCTTATTTTTACCAGAATTGAGGCGCTTAGAATAATAACGGCAGATCCCAACCAAAGTTCATTTTGAGATAAATGTAATTTTCTCTTTTATTCCAAAACTTGGAAAGTAGGTAACATTATGACTTGATATTTTTTGGGTATTTAAATTATGGGATTTCAAGTCTAAGTGCAAATTCTTGAAGCATTGTGATTAATAGTTTTTCCTGATTTTCTGTTGTTTATTAGAACAAAAAATCTAGAAAACAGAAAAAAATGATGTAAAATTGACTTTTCCTTCATTTAACATCTTTAAATACCTAATCCATCTTTATTTCCAAGTCTTCACATTTTTCATCATCATCAACATCATCATGATGAAGACTGTTATAAAAATCATGATAGATGGTAGTATATATTTAAATAATTTCATTAGGTCATTGTATTTAGCTTTCTCTGTTCACTGTACTTCTGCTGTAATTTAAACAATGAAACATGTGAACTTTTACCTCTTTTCCTAAAATAAACTTTTTGATACACTTCAGAGTTAGAATAATATAAACCAAATTTGACAATCTCAGGAATATCATGATCCACAATAAACATTTTTTTTTTCTGATTACAAAGTTTGAAGTCATACCATTCTGTATATCCCTGTTCATTTGATTAATTCACTACCATTCACTACAACGCCATGAATGTGTAGCGGACATAAAGTAAAGCACTCATAGTTGGGATATGTCCTTTTTATGCTGATAATATGTTCATTTTCACTACGGACAAATTTTAAAGGTGGAAAATGAGAGCTTTGGCATATCCCAATTAGTTTGATACTTCATCATATGAAAGGTAGATGGCAACTGTGCACGGTCACGCTTCTAACTCAAAATTTGATGTCGGTTGGGATCTGCCGTTATTATTCTGAGCGCCTCAATTATTTTTAAACTTTATTTTCTTTATCATGAATGTTGGTAGTAAAAACATATTTCTGTATTATTGTATGATGTGGGACTCATTGCTGTGACACAGAGCGCCCATGCTATGTGGTGTCATTCTGACCCATGCCTAGCACTGAAGTGAAGGAATTTTGCTCCTACCTCAGGGGGGCAGAGCTTACCTTGCTGGTCACCATGACAACCATGATGTTATCCGCTGATGTCTAACATAACAAAATACCACAAGTGGAATAGAAAGAGGAATATAGTCATATGCTTCCAGGCTTCGTGTATGAAATTCTTTCATATTGTGCTGTTCAGCTATTGTGCTGATTTAAATATAAATCCTGTTTAAGATGTGTGTATTTTATTGGAAACACCTTTCTCACATTGGAAAGATGAAGATAAAAAAAGTAAGTTTTAATTGTGGATATCCTACTGAATCTCTACAAATATGTGGTACAAAAGAAGTTAAATGTTCAGGTAAACACTGAATTCTTAATTATTATGAATTAGAATATTTATACTCACCTTTTTACTACATTTTTTTTTATTTTCTTGTACACTGCAGTTTTTCCACAACTATGTGTCATTGTCAATGTTTCCTAACCATTGAATTTGCAATTGGCTATCTTAAAGGTTGATATCTGCTCCCTCTGTTGGCTGCCCAATGAACTTCCAAATCAATTATTTTCTTCTCGGTAATTTCAAAATTCATTGTTTTCTTTTTATTCTTGTGATTGTAAATTTCCTCCCAAATTGTGAGTTCCTTATATTTAACTAACTGTTTCTATATAAGGAACTGTTTAAATCTAAAGAACTCACAATTTGGAGAAAATTTACACCCACAAGAATAATGAGAAAATAATGAATTTTGAAATACCTGGGTAAAAAGGAAAAAAAAAAAAAATGTTATTTGGAAGTTCATCTGGCAGTCAACATAGGGAGCAGAAATCAACCTACAAGATTGCCAACCACAAATTCAACAGTCAGGAAGCATTGACAATGACACACAAGAGTGTGGAGAAACTGCAGTCTGCAAGAAAAAAAAATATATATGAGGTGAGTCTATTCAGACTAATCCATAATAATTAAAAGAAGCCTCATAGTATTACTTCCTTTAAATATTAATTAAAGCTACAGTCTTATTTTCAAATGGTCATGGTTTAAGAAAGTTCCATGGTTGTGCTCCTCTCAAACTCTACACAAATTGTTTTGTTGGTCTTGCTTGCTTTTTAGCAATAAATTCAACTTTTGGAATAGAGAGAACTTCTATTCAGTTAACAAAGGCATACCCATTCCTTGGAAGATATCACCTTCAAGTCTGCAGCCTGAAGGATCAATTTGATATACAAGAAATTAATGAGTTTAATAATAATTAAGGTAAGCATGTGTACAAATAATTGTTCTTACTAGCTCTTCACCTAACTTCAAAACCACAAGCCGCCACTGTCACTCTGTTATCTGCTTCAAATGTTGTAAATACTTTGGTACAGAAATTAGACCTTAGATACTATAGGCTACATGATGATACATAATGTAATATTAAATTACTATCAAGTAATGACAGTAATATGTAAATTAATACATTCAGGCAGTAAGATGTTTCAGTTATTTAGGATGCTTATTATCATATGAAAAAGAGAAAAATTTAGATAATAAATTATCAAAATTCCAGCATATGTGTGGCACAATTCAAAGAACCTTGCTTAATAAACTCAGGGAATAGACAATGATGAGATACTGTAAGGTCTTGGCAGTCCCACTCCTAACATACTGAAGTGAAAACTGAATATTAAACAGATTTGAAAAAAAGGAAGATAGAAACGGCAGAAATACGTTTCTTAAGGACAGCAGGACACACTTTAAGAGATCATATCCGCAATACCTATATTAGAGAACACCTACAAATAGGCCTATATGAATTAACAAATAAATTGACAGACAATAAATTAAAATGGTTTCAACATAGAAATCGAATGGAGACATCTCGTCTACGAAAACAGGCTTTACAACATCCATCCATCCATAGTAATTCTGCCCGAGGGCAGGTCTTTCACAGCAAACATAGCATTTTCATGCTATGCTTGCAGCTTTACTAGGGAATTGTAGATGTGATAGCTTCCCGTTGCTTTCCACACCGGTGAAGGATGATGGTGAGATGATAAGGATGATGATGATGGCCATACGATTTTGGGGACCGTTTGGGCCTTAGAGTTTTCCTGACATTTGTCTTACAGGCGAGTAAAAACCCCAATAAAAACTTCACCCAGAAAAACTGTCATGACCGGGGATCACACCCGGGCCTGCTGTGTGACAAGGCAGCATGCTACCTTGAGACCACAGCGGTAGACTCTTTACAGTATATTCCAAGAGATAAAATGTTCATTTGGACACCCAGAGACCAGATGGAGGGATATGCTCTGAGTTGGCACAAGCTTACAGCCTAACCTTGAAGTTGAAGAAGAAGATTTTCAAAATTAAATTTTTTTTTCCTGCATTGGGACTTGAATCCAAGATCTCCAGCTTTAGTTTCATGGTGTAAGTTTGAGTATTATGGCACAAGACACATGATGCATATAAGAACAATGGATGTTTAGTCTTTATTTTTTTTTATTATCATCCTCTCATCATGTCTTCTGCTGAACTCATGTACAAGTTATGGAAGGCAGATACGGAAGTAGAGGAATGCATGTCTCCCTGGATCTTCAAGGTCTGAGATGGTCTAACAACCCTGAAAATGAGTAACTAAAGGGCTTCAGTGAAGTATCTAGCAAGTCAGAAACAAATCCTTGTTCACATGAAACAAATATGCATCAGAAATATGTCTTAACTTTTATATAAAAATATTATATAATAGAACTTATCATGTAGGGAATATAATTTGAAAAAAAAAAAGTACTAAAAACAGTTTTTTAAACATTAGATAGATAGATCATTGATTAATTAATGTCTTTGACATTGTCCGATTCCTAATAGCCAATTTTGTCGGTCTATCCAATCTCCTGGTTGTAGATGTTTTTCCTTCATGTATAAATATATTCCCTAACTCCAGGAGGTTTTAGGTCTTCCTCTGCCTCGTCTTCCTCAGATTTCCATTCAATAACACATTTTGGTAGCCGATCCTCTTCCATTTGCTGGATATGTCCGTACCATCTTAATTGCTGAGTTTTAATATAATCTAAATTAGTGTCTTCAATCTTCATTTTCTCCCTTGTAACTGAGTTTTTAATATTTTTACTTCTTGAAATTCTTGCTGCTCTTCGTATAAAATCCATTTCCGTTGCCAAAAGATACTTTTTAAACATTAAAATCAACTAAATCTATTAATAAATAAATTACTGATCTTCACCACAATTGCTACTTCTTAGGCAATATCAAATTAAATTAATTAGATGAACATAAGAATAAATTAAAATATTTCATACCTCACCTTATATCCAGTCTTCTAACTAGACTAGTTTGAAAGCCTAGACAGCTTCATTTCAGTAATTTCTCATTGACTGATGTTATGTCGATCAGGAAGAAGCTATTTTTCTAATCGACATAACATCAGTCAATGAGAAATTACTGAAGATGAAGCTATCCAGGCTTTGAAACTGGTCTAATTAGAAGACTGGATATAAGGTGAGGTATTAAACAATTTAATTTAATCTTAAATTAAACCGCATAGTGATTTTTTCCTATAAAATTCAAAATGAATATAACCAAAGATTGAAGATAAAATTTTTAATTTCTGTATTTCTAATAATCTGGAACAAAAAATTAAGGTAAAATATTTCCTTGAATCTTTGTTTGTCTCTCTCACTTGCATTCTCATTCAATTTATAATATTCTATGCCCCAACATTATTAGAATATAACTGAAATATGTCTGTCCCGCGTCGTAGCCGAGCGGTTAAGGTAGGAAGCCTTGGCGCAGAGCTACGGGACTTGTACTGGTTCGAGTCTCCATGGGGGAAGAAATGTTCTCATGGTATTTCGGCCAGTATGGGACCGGTGCCCACCCAGCATCGTGAGGCAATTGGGTAGCTACAATAAGTAGCGGCTCCAGGTTGAGTAACCAGGTATAACGGCTGGGGGACTCGACATGCTAACCACATGTCACCCCTACAGTGGCTGTTGATCATCTACCTCTGTGATTGACACATGTGGATGTGAAGGGCCAGCAGCCAGCTGGTAAAAGGGCAACCGCTGAAAAGTGGAAAGACCCTCAATCGGACTGAAATATATCTAATTTGTTTAAACTAGCTATACAACATTCTTACAAAAATATGTATTTTTATGAGCTCAAAGAAATATACTGGGTGTGGATTCACTCTTTGAATTTCAGATTAAAGATTTCACAAAACAGAATCTTTCATAACGTTTATAAATGGATGGCATGCATCGACTGGCTATGCACCATTATGTAAGTTTTGAGAAAAATTAATTCAAAGCTTTTTTTTCTACATTTTAAATTCTAGCGCCAAACTAACAATACTCATTGAGAAGTGTTAAATTAATAATAAAAACATTAAAAATACTCAGTTATGCATCAACAATCTAAGAGTGGAAACATTTGGCGCTTAGTTGCATGATGCAAAATTTAGATTAGCATTTATGAAGATTTAGTTTCATAGCTGTTTGTTGCAAAAAAACAGAATTTCAGACATTTTTCTTTAATAATACGGCTACATTTAAAGTAATCAATGAGTTGGAGAAAATGCTTTAACATCTCACCTCATAAAGTTGTGCGTCTTCATGATACTGGTTTCAAAAGTATAGTATTGTGAAGACAATCAAATTTGAGGTGCAATGTTAAAGCATTTTCTCCAACTCATTCATTTTAATGTAAATACCTCATAGTGTTACCTCCCATTTGATTTGATTAAACTATTAAGTTATGTAGATAGGAAATAACACTATGAGGTTTTTTAATATTGTTTATTTTTTATTATTTCACTCACCTCATACTTCATAATTCATAGCAGACCCTGGGTTTCTTCACATCTTTTGTGACATTCTCAATGCTGCGTCACGTTCACAACTGATGTCCAACGGCCTTCTATCCTGCAGACTGACCTCCGCGCCATCTGGTGGCAGACCGAAGAATTTCCAAATCAGTCCTCTTTCTTTATAACCGGGTGTTTCAAAATTCATAGTTGTACTTTCATTCTTGCATATGTAAATTTTTTCCCAAATTGTGAGTTCCTTCGGTTTTTCCAATTGTTTAAATTTTGGAGAAGATATGTAGATGATATCATAGCAATAGTAAAAGAGAAACAATTAGAAGATGCCATTAAACTGTTAAATATTCAAAATAAAACTATCAAATTTACAATGGAAATAGAAAATAATCATGAAATACCATTTTTAGACCTTAAATTGATTAGGAATGAAGAAAAAAAGAAAATAGAATTTGGAATCTACAGAAAAGAAACTCACATCGACAATTATATAAAAGCTACTGGATTTAACCATTTTTCACACAAACAGGCAGTATTTAATAGTTTAACACACAGACTTGTGAATGTCCCCACGAGCAAAGAAAATTACAATAAAGAGAAAGAACACATCATAAAAATTGCTAAGGATAATGGTTTTCAAAAGAAGATGATACACAAGAAAATAAATAAATTCAAAGAACAAAAAGTCATCAATGAAAGTACTCTTCAGACAGATAAAAATATAGGCAAAAAATTCAAGAAGTTCACATACCATCCTTTGGTATTTGACAAGTTTCAAAAAATTTTCAACAAATTCAACATTAAATTAGCACCTAAAAATGATTACAGCTTAGGTAATTTAATAAAAACCAACAAAAATGAAAAGATTGAAGACTGCAAAAAATCAGGAATTTATCAAATTAATTGTAAAGATTGTGAAAAGATATACATAGGAAAAACAAAAAGGAATCTAAATACAAGATTAAAAGAACACCTCAGAAATGTTAAAAATGGAGAAACCGAAAAATCTGCAATAGCTGCACATGCCTGGTCAGAAAAACATAGAATAGAAAACAAAACAAAATTACTTAAACAATTGGAAAAACCGAAGGAACTCACAATTTGGGAAAAAATTTACATATGCAAGAATGAAAATACAACTATGAATTTTGAAATACCCGGTTATAAAGAAAGAGGACTGATTTGGAAATTCTTCGGTCGGCCACCAGATGGCGCGGAGGTCAGTCTGCAGGATAGAAGGCCGTTGGACGTCAGTTGTGAACGTGACGCAGCATTGAGAATGTCACAAAAGATGTGAAGAAACCCAGGGTCTGCTATGAATTATGAAGTATGAGGTGAGTGAAATAATAAAAAATAAACAATATTGATTAAACTATATTTATAGATTTGATGCTAAAAGTGTGCATACATTTACTTCATGAGCCAGTGCAACAGATGACACCAAAATCTCTTTTTTTTTTTAATGGAGCATAGCCAATTGATGCATAACATCATCCATATAAAAAATGGTGTTCCATTGCAAAATTTTATAATACTCAAACTTACTTTCATTTAATCGTTGACTTAAGAATAATAATTAGAATAGGGGATACAACATATCCTTGCCCAAATACACATATATCATACCTGAACCACTTTCAATTTATATGTTAAATAATGTATGAATTGAAAATAGAACATACAGCAAAACCTCGTTAATTAAGACCTGTCAAACCAATTTTACTTAATTCGGAAAAGAATCCTGAAATTAAAAAAAAAATTAATTGAATTTCAATGAACTGCTAACTTTTAATAAAATACAAGCTTAAGTAAACTTCCATTTTATTTTTCACAAATTATACACTATGAGTTTCTTATGAATGCATGGAATATCATTAATGTAAATGGACAATAGGCAACCCTCCTTCGCTCACTATAGAAACATATGTACTAGTATATGTGTTATTTTAGAAAGAAAAATTAATGTTGAAATCGGGACTCGAACCTCGGATCTCTGACTCTAGCACGTCAATTCGAGTCCTGATTTAAGCATTAATTTTTCTTTCTAAACTAAAACTCTGCCCAAGTGCATTAATTTAAATATAACATTAAAATAGTATATATGTAACTGTTTGGTGTTGATTTGTACTATAAAGGAGATGATGATGATGAACAGGGAGAGAGTGACATTTGGTACTGGCACATAAACTAATCTTAATGATAAACACCACATTTAACTGTAGGCTTTCACGGCCGGCGTCTTGATCCATATTTGGTTCGTCTTCCGGGCTTATAGGCCGTGGTCTGGTTGTCTTCTTACTCGACGTTTCGTCTACTGCTGCGGTAGACCTCATCAGGAGATACTGCGTGCTCTCTGTGAACTCCTCAACAGTCTGCAGCCGACTGTCTGCAGCCGACTGTTGAGGAGTTCACAGAGAGCACGCAGTATCTCCTGATGAGGTCTACCGCAGCAGTAGACGAAACGTCGAGTAAGAAGACAACCAGACCACGGCCTATAAGCCCAGAAGACGAACCAAATATGGACCACATTTAACATCCCCATATGACAGATGAATCATTACTATCAGTACAATATGCCTTATCAAAATGTTCAGTGGGGAGGTTTGATATTTAACCTTCCGTCGGGCACAATATTCTGAACTTCAAGTTCGGGCACAATGTGCCTGATCAGCACATGCTTAAAAAAATTGATTTAACACACTGTTTGCCAATGAACAACGGGAAGTCGAAGATTGTTATTGTTAGGGATGTCAAAAGAATAAAATATTCAAAATTTTCTGCTAGAAAACTTTTTATTGGACATAATATCGATTAAATAAATTTGTGACAAGCCTCCAAACAGCATGATATAAAAGTAAGAACAAGTTCGGTTCAGTTCAAATAAACAATATTAAAAAAACCTCATAGTGTTATTTCCTATCTACATAACTTAATAAAGTTGGCTATCAAGTCATAGGAAAACAAGAATAACGTAAACAACTGGAACAAGATGGCGGCTTCAAACATACAACATTTCAATGAACATTTTTCGAAAACTAAGATAGAAATTAAAAGATATTTGAAATTAAAAGAACTTAGAAGCAAAAGAAATATGAAGTATGAGGTGAGTGAAATAATAAAAAATAAACAATATTAAAAAACCTCATAGTGTTATTTCCTATCTACATAACTTAATAAAGTTGGCTATCAAGTCATAGGAAAACAAGAATAACGTAAACAACTGGAACAAGATGGCGGCTTCAAACATACAACATTTCAACGAACATTTTTCGAAAACTAAGATAGAAATTAAAAGATATTTGAAATTAAAAGAACTTAGAAGCAAAAGAAATATGAAGTATGAGGTGAGTGAAATAATAAAAAATAAACAATATTAAAAAACCTCATAGTGTTATTTCCTATCTACATAACTTAATAAAGTTGGCTATCAAGTCATAGGAAAACAAGAATAACGTAAACAACTGAAACAAGATGGCGGCTTCAAACATACAACATTTCAACGAACATTTTTCGAAAACTAAGATAGAAATTAAAAGATATTTGAAATTAAAAGAACTTAGAAGCAAAAGAAATATGAAGTATGAGGTGAGTGAAATAATAAAAAATAAACAATATTAAAAAACCTCATAGTGTTATTTCCTATCTACATAACTTAATAAAGTTGGCTATCAAGTCATAGGAAAACAAGAATAACGTAAACAACTGGAACAAGATGGCGGCTTCAAACATACAACATTTCAACGAACATTTTTCGAAAACTAAGATAGAAATTAAAAGATATTTGAAATTAAAAGAACTTAGAAGCAAAAGAAATATGAAATATGAGGTGAGTGAAATAATAAAAAATAAACAATATTAAAAAACCTCATAGTGTTATTTCCTATCTACATAACTTAATACTTGAATATAGTTCACATTATCAACATTTAGCCTATGTTTTTAGCAAAATTATTCAAGAATATAACATTATTTAGTCTAAATAATTTTCTTTTTGTAAATATTTTCAAAATTCTCATCCACAATAATGTAACGATTTCGGGTGCAATAAGTTTCTCTGAACAAAATATTTACAACCCGCCGTGGTAATGGTCGAGAGCAAACTGAGTGGGATGGTTGTATATAACAGGTAAAAAGAAACAGCTACTTGGATGTCCAGTCGTCAACGATGTCTGATAACAGTGGAATGAGACAAAATTGACAACCTGTGCCTCTCAGATCAGATGTGCCTGACGGAAGGTTAATACAGGCACATAACCTTAAAATTAAAACAATTACAGGTCCAGACATTCTAGCCAAAAATAGACAAATTTCATAAGATACAACTCTGATTCTCAACACTTATAAAATTCATTGTAAAACACTGTTAAAGTTATGTAATATGTTAAAATATTAAATATATAATATTAATTATACAATGTTAAAACATTAAGTACCAAATATAATGCAGAAGATGGAACATGATTCTGAGAGGCCTTCATAGTTGGGTCGTATCTATGAACGCATTAGACCGTAAAAGTTGTTCTCTGCTGAGAAAGTTGCATTTAAAGACGTTTTTGCATACTCAAAAATCTATTAAATTAATATTAAGAAGCTAAAGCTGTTACTATGATTGAAATAAGTATATTAAAGTACACAACTAAATTATTGTAATCAATCATAGTAACAGCTTCAGCTTCCCAATATTAATTTAATAAATAATGCTATAGCTGTGTGGAGTCCCTTCATGTCTTCTTCAGGTAGAAGCCATTCATTGTGTATTGGTGAATGATGATTCATAGCATTTGAATGTGGGACCAAGACAGTAAGGTAAAGGAAGGATTTATGCTGGGATGGGAAGGAAGCCTGGATTAGCTCAATGGTTAAGAGCATCAGCACGGAAAGCTGAAGGTTTGGGGTTCGATTCCCGGTTCAGGCATAAATTTTTCTCTTTACCATTTGATTAATCAAAAATCTGTTCATGCGATAATAATTGTCGAAATTCCTAAGCGACCTGGTGAGGTAACTTTGCAGAGAACGAATCGTGAGCAACCCGATGGGAACCGATGTAGTTTGAAACCTTACCGTGTAACTTGCTGCTTTATCCAAGATGTCGAACCTTGAAGACTTCGATCATGTTTTCAGTATACTCGGAGAAGAGGAATTTTATAGAGTCTACCAAAGAATTCAACTGGAAGAACAGGAGAATTGGTGTAATATTGCGCGATGCAGACATCGTATACGGTATTATTTGCGGGACGCAAGCGTAAATGCGTTCTTCTAGCAGACAAAAATAACGGAAGTGGTTTATCGCTGAGAATTCTGGGTAATTTCTTGCCAATATTACAAAAATGACGACTTTCATGCATGACCAGTTAGTGGGTCACTAATTTGATCTTTGCACTTGCTCACGGAAAGTCAGCTCACCGGTGATTAGAAGTAATTTGAGTAGAGACTAATGTATTTGCAAAGTTTCTTAAACAGAAATTTAATTTAGTTGGGAACAACTGCTATATCAGGTACCTATTTTAACATATTAATAGTATAAACTCTGATTCTATTAAACGATCATAAAAGACAATATAAGCTAACTACGGTACTAACTACTCTTACTACTAACATGCAACTATCACATGCAAATATCCTATCATTATGCAGCTAGAAGAAAAAGACATTTACAGTCAATACAGTCTTGCCAGTTCCAGATTTCTGTGCAATACTTAGATCATTTGCTTCTCTGGACATAGTTCTACAGATGCTCGTTTACATTGCAATATTCTGCTTAGCATTGTCTTTCTTCCCTTTGAGAATCAAAATCCTTTCAACGAAAGTAGTTTATTTTAGTTTATAGTTTATGAAAGGTAAGTCACTTTTCCATGAAACCTAGAAAAACACTTTTTAGTTCTATAACAACTATTTCTTTACCTGTGTGCCAAACTTTAAAGCTGAATAAACCATGACTCAACTGTTTCTTTACTGTTTCACATTTCTAACAGATATCCCTTTCCAAGGAGAATCTAATGGTTTCTCAAACTACATTTTGATAAAAAAAGTGACATACCTGACTAATCTATTCTATACTATTTCCTTCTTTTATTCTTCTTTGTATAATTTTTTTTTCATGTGTCAGAGTACATTTTCTATTTTTAAACTTACTCCTATTTTTTTATTTTTTTATTTCCTTCTCTCCTTAACTATAATTTAAAAATATCTTGTGGAAGATTTCTGGGCTGTTGACCATGGTCTTAAGGCTTGTAGTACCTCAACGTTTTGCCAGAGATTGCATCCAGCACCCTTGCATACAACCCTTGAGTATGCCGGACACAATCTCTGGTGAAATGTCGGGGAACTACAAGCCTCATGACCATGGCAACAGCACATAAATCTTCTACAAGATCATCATTAACTCCGGACGTGAAATCCTAAGTCAATATAATTTATAAAGTTTATTTTCTATATGAGGTGTGTTTTTCAAAATCCGGTATCTACTTCAAATCAAGTTTGAGCCATCAAGTAATTTATTACTACACAATGTTGGTAGTTATTGATCCATTTGGATATATTTTTCTGAAAAAAGACTGTAGATTAAATTATTTTGAGTTGTTATATCTTACCTCAGTATTAATGTTGATTCATTTTGGAACATGTTTCGATTAGTCTTTTAATCATCTTCAGCATTTTCGCCAGACTGGTTGGATTTATGTTATAAACCCTGGATGTCGATGTCAGCTCCCTCCTGTGGTTGGCCAAAGAACCTCCAAACAAGGTCACGTTCCGTCAGTATTTCAAAATTCATAACTCTGTTTTTGTTCTTCAGAACAAATACTGACAGAACATGACCTCGTTTGGAAGTTCTTTGGCCAACCGCAGGAGGGAGCTGATATCGACATCCAGGGATTTCAACATAAATCCAACTAGTCTGGGCAAGATGCTGAAGATGATTAGAAGACTAATCGAAACATTTTCAAGAACAAATCAACATTAATATTGAGGTAAGATATAACAGGACTGAAAATAATTTAATTAAAAGAACCGCAAAAGAGGACTTGTGTCCGAAAATAAAACAGTAAGAGTCTAAATATTTTACTTTTAAAACCAGCATCCATACCATTATGATAATTAGTTATGGCTTCTGAACATCAGGTATCTACAGCAGAATGAATATGTAAATATTGGGTTTTGAAAAATGCACCTCATATGCAACTGAACTGCACCTGAACACAAGCACTTGCACATACAAATATCAATAATGTGTACAAACATTTAGGCTGGTATTCAAGAATCAAGCTCTCTAGGCAATACCATCTCTCTCTTCTGTAAAGCTGTAAGCTCTGATCTTTCAATTATTCCCAGAATTTTTTTAAAAATAAGTATCTTGTTAGCACATGATGTTGAATAAAGTGAGCCAGTTAGAGTAGGTTCTGCATGACCCACATAATTAACCATGGAGAGATGACCTGAGAGTCGCTCTTCATAGAAAGTTTGGTTCTTGAATACTGACCTTATTCTGAATAAAATTTATTCTTATTCTCAATATATATATATATATATACATCACTGTTGCATTCTATTAAAATATTGATGGAAGTTATGGTTCCATCTGAGTCAACATGAAGAATGATTGAGTGAAAAATTTAAGAGAATCATTCTTTATAAGCAATATTGCATTTTTACCTGATCACTCTTGGCCCTAATGAATATATGATCTTTCACAACTAGTAGGTTTACTCAAGTTTTTTTTTTTTAATCTGGAAACATCTTACCTCAATTTAATGTTGATTTATTCTCGAACATGTTTCGATATAATCTTCAGTTTGCCCAGATATGAGTTTTATGTTGTGAACCTTGGATGTCGATATCAGCTCCCTCTTCCAGCCGGCTGAAGAACCTCCAAACTAGGTCACGTTCAGCAAGAATTTTGAAATTCATAACTCTATTTTTGTTCTTCTGAATGTAAATTTCAAAATTCCTGCTGAACATGACCTATTCTTTATTTCAAACCAGTTGATAGAGATCCTCCCTTCACTCACTCCACTAGCAGGTACAGGCAGCTAGTAAAGGGGAAGGTACTACTCTCTGTTACAAATACATCAGTCTTCTAAATTATGTTATGAAAATAAAATTATATTGGATTATATATTGAACAATTCGAAAATTTATAATAGTAATATAATATATATAATAGTTATTTTTAAAACTTATACCTATATATATTATATATTTTTTGTTTCTACTTGTTTAACATCTTCTTTGTATGCATATTTAAATCCCAGCTTCTACTGTGTCTAAATTATGTTCAAATGTATACCGAAACTAAAATTTATATATATATATATATATATATATATATATATATATATATATATATATATATATACACTCAAACGTTTAACTGTGTTTTCCTTATATCTATCACACAATAACTAAGCACTAAGTATTACTAAAAAAATAATTATTATCTAAATATTCTTAAAAAATGTATAAAAACAATCTATTAAACGCTAACTAAACACTTAATTCTACTAAATAAATTATGTATTAACTGAATTTTCAAAACAATTCTGAAATCCACCACACTGCTAGAACTAAGAACAGTCTACTGAGAAAGACAAACAAATGTTTTTTGTGCTGTCAATACAATGTCAGTACTGAACTACACTATTAACAATAGATGGCCCTCCGCCGGTCTGCCACCCCGCAAATTATCATACTAAAACTGTGTGTTTTGTATTATATTAGTTATAGAAATCTTAATATAAATTCAAAGTATAACAAAATAAGTCAGGAATTAAAAACTATATATCATATTTTTTACAAAAATCCTCTGAAAAAAGGATAAATTATAATATTTTATTTTCTGGTTTTCACAGCTTTGGGGGAGTTGGTTTATAACTGGTAACAGCCACATTCCTAGCTTTGGCCTAGTTATTGTATGCACCCCTACAGTAGTGGGGGTAGTAAAATGATGTCCCTTCTATCAACTCCGTTGACATAGATAATAGTTTGGAGGTTCTGGCCAGCTGGAAGAGGGAGCTGATATTGACATCCATGGTTCACAACATAAAACTCATCAGTCTGGGCAAGCTGAAGATGATATAGAAGATGATATCAAAACATGTTCAAGAACAAATCAACATTAAATTGAGGTAAGATATTTCCAGATTCAAAAAAACTTGATTAAAAGAACCTCAAAATATTACTTCCTAAAATAAACCATTAACCCATTGGAGACTTTTAAACGAGTCTCCCTCGTGAGCAGGTAGAAAGTCCAAACAGCTCCTCCACGAGCTAGACTCGTTGTTGTGTTATAACCCCCACTGTAAGAAGTTAGGTTTTTTTAGTGGTTTAAATTTTCGGTTCACCATCAGTAAAATTTGTTGTTTGTTTATGTAAAGTAAATATGTATAGGCCTAGTGTATTGTATAGTTTATTTTAGTTATTATTTATAGAATAGTAGACTATAGTTGTAGGCATTTATTACGGTAAAATATAAATGAATATAAATTCAGTGCTTATTTGTTAAAATTCATAGTTTTAAATTTAATTTTTTTTTTGCAATATGTGCATAAATAGAAGAGAACGTATTGCTTTTGAGAAACTAAGTGAAGTAGTGAATGAAATGTTATGTGACAGTGATTGTAGTGAATTATCATGGAACGAAGATTTGGACGATGAAATAATATACAGTGACAACGTAACCGTGCATGCTGCTGATGGTAGAAATATTAGGTGAGTTTCATCCAGTTTTTATCTATAGTATTTTATAATTTACAGGTCGATATATAACTATGATAATTAAAGAATATACAAAGAACTTTTCCTGATTTTATAATGTATAGGTCTATGCTTATTTTATTTCATATATTTATTTTCATTATGTACAGTATTATATTGCGTTTGTTATTTTTTTTCGGTCTGGTTTGAAACAGATGATTTGTTTTACTACTTTCAAGCAAATGTCCGAGAACTTTTACAAAAATAATGGTTTTTGAAGTGTTTGTCAACTTTCACAGCCTTGAAAATAACAAAACATAACGGTTTTTACCAATGCACAAAAAAAAAAAGAGAAGTACAGGTAGGCCCCCATTCCTTTGCTATTCGTAAAAGTACAAGATACTCAAAGAAATTCAGGGGTAAACAAAATATCTGAAAACATAAGTGATAGAACACAGTATGTGTATTTTGTGTTCTGATTTAAAGTCCAGCGCAGCCGGAGTAGCGGTGAGGAGATTTAAATGGGTTCCCAGTGAACATGCTAGGCGCTTTAAACGTGTCTCCAATGGGTTAATATGTTTACTGTATATGCACTAGAATCATGGAACAAAAACACAAAGAATTTTGCTACATGATAGATTTTATCTAATTGAAATATTTAGTTATCTAGCCAATAAGCACAAAACATTATTCTATTCCTACTTAAACTCTGCATGTTGTAAGTACATATTTCTTGGAATAAATATAATCACTATATCTCATAGCCACAATAGAGAGACAAATAGATAACATCAATGGAATGGATAATAACAGAATCCCAAAACAGATTCTTCACTACAGACCACTAGGATATACAAATTTTGGAAGATCCAGTAAAAGATGGACAGACCAATTCTAACATGAGATCAGAACAGACCTAAGGTCTAATATTTTATGTGGCTGCTGATGATGTTCTCACAGATTTTGTGCAACACAAGTATATTCATAGTTAAATACGAGTCATATTATTGGCTGAAGATGAGAGGGATCTCCTCTTGAAAACAACAGTTCCCGTGTTTTAAAAAAAAATGAAATATGAGGTAAGATAAAAATTGACTATTTCATTCATTCATTGAACACAAGCATACATTCAACATCATCTTTGCATATTTTTCTGAAGATAGCTTTAATATTCTTGATCAATTCAAGGCTGCTTAGGCAATACTTGAAAAAAGTATTTGCTTTTTTCAGGAATAATTGTTTTTACACAGACATTTATTCATGCAGTAATTTATAATGAGGGTGAGGTTTGAGCATTGGCCTGACTTTTACACAGCGATAGAAAAATCCAAGGAGCAAGTCCTCCGGGAGGGACTTCAAGCCGTGGGTCCCAAGTCTGAAGATTTTCAGGCTCGTAAAAGATCCTTAAGCCTGAATGAAAAGGCCTCTAAGCAAAATTTACCGAATTTTCCCGTCCTAGTACTACCTTGGTTTCCTAGATGTCAGTAAGAGGCAGAACGCTGACCACAGACCACTCAAGTGACATCTATACGAAAACAAGTGTAACTAAATTAGTATGGTTCAAATTCTTCCCGGTAGGGTGAGAGCGCCTAAATTTCTGTTAAGGAAACATGGGCTTATAAGATTACAAGAAGACATATATAATATGAAGAAATAATTTTTTCTCTTGTTACCATTCTATAAATTACATAATATATAAATGAAATATTATGAATTCTACTTGCATAACATTAATAACAAAAATATTATTTAATTTAATTAAAATTACAGTGGGAGGAAACACTAAGGCATTTACATTAATGAACGAGTTGGAGAAAATGCTCTAACATCTCACATCACAAAGTTGCGTGTCTTCATGATACCGGTTTCAAAAGTATAGTATTACTTCCATCTTCAGTCAAATTCCAACTGTTGATTTTTTTTTTTTTTCAAATGATCCAGGTTTGTCTTTCGACATTCCTGGTCTCTCTCCTGGCATGGCGTACTTGAAACCCACTTCTGAGGTTGGGGCACCTGGAAGGCATGGTTACGTTACCCCGATGATATGATGGGTGATGATGATGATAATGGTGCGCCAGGAGAGTCCCTAATCCTAAGCTTAACCTAAGATGAATATGAATGATGATGATTGTGATGGCCATATGATTTCGGGGACTGTTTAGGCCTTAAAGTTTTCCTGACATTTGTCTTACAGGCGAGGAAAAACCCCGATAAAAACCTCACCCAGAAAAACTGTCCCAACCGGGGATCGAACCCGGGCCCGCTGCGTGACAAGACAGCACGCTACCCCGAGACCACAGCAGTGGACACTGTTGAAATTTTGTCGTTAACATTATCTTCTGAATTGCCATCTGGTGTAGATTTTATGAACTTGTAGATTAAATTATTCTTGTCAGGGATATCAAAATTCATTGCTTTATATTTATTCTTCTGAATGGTATAACTTTTCCCAAATTGACAAATGACAGTTTGGAAAAGATATATTTTACAACGCCCATTTAATTCAGTTTTATTACAGAACAAAATTGAATTAATAGAAAACGGTAGATATACACAGTCTCTCACTTAATGAAACACTCAATATAAAGGCCATAACATTTTCAAAGGACATTTCAATCCATATTCGTATCAAACTACCCCCTGGTTATATGATTGCAATAATCTAAAAAAATTGTTCTGGTGGCTGTGTCTTTTGTTCTCGCCTGAAAATAATGTTTGGAACAAGACTTTTTTGAGGATTTAAATATTTTTTTTGCAAATCCCAAAAAAGAACACAAACTCTCATTTCTTCACATAACAAACCTTAAGTAGTTGAAACAGTTCAGCAAAACTACAACTGAATTATGTCTAACATCTCTTTTATATATATATATACTTAGGCTATATATAATCATGTAAATTTTTGGTAAAGTTTTTATTTTTTTTTAATATGGACCTTCCCTTCTCCCCAAACTCATGTCTCACCACTCTGTTGTTAGGCCCTGGAAAGTGAAGTCAGACACTTGGAATCCCACGTGGAAGAGTTCATCAAGCAGAGAATTCATGTGCCAAACCTTTCAATGGAAACCTCTTGCCCTTCATGGGATACTGTGTCTAAATTAATTCATTATGTAGTATGTGAAAATCAGATCACTTTCCACTATCTTCTTCTTCCTTCCAAGTATTAGGCCAAGGCCTGTTACGATCCTATAGAAAATTTTCCCTCCAGTTTCATAGGACGGCCCAGTGATCTTCGTCCTCTTGGTATATAATTATAAATAGCTTTGGGGATCCGATTTGAACTCATTCTTTCAAGATGGTGTTTCCAATTTAGTTGGTACTGTTTAATATATTCCAAAATTGGTGTAGTCTTCAATTCTTTTAAGATATCGGTGTTCCTTTTCCGATCCCATCTCTTTCCACTATCATTATGAAATAATGCATGAATACACGTCTGTATTTTTTTTAGATTACATTCACTCCAAAGAATTCATTCGGGCACACCATAGTATATTTGGTTAAGGCAATAAGTTACAAATCATTCGAGTCCCACTCAGCCTCTAATGGAAATGAGTAATACTATGTTCTTAGAGTAAAGGTGGCTGTCATACTGAACTGACAACCTAGAAATTATCTCATGCCAATTGTCTAGAAAGGTAGGAGTCTTAACCTACTACCAAAAAGGTCTTCTAAGTCCTTTACCGTTTACCTTTAACCTTTACCTAGGAATTCATGTAGTTAATAAATAAAATTAATCGTGAATATCTCACTTCATACACTATGTGTTCTTCAAAATGTAGGACCAGTTTCAGGAAACGGGAAAGTGAAAATTTAACAGTCATAAATATGGCTGAACCCTCAGGGGTCCCCATCTAGGGGATATGTGGATGGCGACCACAAGGTGTCCAAGCTGAGCAAAACATTGCTTCCACTTACTTGTGTTTTGCTCCTTACTTTTATATTTAACCGATCTGGTATTTCTTCCTTTTCTAGTACCAGATCCCTCTTTTTACTTTCCTATCCATTCTCCCTCGCCTGATCTCTTATTTTCTTTACCCTGATGGTATTAGAGTATTCGAGGCCAAAGGGTTCATTTTTGTCTTTCCTATATCTCTTTCTTTTAATCTTGTGGACACTCACCTTGAATGCCCACATAAGCTGCATGTTCGAATGCAGCCCCATTGCAACTTATGGCATAAGTATACAATGGATGTGTGTCATCAGCTATGGCTGGATACATGTAATGAAGAAGGATAAAGATGGCTGAAGATAGGAAAAATGTTTTCTGAAACTGGTCCTGTGCTTTGAAGAACACAGAGTGAATAAAATGAGATAATCATTACTCATTCTATTTATTATCTGAAAGTCTCATAATGTTAATACATTTTATGAAATTCATATAGTATCTAAAATTTGTGACTTACATCATTTCCAGCTGTATGCTTTCAAAACATACCTTGAAATCTACCTGACATCTGCCTCACAGGGTTAAAATTTTAAGAATTGTAAAACAGTACCTGATATCTCAGTCATCCTCAGTAATTTGCAGAGTTGTTTTGTTTTATAAAACAACACTGCAAATTATTGAGGATGACTGAGATATCAGGTACTGTTTTGTTTTATAAAACAATACAGCAAATTATTGAGGATGACTGAGATATCAGGTACTGTTTTGTTTTATAAAACAATACAGCAAATTATTGAGGATGACTGAGATATCAAGAACTATTTTGTTTTATAAAACAACACTGCAAATTATTGAGGATGACTGAGATATCAGGTACTGTTTTGTTTTATAAAACAATACAGCAAATTATTGAGGATGACTGAGATATCAGGTACTGTTTTGTTTTATAAAACAATACTGAAAATTATTGAGGATGACTGAGATATTAGGAACGGTTTTGTTTTATAAAACAACACTGCAAATTATTGAGTATGACTGAGATATCAGGTTCTGTTTTGTTTTATAAAACAATACTGCAAATTATTGAGGATGACTGAGATATCAGGAACTGTTTTACTATTCTTAAAACTTTAACACAGTGACCTCAACAGAGATCCGTAATGTATTTTAAAAATCTTGACTCACAGGGTTGTGGTCAGAGCATCAACAGTTCATAGAATCCCAGGTTTGATTCCTAGTCAGACTACAGAAATTTGTTTCTTAAAGGGAGCTATTCCTATGGTTGCCCTTAGTTAGATTTAGGTTAAGTTTAGGTTTAAGGACTCTACTGGTGCTTCATTAACATTCATCACCTATCATATCATTGGGTAAGGCAACTTAGCCTTTCAGGCGTCCCAACTTAAGAAGTGGGTTAAAATTCCACCAATGCCAGGAGAAAATACCAAAAAAAAAAGATAACCTAGTGGCATTGGTAAAAAAAAAATATATATATTGTATGAGCAATTGTAGTTACTGTTTTACACGAATCAGTCAATAAGACATAGGAATGGAAATAATAATTGAACAATTAGTTGTTCTAAGTCCTTATTCTCCATCTTAATCCAAGGTAACAGAGGACTTTGAACACAGTGTATAAACCAAATAGAGCACAAATTTCTGTCCATATTGACACATGTTCGATATCCAGCATCCTGAGCACCACTTTAGGTTTTTTGAAGTGACAGTAGATGTCATTACAGTCAAGATCTGGTCGTTCTAATCCAAACACTGTGAGTACGAGGGCAACAATACCACAGCGCATAAAACTGAACTTCATTACAGCATTCATTAACCAGGAAATCTGTTGTGCAAAGTCAAACCCATAAACAGCCAAACCCAATGATGGAGCAATAGCCAATGGTCCAACTGCACATCCATTCTATTGAAAAAATACAAGACAAAATTAAAAACCATGCCTGAATCTAGGTATCACACTAACATTTAAGGAAAAAAATGGTATGAAATCAACATTTTTCATTTAAATAATGTTTTTATATTTTATTTTTTAATATATATAATATAATATATAATAAAAAAGATATGCTTTAATAACAAATGTAGAGTTAAAATGGGCTCAGAACTAACAGAAGAGTTGATAACTACAAAAGGATTATTACGGGGTGCACAACGTAACCAACATTATTCAAAATATACATAGATATTGTATTACAGGAATGTTCAAAGAAATATAAACCAATGGGATTAAAATTAAAAGAGAATAAATGCATAGATAACTTATTATTTGCAGATGATCAAGTGGTAGACACTTCAGAATGTGAAGATGCAAAGTATATGGGTAGGAAACTAGAGGAAGAATCCTCAAGATGGGGTTTAACAATTAATTATAATAAAACAGATTATATGAGCACAGATCTTTCCGAGGAATTAGAAATAAACGGAACAAAGATTAAAACAGTAGAATATTTTAAGTATTTGGGATCAATAATTCAAAAAGATGGATTAGACATTAAAAAAAAGAATAATAGAGACAAAGAAACTTATTGGTATATTAAATTCTATTTTATGGAGTAAGCATATGATCAAGAGGACTAAATTATTAATAGATAACACAATTGTGAAGAGTATTTCATTATATGGTGCAGAAACATGGACAGTGAAGCAAAAACACAGAAATTAGTCACAGAAATGCTCTAATTAAGAAAATTGGCAAGAATATAAAAATTAGATAAAATAAAAATAATACAATAAGAGAAATAATGAATGTAGAAAAGTATTAGGTAGAATATTTTTATCACTCACCTCATATTGTTCTTCTTATTTGATTATAAACTAGTTTCGGAACATAGTTTCTGTTCCATCCTCAGTATCGTCACGACCGTTGTTCTGTCGTCTTGAAGAGTTGTCCTTCTCTCCTTCCATTGGCTGACTGAAAAACCTCGAAACCAGGTCATTCTCACCGGGAATTCCGGAGAAGGACAACTCTTCAAGACGACAGAACAACGGTCGTGACGATACTGAGGATGGAACAGAAACTATGTTCCGAAACTAGTTTATAATCAAATAAGAAGAACAATATGAGGTGAGTGATAAAAATATTCTACCTAATGAATATACCTCATAGTGAGAATTCCTAAAATAAGTAAGTAGAAAAGTATATTGTACAAGAGATTGAAGAAATCCAACCTAGATGTTATGGACATATAATTAGAAGAAGGGACACAGAAACAAACAAAGAAGTATTGAAATGGATACCTCATGGAAAAGGAAAACGTGGTAGATCAAAGCCAACGTAGATAAAGGGAATTCAAAACAACATGAAGAAGAAAAATATGACAGAAGCAGACATGCAGACCTGGAAATGTGGAAGAAAAAAATTGTATATTTTGGTTGAGGATACCTGTGTAAATAACAGAAAAAATTCTGAAAATAAAATAAGTTTAAATAAAATTTTACCATCCCACCTCATATTCTTCTTCTTCTTACAAGGAAACTGACAATCATTGCATGCCAAAATCTACCTTGAAATTTCACCCAGAGAAGCGTTGTGATGTACCAAGGCCGTATCAGAAAAATGATCTGCTGCTTTTAATTTGCAAGGCACAGAAATTGAAGCCAGAATCCCGCAATGAGAACCCACTGTGCAAAGCAATTGGACTCCTTGTGAGAGTATAACATAATGGAGTGTGGCAGCATGCGGCGTGCAGGTAAGTTATCAGGGTTATCTATTTAACAAAGTCTCAAATTGTATTAATTGCTTGTAGTTTAAAGGAGAGCTTTAGTGCTGGATTTCTGTGTATTGTAGTTAAAAACAGCACATCATTTCTTTTGTTCACAGCCTTCTTATATCATGATGCTTCTCTGGGAGAAATTTCAAGGTACGTTTCGACATGCAATGGTTGTCAGTTCCCTTGTTACACTGATTTTGGGACTTCATTCAGTTCCATCCTCTATTTTCTTGACCGTTGTTATGTCGCCTTGAAGAGCCGCCTCCTGCTACCTCTGTTGGTAGACTGAAGAACTTGAAATCAAATCATTTTTCCTGAGAATTTCAAGTTTAATGAACTTTAAAATTCTTGGGAACAATGATTTGATTTTGAGGTTCTTCAGTTACCAACAGAGGGAGCAAGAGGTGGGTCTTTTAAGACTACATAACAATGGTCATAAAAATACTGAGGACGGATCTGAAGAAGGTCCCGAAACTAGTCTAAGAAGAAGAAGAAGAAGGAGAAGAAGAAGAAACAGAACATGAAGTGAGGTGATAAAATTTTACTTAAATAAATAGTATTTCAGAGCGTTAATTCCTAAATAGTCAACATTTTTCATATTTCGTGTGACATTCTATTTTCTACATAAGTGAAATAATACTTTACAAAGAAGTAATAAATTGGTAAAACATTGGTGGAATCTGTTGCAATGTATGGAAGTGAGGTATGGACAATCAATTAGTACTACAAGAATAGACTAATAGCACTAAAAATGGATTATATACGCAGAAGGGCCAGAAAGTCTAAATTAGAACATGTCACAAATAAGGAAATTAGAAACATAATGGAAGCAGAAGAAAGCATAATTGAAAGAATTGAGGAGAATGAATTAAAGTGGTTAGGACATGTTTTAAGAATGGAATATGAGCGATGGCCAAAGCAACTATATGAATGGCATCCGAACAGAAAGAAGAAAAGAGGGAGACCAAAGTTAACATGGAAGGAAAACAGTAATGCAAGCAAGAGGGCTAAGCATCGAAGATGCCCAAGACTGTAGGCTTTGGAGGTTTGGCACGGGAAGACGGCAGCAGCCGTAAAAACCCGAAGATAGATAGAAGAAGTGATAAAAGGTAAATTAATTAAAAAACACTTGGGGCTCCAAATTTAATATGTAAAATGCTTGAAGTAGAATGAATAAAGAACTGGTATGTATGATGCTTGTACAATGTCAACATACGTCGGGAAAGAGTTAAGTCTCATAGACTGCAATGGACAAGATGTGGCACAAATGGGGAATGGAAAAGGGCCAATGGAATCTGCTTATAGGAAAACCAGAGGGAAAGCATCCAATAGGGAAGCCAAGAATAAGGTGGGAGAATAACATTAACTGTGATTTGAGAGAAGTAGATTATACAGGGGATGATTGGAAAATATCAGGATAGGGATGTATGAAGAGCTTATATCTGCACAGTCATGAATTTATGAGTTTGATAATGCCAGTGAGTTAGTTAATTCTTCTTCTTCTTCTTCTTCTTCTTCTTCTTCTTCCTTCTACGTATTAGGCCAAGGCCTGTTACGATCCTATAGAAAATTTTCCCTCCAGCATTTCATAGGAGGACCCAGTGATCTTCGTCCTCTTGGTATATAATATAAACAGCTTTGGGGATCCGATTTGAACTCATTCTTTCTAGATGGTGTTTCCAATTTAGTTGCTACTATTTAATTTATTTCAAAATTGGAGTTAATTATATATACATTTATATAACACTTTGGCTAGACCAGTGTTGACCTATGGTAGTGAAGCATGGACACTAAAAAGACAACATGAAAGCAGAATAACGGCTTGTGAAATGAGATTCATGCACAGAACAGCAGGTTACACCAGATGGGATCGGAAAAGAACACCGATATCTTAAAAGATAGTTAATTATATACTTATAATGAAATAAATATGCCTACTTTCAGGTCTGATAATAATTTCATTTCGACACTGTTTATACTTCATCTACCATTCAATTTATCATAACTCCTCTGTAAATATTTTTTCAGAAACAGTTTGTTCAGTTTCACATGCAATTAAATTATTTATACTTTTTTTATGTAAATTCTTATCACTCACCTCATGTTTTTCTTCTTCTTAGACTAGTTTCAAAATTTTAATTGATTCCATCATCAGTATTTTGATGACCATTGTTCTGTCGTCTTGAAGAGCCATCTCTTGCTCCCTCTAATAGTAGACTGAAAAATCTCAAAATCAAATCATTTTTCAGAGCATTTTAGTTCATTAATTTCTACTTTTAATTTTTTTAATGTAGATTTTTTTCCCAAATAGTGAGTTCTTTTGGTTTTTCTATTTGTTTTAATAACACTGAGCAACAAAAAAGAAACTTTTTTTTTGTCTCAGAAAGAAAAAATATATGATTCTGAAAGTATTTTTTCTCTTGAATTCAAATATTATATCGGTTTTTCTCCATTATGCAAGGTTTCTGAGAGACAGGAATTTATAATTTCAAACACTTTAATATTTTCTACATTCGTAACTACACAATAATCGAACATTCGGACTCACCTAGAAAGTCAGAAATGATGATTTTTTGCTATATTTCGCCTGTGGAGCATCCCTCTTGATGGTCCAACAATAATCGGCCAGCATATTAGGATTCTATTTGCCTTGATATCTCTTTCCCATAGCTGAAATCTCCTGATGAAAGTTCCCCCGTGCTCATCGCTCACTTTTTACAATGGACAAATGGACGAGAAAACGTTTATTAAAAAAATAATTATTTAAATCCATTAATTGAAATTGAAATAAAAAAAACTGTGAGTGATAGAGAAATTCTGAATACATAGTAGAAAACACGATAAAAAACTGCATTAAGTACAACTATTGGTACTCATGAGACAAAAATCATGTTGACCAGTGTAATTTATCCTTCTTTTTGATAAGATGGGTAGTTACTGCAGATTTTTCTACTTCCACTTTCTTGACATTCCTGAGATGTTCTTTCACTCTGGTTTTCAACATCTCAGAAATGTCAAGACGGAGGAAGTAGAAAAATCTGCAGTAGCTGCCCATGCATGGTCAGAAAAACTTATCGAAAAGAAGGTGTTGTTGTTGTTGTTTTCAAATGCTGGGCCTTGGCACCGAAGCCATTAGCGTTCTTGCTCTCCAATATTTCTCTATTGTGGATCCAACAGGTAATACTTCACAGGTTTGTAGGTGTTCTTCATTCATTTCTTCGTCTTTATTGCATAGAGGACAATTTGGATTCGTGTAGATTCCTATTTTATATAAATGTTTGGCTAAATAGTCATGTTCTGTAAGCAGTCTAAATGTTGCTACTGTAGTTTTACGTGGAAATTCTGGAATAATATCTGGCTTCTTTACTAAAATATTCCATTTTTTGTCTTTGGCTTTATTACATAGGTCTTGGTTTTGTTTGATTTATATATTGTGTTTTAACTATTCTTTTTATGGATGTGAAAGGTAAGCTTTTAGTAGTATTCTGAATTAAATTGGAGCCTTTTTTGGCAAGAAAATCAGCAGTGTCATTTCCAGCAATTCCACAATGTGCAGGTATCCATTGCAATTGAATTCTTTTCTGTAGTTTTTGGAGTTGTTGAATCATTTTGTAGCACTCTTTAATTTGTATTGACTTCATTTTGTGTGAATTTATTGCATATATTGCTGCCTTAGAATCAGAGAGTATGACCGCATTTTGAAATTTATTTATTCTGTATAGTAATTGTTGGAGTGAAATATGAATAGCCGTTACTTCTGCATCAAAATTTGTTGTGTGGTATCCTGCTGGTTGATAAAATGAAAATAATGCACATGTAATTCCTGATCCTGAGTTGTTATCAATAGTAGATCCATCTGTGTAGACATGTAACCATTCTTCTGGTGGATATCTCTTATTCACAACTTCTAATGCTAGAGCTTTTAGTACAAGTGTGGGAGTTTCAGATTTTGTAACTGGTTCTTCTAGATTTAGCTGAATGTTAATTGGTTCAAAAGTAAGAGGGTTATCTCTGATCAAAATATTTTCTTTAGATTTAGGAAGATTCAAATCTGTTTTTATTTCCATTACTTTGGACAAGAAACTTGTTTGTGTTTTCAACTTGCTTGGTTGTAACTGCCTTTTTTCCCATTTTGTTGTTGTTAATCGTAACATTTTCTCATGTTGTGTTATTGCCTGTTCCTCTAAAGTTAGACATATTGGAGGGTTCTGAGTTAGTGCTTGCATTGCTGCGATTGGAGTTGATTTTGCTGCACCAGTTATAAGCCGTAAAGCCTGATTTTGGCATACTTCTAGGCGATTCAGGTTCGAGTTATTTGCTGTGATTATTACCTCCCCATTGTATAGTAGTATTGGCTTGATGAATGTTTTGTATGTGGTGTTCAGAGTCTGGCGATTACTGCCCCACTTTGCTCCGGCTAATCTTTTTAAGATTGAGAATCTTTTCGTTGCTTTGTTTACTACTGCTTCAATATGTTTTCTCCATGATAATTTTGAATCAAAAATTGTTCCTAGATATTTCGTTTCATTTGTTTGTCTCAGATTTGTTTTCTTGAACTGTAGATTTAGTTTTGGAATTTTTTTCTTCAAGCTAAATATTTGAAACGTTGTTTTGTCTGTATTAATGGCCATTAAATTGTTGTGGGTCCACTTTTCTAGTAGGTTAAGAGCCTTTTCCATAGATGATTTAGATTTTTCTATTTGTGAGGAAGATGTCCACATAATCATGTCATCTGCAAAAAGAGCTGTCTTTATTTCTGTGTTTGATATAGCTGGTGGCAGATCGTTGATGTAGATGTTGAACAGGGTTGTACTTAGTACTGCACCTTGAGGGAGGCCCATTTTTATTTGTCGGAATTTGGAAGTACTGTCATTGTATTTTGTAGCACAGAAACGTTGTGAAAGGAACTGGGTGATCCAGTTTAACATATTGTTTTGAATGCCTAGTTTTGTGAGTTTTTCAAGTAATTTATATCTCCATACCGAGTCATATGCTTTTTCAAAATCAATGAAAACTGTTAGCGTATCTTGATGTTTGTTGAAAGATTCTTTGGCATCTTGAGAAAGTTGAATTGTATTTTCTTTTGTAGATAGATGTTGCCTGAATCCTGTTTGTGCTGTTGTTAGTATGTTGTTAGTATGTTTTTAAATTATTAAAACAAACAGAAAAACCCAAAGAACTCATTGTTTGGGAAAAAATCTAAATTTAAAAAAATGAAAAGGAAAAATTAATGAACTTCGAAAATTCCATGAAAAATTATTTGTTTTTGAGATTTTTCAGTTTACCAACAGAGGGTGCAATAGATGGCTTTTCAAGACAACAGAACAACGGTCTTCAAAATATTGATAATGGAACCAAATAAGGTTTTGAAACTAGACTAAGAAGAAAAAGAATATGAGGTGAGTGATAAGAATTTACATAAATAAATAATACCTCATAATGTTAATTCCTAAAAACGTTATTTATACATACTGTGATACTGAAGATAGATCCAATAGCAAGGCCCAAGCTCTCTGCAACAAGGCACACTATGATAGCCACCATACAGAAGAGAGAGAACCGATAAGCTTCAATTGGTAGACCATTCATGAAGTACACGAGGGTCAGGAAAATCATACTGTGAAATATCTATAACAATACAGACAGATTTTATATAATATTCTTGCATTTAAAATTATACTATTGTAATTTGGAGGCTTTTCCAAAAGGGCTTAAAGGAAATTTGCAAGGTATTCTTCGGAACACATGGTAGCATGGTGATATTTACGGATGTGGGATCCGCCGAGCTGGATAAGGCTGGAGAATATCTAAGGGTAGTTGTGGCACATGGAAATCTTCTTCTTCTTCTTCCTTCCAAGTATTAGGCCAAGGCCTGTTACGATCCTATAGAAAATTTATGGGAAATTCTCGTATAAGACTTGAAAGCATAATAATAGTCCCTTCGATTGGTTGCTGGCCAAAGGAAGGCAAGACCAGTGATGGGGCTGCCATCTTATAGCCTCTGGTCAGGCTTTTCTGAAGAAGAAAAGAAAATAAAGGAAAGAAGAAATGGAAGAAAGGAAAGACTCCCTAGCCCTCGGATGCCCTAATAGCATCGGGGTCGAAAAAAAAAACAAGAGTTAACCAAGAGAGGTTAGATAGTAAAGTTGAAAGAGTGCAAAACACAAGTAAGTGGAAAAAAATGTTTTACTAAGCTTGGGCACCTTGTGGTCGCCATCCACATATCCCCTAGATGAGGACCACTGAGAAATAATTAAAATGTCCACCGCTGTGGTCTCGAGGTAGTGTGCTGCCTTGTCACGCAGCAGGCCAGGATTCAATCTCCGGTCGGGACAGTTTTTCTGGGTGAGGTTTTTATCAGGGTTTTTCCTCACCTATAAGACAAATGTTAGGAAAACTTTAAGGCCCAAATGGTCCTCGAAATCATATGGCTATCGCAATCATCATCATTCATATTCAACTTAGATTAAGCTTAGGATTAGGGATTCTCCTGGCACACCACTATCATCATCACCCATCATATCATCGGGGCAACATAACCCCGCCTTCCAGGCGCCCCAACCTCAGAAGTGGGTTACAAGTATGCCATGCCAGGAGAGAAACCAGGAATGTCGAAAGACAACCTGGGGCATTTGAAAAAAAAAGTTAAATACTATATTTTCAACTGTTTAGTAAATTAGTACAAAATCTAATAACCTAAAATTTACTCTAACTAATCTATGTGGTGACCTATGTGCAGAACAAGAGAGAGAGATAGCAAGAGGACTTTGTTGGGAAACAAGCCCATTACGGCCAAACCTTAAGGATATCATTATTCTCAATTAACTTAGTTCTATTCTATAATTTTAAAAGCATCAATTAATTATTGAAGATTGAATTAACTACTTGACTCATTTTAAAGTATAAAAACTTATGAAGAAAAATGGTGCAGGCTTACCTCATGATGAACTTCAGAGTGGAAACGACCCAGTGTCCTAAGTCTCTGGTATTTTTATACTATCCATAGTCTAGCTTTCTCTCTGGTTCTGCCTCTGTATATCATAAGCTACATATAGCTAGCTATAGTTGAATGCAGGCTTTCACGGCCGGTAATCATAATGTTGAGTGATTCCGGGTTATGTGGCCGTGGTCCATAGTTGGTGTTGATACCAGACGTTTTGCCCTCAACTGCAGAGGGCATCTTCAGTGGTGAGTGCTTCTAGGCGTGTTTCCTGGTCGGAAGATCTACTTACAGTGAGTGCTGCGGACGTTGTGGATGTTGTATTAGTGGTGGGTACAGGGTGAGTGGGCGTGGCTCTTGCTGATTGGCTAATGGTCGTCTCCTTGTTGTCCCTAGTGTTAATGCATTTATTTTCTAGTGTATGATACCAGGCCTTAGCCAGTTTGATACCTTCCTCTTTTCTGTTGATATTTCCCTTATGCTTGTATATTTCTATAGCCTCTCGGTATAATCTAGGGAAATAGTAGGAAGTTGTGGCTAAAACTTGTGTATCGTCGAATAGAATCTGGTGTCCATTCATTCGCTCAGCTAAGGATCCTCGGCCACCTCTCTCCACTTGCGGCGTATATCGACTTCCTTGTTCGTGTGGTAAATCATATATAGGGACGACGAAAAGAAGTATAGCCACCCGTTTACTAGAACATAAAAGAAACTGCAGACAAGGAGAAATGGATAAATCAGCTGTAGCAGAACATGCCATTATGAATGGACACCAGATTCTATTCGACGATACACAAGTTTTAACCACAACTTCCTACTATTTCCCTAGATTATACCGAGAGGCTATAGAAATATACAAGCATAAGGGAAATATCAACAGAAAAGAGGAAGGTATCAAACTGGCTAAGGCCTGGTATCATACACTAGAAAATAAATGCATTAACACTAGGGACAACAAGGAGACAACCATTAGCCAATCAGCAAGAGCCACGCCCACTCACCCTGCACCCACCACTAATACAACGTCCACAACGTCCGCAGCGCTCACTCTAAGTAGATCTTCCGACCAGGAAACACGCCTAGAAGCACTCGCCACTGAAGATGCCCTCCACAGTTGAGGGCGAAACGTCTGGTATCAACACCAACTATGGACCACGGCCACATAACCCGGAATCACTCAACATTATAGCTAGCTATGTTTAGAAATATACTGTTATATATCCTACATAACTTATCCTCATAATCATTATTCATATTTCCAGTCTCTCCATATTTCAACATGTTTTAATATGAATTAACCATAAAATAAAATAATTTAAAATATGATGATCTTGATGAAGATTTTTGGGCTGTAGGCCGTGGTCGTGAGGCTTGTAGTTCCCCGATGTTTTGCCAGAGACTGCGTCTGGCATCCTCAAGGGTTGTCTTGAGACTGGCAATTCTGTCCACTGTCTGTCCTATTTATATGTTCACCGCGATGTGTTCATAAGTTATATCTGCCTTCTGATTGGTCAGCGTTATGGACTTCCATTCCTCCAATGAGATTGCTGTTTGATGGTCTAGTCGACTGTACGTTATATCTGTCTTCTGATTGGTCAGCGGTAGGGACTTCCATTGTTCCAATGAGATTGCTGTTTGATAGTCTAGTCGACTGTACTTGTAGAGGTTTACATTTTGTGTTTTTTAGAACCGGTATCCAAACTTTGTTGACTTTTAATGATTCTTCTTTTCTATTGAAACTGTTTTTATGTTTGAATATTTCGATGGCTTCTTAGGTAAAATCCGTCATCCTCAACTTATAAAATATGTATTATTTATGCTTATAGGCCTTTCAGAACATCCATTCCATCTTCAGCAGGTCTTTTTTCGCTACAATATCTAGTATGATGGTTGATGCTGCTGGTCCTAATGTGGTGTTGTCATGACTAAAGCTTCTTCCTGAGGCTTTAGTCACGACAACAGCACATTAGGACCAGCAGCATCAACCATCATACTAGATATTGTAGCGAAAAAGGACCTGCTAAAGATGGAATGGATATTCTGAAAGGCCTACAGGCATAAATAATACATATTTTACAAGTTGAGGACGACGGATTTTACCTAAGAAGGTATATTTTAAATTATTTTATTTTATGACTCTCCACCTCAACGGTTTTAACAATGAATTTTATTAGTAATGAATTAACTAAATAAAAATCTGTTTTAATATGAATTAGCTAAATAAAATATCAATTTATAACAATTACTGACCTATGTGTGTGCACACCATAGTGTAAAACTCAATTGAGTTGTGAATTCTTCTTACCTCATACATCTATGTTATTTAACACACTAACGTGATGTCGAGAGTCATGTTCAGTGGTTGAGGACATATAAAATGCCTATAAAAGACTTTTAAAAATACCTAAAGATAAAGGTAAAGTGATCCCACAACAGGCCTCAGGAGGCCCTTGGGGTAGTAGGAGGTTAAGGCTCCCACTTTTTCTAGATAATCGGCACTTTATGTCAGCCGGGTCGTCAGCCCTGCGTGACGGCCGCCTTTACCCCAGAACAAGCATCTGGTACTCATTTCAGTTAGAGGCTGAGTCGACCCCAGGGCCATAGTGCCGCCAGAGGGTTTTGGTCAGTTTAAAAATCTTGACCCCAACGGGACTTGAACCCTCGACCCTCCGGCTTGTAGCTCAGTGCCTTAACCACTATCCAATAAAATACCTAAAAACTGGAAAAAGAATGTAAAATGTGTAGCAGTTGCTAACGAGTGCATAAAGACAACTTCGCTGCCTTTGCCCTCTGTTCGACATATGTTTCAAGGCTGTTGCCTTGTCATCAGCGGTTTACAATCTATTTACTATGACTTCTATTTTTTTTTTATACAAAGCACTCTTACACTATAGGAAAAACTACCACAAATATTGTTAGATGGTCTATTATTATTATTATTATTATTATTATTATTATTATTGTCCACCGCTGTGGTCTCGAGGTAGCATGCTGCCTTGTCATGCAGCGGGCCTGGGTTCGATCCCCGGTCGGGGCAGTTTTTCTGGGTGAGGTTTTTATCGGGGTTTTTCCTCACTTGTAAGACAAATGTCAGGAAAACTTTAAGGCCCAAAAGGTCCCCGAAATCATATGGCCATCATCATCATCCTTATCATCATCATCATCCTTATCATTACCATCATCACCATCCTTCACCGGTGTGGAAAGCAACGGGAAGCCACCACACCTACACAATTCCCTAGTAAAGCTGCAAGCATAGCATGAAAATGCTATGATTGCAGTGAAGGACCTGCCTTCGGGCAGAATTACTGTGGATGGATGATTATTATTATTATTATTATTATTATTATTATTATTATTATTATTATTATTATTATTATTATTATTATTATTATTATCATCATCATTATTACTATTATTATTTTTACTGGTATGCAACTGTTTGTAAACCACTGCCGATGGGGCAACAGCCTTGAAACATATGTCCGACAAAACTACCATATGTGGTAAGAATGTTTAAAAAATACAAACTCAATTAATATCAAATGTGTTTAGATGAATATAACTGCATCATTATCATAATTGAAAAAATAAACAGGATATAATAAAAATTCTAATGAAATTTGAAATTACCATGCCAGGAAGTTTAGAGATTGTAAAGGCAAAGTAGAACGATGTTAAACCATACCAACGGTTGAAATGCTCTTTCTTCATTAATTTCACTTCATTAGGAACTGAAACAGAAAACAAAGCAATTTTATAGGAGCCATTCCATTACTTACCTATTCTATTCTTCAATGTCATTTATAATTATATTTTGTGATATTTTATAACAGAGAATTTTATGAAAACTGTATTAGTTATTTAAAATAAGACTTGATTTGTAAGTAAAATTGTAACACCTCACCTCAGATTCTACTTCTTCTTCTTCTTCTTCTTCTTCTTATTCTTCTTCTCAGACTGGTTTTGGGACCTTATTCAGTTCCATCCTCAGTATTTCACGATCATTGTTATGTTGTCTTGAAAATTAAAAATTTTAACATACGATTGACACCAAAAAAGACTCCAGTATTATTAAATTAATTATATCCCACAAAAATGAACAATGTGGTTTCAGGTTAGGGTGTTCCTGCTCTGATGGCATATTTATAATGCAGCAACTTGTTGAAAAAAGGAGAGAATACAACTTACTTGCTTTTATATTATTTGTTGATTATGAGAAAGCTTTCGATACGGTAAGCCAAAAGAAATTAATGGATCATTATGGAAACGAGTGGATATCCAAATCACATTATAAAAGTAATCAGAAGTTTGCACTCCAAAACAACCATCAGCATTGACAAAGGAATAGCAATGAGTAATATCTCTGAAGAAATTAACCAAGGTGTAAGGCAGGGATGCCCATTATCTCTGGCTTTGTTTAGTATATATGTTGACCATGCTATTAAAATATGGCAAGATGTCTTAATTGAACATTTTAAAATAAATAACAAATTTTTTAAAAACACAATTTTATTCGCAGATGACCAGGCTATTTTTTAGTTCATCAGAAGATCATCTCCAGAGAGCTGCAAACCAATTAGAAAAAGTAGGCAAGGAATACAACTTAAACATTTCATGTGCAAAAACAAAATCAATGGCATTTCGAGGAAAAAATCATCTCAGATACAAAATTGTGATAAATAATAATATCATTGAACAAGTGAAATTCTACAATTATTTGGGTTTTAATATATCATGCTGCCAAAAAGAAGATATAAATATAAAAATACAGAAATTTCTAACAATGTGTGCAACAATAAGAAAAATTCTAAAGAATAAAACAACTCAGGATACTCAACTGAGATTTTATAAAGTCATGGCTGTTCCTACTATTATCTATGGCAGTGAAAATTGGACTTTGACTCATTCAGATAGGAAAAAAACAGAAGCAGCAGAGATGAGATTTTTAAGGCCAACGGCAGGCTACACTCTTATGGACCAGTAAAGAAGTTCTGAGATAAGAGATCAATTAAATATTTTAAAATTGACAAACAAAGACAAAATTGGTACGAACATCTACTAAGAATGCCAGACGATAGACCTTCTAAAATTAATTTCAACTACAGACCTACAGGATATAGAAGTCAAGAAAGGCCATTTGCTAGATGGAAAGACCAAATCTCTTGAAGTCAGAACGGGCCAGAGGGACTAAGCCTTGATGTTGATGATCAAAAATGAGAAAATAGAAGATGAAAACAAATCAAGGATTTATTAGATTAAATGCAGAAAATGTAATAAGTCTACATAGGGAAAACAAAGAGAAATTTAAAAACCAGAGTGAAAGAAATCTCAGGAATGTCAAGAATGGGGGAGTAGAAAAATCTGCAGTAGCAGCCCATGTATGGTCAGAAAAACACCTAATCAAAAGAAAGGCTAGGTTAATTAAAGAAATACAATACCTAAAGAGCTCATGGTTTGGGAAAAAAAAACTACATAAAAAAAAAAAAGGAAAAATTGATGGACTTTGAGATTCCTGGGAAAATGATTTGATTTTGAGATTCTTCAGTCTACCAACAGTGGGAGAAGGAAGCAGCTCTTCAGGACGACATAACGGTCATGGAAATATCGGGGATGGAACCGAATAAAGTCCTGAAACCGGTCTAAGAAGGAGAAGAATATGAGGTGAGGTGATACAATTTTACCTACATAAATAATACCTCATAGTTAGAGATCTGTGAAAGCAGTTTTATTTTTAGGGAAAATTCATTGTAAATTTTAAGATTTCGATGTTATTGAGAATTTGGTGGTAACAAAATACAAAAAAAGCTGACTATTTGGGAAAAAATTTATATTCAGAAGAACAAAAATAGAGTTATGAATTTTGAAATACCGATGGAGCATGACCTTGTTTGGAGGTTCTTTGGCCAACCGCTGGATGGAGCTGACATCAACATCCAGGTTGTGCAACATAAATCAAACCAGTCTGGACAAGCTGATGATAAAATAGAATTGTTTTGAAACATGTTCAAGAACAAATCAACATTAATATTGAGGTAAGATGATCAGACTAAAAATAATATAAAAAATTGTTTGTTTACTTAGAAGATTGAAAAAATCATTTGTTTACATATTATGCATTGTATATAACACTGTGAAATTAGATTAAGTTTAATTGTAAATGTACTTACATAGGAGAACAGGTGTCATGCACCATGTGTATGAGTGAAAGAGGATGACGCCCATGCAGAACTTGACGTGCTTAAACATATCTAGTCCATCTGATGCATTTTGAAATGTTATAATGCCAACCATTAATGCACACATCACATGATGTATTGTCTGCAGCCTGAATGCAATCTGAAAAACAAATTACAATATACATAATAACTGCATTCACTACATTTAATGTCTGCATAACTATCAATTTCATATTTTATAGATATATTCCTATATTTAAAGAAATCATTCTTTTCCTTTTATCAGGCTTGAAAGCAATTGAATGTCCCACCAACTAGTTGCTAGCAAGGAGGTGGTAAGTCCAGTGATGGGGTTACCATCTTTAAGCATCTGGGTAAAACTAAAATAATGGCCTTTTGTGGAAAATCCCCAATACCAAGCAAAATTTGTTTAAATAACAAAATTTTAGAGAGAGTTAATGAGTTTACTTATTTAGGATATAAACTCTCTTTTGTTGAAAATTTGGATTTATCAGAGAAAATTGTGAAATTCAACAAATCAATGGGAATCATTAATAGAGTTTTAAAACCTTCATTAGTGCAAAAATCAACTCGTACTCGTCTTTATCAAATAATGGCTCGACCAGTCCTATGTTATGGGAGAGAAGCGTGGACTATAAGGACGAGAGATGAAAGCAGACTAACAGCTTGTGAGATGAAATTTATGCGCCGAACAGCTGGCTACATCAAATGGGATCGAAAGAAAAATGTAGAAATCCTTCAAGAACTTAATGTGTCACCAATACTGGACTACATCTCCAATTATCAGCTAAACTGGAAAGTTATAAAGTCATAAAAAGCAAATTTTTCAGGGGTAGCAAAAAACAATTTTCCCAACATTAATTGTAATATAATTTTTACACTACTATACAAGAAATTTTATTTGCGAAATAGTTGCAAAATATCCATATTAGCTTTACAAAATATTAATGAATGAGTTGAAGAAAATGCTTTAACATCTCACCTCATAAAATGTACTCGTAATTGTTAATTAATCAACATTAATTTTAATACTTCATAGTGTTACATCCCACTTTAATTTAAATTAAATTTATAAAATATATTTAAATTTAAAAGTGTTAAAATTGTTTTTTTTTGCTACCCCTGTAAAATTTGATTTTTATGACTTACTACCTTTCCCATGTCAACATCTCAATTATTCTGTCACTGAACTCCTCCTAAACAACTGGATTGATTTTGATGACATTTTTTGTGTGTCTGATTGGGTCCCTCGATAGTTTAGATTCACAATTGGACCCTCTAAAACCATTAGGTGTAGGAGTTCATCTGAAGTGAAAATTTAGAAATTGCTCTAGCGGTCACATTTTTATGTTTTATAACAAAACTTGGTATATCATATTAAAATTAACAGAGGTATGTATTATCCAAAAATGAGTGAAATACAACAATTAAAATTGGAGGTTAATTTGAAACCCAAAATTAAAAACTGCCTAAATGATTGGACCGATTTTTATGAAACTTTTTGTGTGTGTTTGAGTGGGTGCCTGGATGATTTAGATTCATGATTGGATTCGGTATGTGGCACTGTGATCGGGTTACACAACTTTTTTTATGTCAGATGTGTAGTCAACTACATCACCAACATATACCGTGTGACAAGAATGTGATGTCATCATGCATGCTTCTTGAGCCACAACAGATAACAGTGAAGAGTTTATATATTAAATTTGGGAATTTTTAACATTATGAGGTCCAATTAATAAGTGTACCGAAACGGACATTTCGATACAGGAATTACATCTTTCTGCACAAACTATACGTCATCGCGTCTCCATCTCGAGTGTCATCTTTATGAACAGTGCCAAATGCTGTCCTATCTATCCCTTCCCTTCCTAGTGCGCACCCTGTGCTATCGCGCATTCCCCCCTCTCCCTGTGAACTCTCATAAGTAGCTGTGTTTTGTAACATCGAATCATCATCTACTCAGTCATCATTGGAGTCTGGTCAGAGCAGCTCAGGAGAGCTGGTTTTGTTTGTTTAGTCCAGTAAGCCAGGGTGGGGACGCTAGGACAGTATTTCCCCCAACCCGAGGCTGGACTAGAGTGAGTGATAATGTATGTATGTATGTTGATTTATATCATATTTTCATTTTTTATGTATAGATGATCTATTATGATTTCTTTTCTTTGTAAATCGAATATTTATTTATTTATCTCTATATTATTATATCTGACTATATTTTGACTCGCATTAAAAGCTTTAGTTGTGCTTTTTACTTATGCCTATTCATTCAGTAGTTAGCATAAGTCAGATATCAAAGTCAAATTCCAAAAGCTTGCTCAAGCGTGTGTTAGTTCCTCTATCGCAAAGCTTCCACGATTGTATTTTATAACTCCGAAAACATTACATATTGGGAGAATTTAGTAAAGAAAGTTGAATTCCTCTTTGCCTCTATGGGCCCGGGCAAAGATGTCACAATTTGAAGAATCTATGCTTTCCAATCAAAATAGTAAGCAACAATATATAACGGTTCAAAACGGTAGTAGAAGCGAGGTTAAATATTTATACTTGACACATAAGAATTAAATGAATCGTGATTTCTCAGTCGTGAAAACAGCTGACGATGGTGACAATGGGTCACCAATACTGCAGTGCTGTGTTTAAAAAAACATAGAAGTATGAGGTAAGAAGAAATCACGATTCATTTAATTCTTATTAGTGAAGAGTTTTCTTGCAAACTTATTAATTGGTGAATTTTATGGTAAAAAAGTAACATATTTTTATTGTCTGGCCATTACTCAAGAACTGAATGTTCAGGCAGGTCAACATCTGCTGGATCCGCTAGTATATATATAAAATAGGATTAATTGACTTTGATACCATTTAACCGAACACCATGAAAGTTGGCACATATATGTATTTTTTATTTAGCTTTTATAGGAATTAATCACTATGAGGTTTAATTTATGGTGAAATTAAATGTTTCTTACCTCTCCTCATATACATTTTCTAAGCAGATCTCGATTTCGAGACCACAACGGTCTCATTTTCAGCACTTTCTTGGCGACTGATGTTATGTCGATCGGAAGAAACTCTTCTTCTTCCCTCTGTTGGTGGACCGATGAACCTCTGGATCAAGTCAAAATTTGCAATCTACTTAGAAAATGTATATGAGGAGAGGTAAGAAACATTTAATTTCACCATGTATTTTTTTTATTAGAGAGTTTTATTTGAAAATACAATAGGAAGTAACATTATGAGGTGTCATTTATTAAATAAGTTTTGTCTATGTTATTCTTACCTCATATGGTTGTTTCTGTTAGACATATGTTTCAAGAGATGTTTGTCCCATCTTCAGTTTGTACAGACTGATCTTTCCCAAGTTGTTGGCCCTGGGTTTTGACTCCTACTCCCTCTTTTTGTGGTCCAAAGAACTTGCTAATTAGGTTCCTCTCCTCAGAATTTCAAAATTCATAATTCTCTCCTTGTTCTTCTGTATGTAGATTTTTTCCCATATGGCGAGTTCGTTTGTGTTTTCTTACGGTTTTAATAATTTTATGTTTAAATCTATTTTATGTTTTTCTGACCAAACATGAGCAGCTACTGCAGATTTTTCTACTTCCCATTTTTTTACATTTCTTATGTGTTCTTTGGTTCTAATGGTTAAATTTCTCTTTGTTTTTCCTTTGTATATCTTATCACAATCTCCACATTTAATATGATATATTCCTGATTTTATACTATCATCAATATTTTCAATATAGACATGTCCAGCGAAGAGGATCGGCTACTAAAATGTGTTTTGGAATGGAAACCTGAGGGAAGATGAGGTAGAGGAAGATCTAAAACCTCCTGGAGTCAGGGAATATATTTATACATGAAGGAGAAACATCTTCAACCAGGAGATTGGATGGACCGATAAAATTGGCTATTGGGCAACAGACGATGTCAAAGACATTAATCAACCGATGATCCATCTATCAATCTTTTCATTTTTGTTGGTTTGTTAGTTTATTTAGACTATAATAATTTTTGGAGCTAATCTGATATTAAATTTTGTCAAAAATCTTTTGGAATTTATTGAGTGCCCATGGGTGATATGTAAATTTCTTATATTTCGCTTCCTTTGGTTTTTCTATTTGAAAACTAATTTCATTCCTTAACTTTTGTTTTCTGTACTTATGAATTTTTTTGTGTATCATTTTCTTCTCAAAATAATTTTCTTTTGCCATTTCAATTATGTATTTTTTTCTCTAACTCAAAATGTTCTCCGTTCAGGGGGTATATTAACCAATCTGTGTGCTAGGCTATTGAAGACTGTTATTTTGTGTGAAATATGGTTAAATCCAATTGATATAATATAGTTATCTGGGCGTGAATCTCTTCTATGAATGTCAAATTCTATTTTTTTTCTTATTTTCCTCATTTCTATGTAATTTCTGATCTAAAAATGGTAATTTTTTATTCTCTTCTGTTTCTATTGTGAATTTGATTATATATTCAGGAATTTTAAGGCATCTTCTATGTGTTTTCTTTAACTATAGCAATAACATTGTCCCCAAATCTGCACCAAAATTTGAACATATGATGATGTGCTTTTGTTATTTTGCATTCAAAATCACTTACGAATAAATTCACCAAAAAAAGGAGATAGTTCTGACTTTTGTATATAGAAATTTTCTTTACAATATGTGAAAAACATTTGATTGATGCACAGTTTGGTTAATTTTTAAATACTCTTCCTTACTCTTTTTATCGATATTGTTTTTGATTAGCCAACTATTAAAAATGTTTAATGTTTCTTCTTTTGTAACACTTGGTGAACAATACTGTGACGTCAAAGGAAACTATTCTATCTGCAGATTCTACTTTAATCTTTTTTAATTTTTATACTAGTTGGAGAGAACATATCCATCGAATGATAAATTTAAAGAATATAGGGGTAAATGGTTTAAACATGTAGAAAGAATTAATGCAACAAGATTACCAAAAGCAGCATTTAACTAAAAGTCAAGTGGTTCGAAGAATGTAGCAAGGCCAGTGATAAGATGGACAGAACAACTGTGAGGCAGAACAGAATATTTGCCTAGTCTGTGAAGTGAAGAAGAAGAAGTTGGAGAGAATTTTCAAAGGCCAAATTTTCAAAATGTTTCATTATTTTAAGTTCCTAGCTTAGGTATTTAAAAATTCTCTAAGTAGGAGAACCTACATTATTATATATATAAATATCATCATCATCACCATGAACAAATCTGTTTTAGGCCATGTCACCTGATATGATAAATCTAATGAAGATGATCTTGATCTTTCCACCAATGTTTTGGTCTTCCTTGGTCCCTATGTCCATTTGGAGTATATTGGAATGCCAATTTTGGAAGTCTATTTCTTAATTAATATAAAATTATGGAATATTCACCTGAAAGGTCCGTCTCAACTTAATTATTTAACTGTAGTGCTTTCGGGACTTGTCCCATCATTCACTGAAACACCAGTTTTGAATCCTGCCGATGATGGGACAAGTCCCGAAAGCGCTACAGTAAACAATTAATTAAGTTGAGCAGACGGACCTTTCAGGTGAATATTCCATAATTTTATATTAATTTTGAATAATACTTCAACGGAACACATCATGAATCTTATAAAAGTATATTTCTTTCCATTCTTCTCAGATGATTTTTCCATTTTTGTTGGTATCTTTCTATATCTTCATCTAAACTTGGTACTCCAAGTTAAAATAAATAAATAAATAAATATATATATATATATATATATATATAATATAATATAATATAACTAAGTAAAGATTCTTGGAAATTAAAAAAAAACTCATCTGCACCTCATTTTCTTAAATTAATCAATTTTGTTACAGTTTTAATTAATGATGAGTTGGTTATTTTGACTCACCTCATATTTCTTGATTTTTATGCAGACCTGGTTTTGTTGCTTTTGTCTGACATTGTCAAAGCATCCCAACTGTTGTTTTGCATTTGTCCATTCTGTAAGTTGATTTCTGCTCCCTCCGCTGGCTGATTGATGAACTTTCAAACCAATTTTTTTTTATCAGTCAGCCAGCGGAGGGAGCAGATATCAACTTACAGGATGGACAATTTCAAAACAACAGTTGGAATGCAACGACAATGTCACACAAAAGCAATGAAACCTGGTCTGTATAAAAATCAAGAAATATGAGGTGAGTCAAAATAACTTCTTCTTCTTCCTTCCAAGTATTAGGCCAAGGCCTGTTACAATCCTATAGAAAATTTCCCCTCCAGCGTTTCATAGGACGGTCCAGTGATCTTCGTCCTCTTGGTATATAATTTTAAATAGCTTTGGGGATCCAATTTGAACTCATTCTTTCAAGATGGTGTTTTCAATTAAGTTGGTACTGTTTAATATATTCCAAAATTGGCGTAGTCTTCAATTCTTTTAAGATATCGGTGTTCCTTTTCCGATCCCATCTGGTGTAACCCGCTGTTCTGTGCATGAATCTCATTTCACAAGCTGTTATTCTGCTTTCATGTTGTCTTTTTAGTGTCTATGCTTCACTACCATAGGTCAACACTGGTCTAACCAAAGTGTTATATAAACATAATCTGGTGTTTTTTTGTACAAGGGAAGGTTTCATAACTTGATTAATAATTCCCAAACTTTTATTATAACTAGTAATTTTTTCAGGGATATCCTTTTCATCCCAGATAGAGAGATAATATCCAAGATATTTAAATTGATTAGATCTCTCTAAAATTTTATTCTGGAGACAGATTTTACTTTGTATGGGGTCCTTCCTATGAAATGCCATAATTTTAGTTTTGTTAATTGATATTTCCATATTAAATTTGGCTCCAATTTTTTGTAAATTATAAATTGATCGTTGCAAATCATTTTCAGAAAGTGCCCGAAGAGCTAAATCGTCTGCAAAAAGAATAGCATCGAGTTTGAGGTTCCTATTGATGGGTGTATAAGTCAAAATAACCAACTCATTAATAATTAAAAGAAACCTCATAGTATTATTTCCTACATATATTAAATCTGTTATAGTTTACTTGCTACATTTATATTGTAAAATACCATTAAGTACCTGGTTGCGACTAATCTGCAGCAGCATTCTCCTGAGCAAGGCACAGAATTGGAACCAATTGGTGGTTGGGTAATCCAGATCTTTCACTTGGCTCATTCTCTTGTAAGTCATGGAGTTCCCCAAATCCACAGAACTTGCTTCACTTGACGAATCAATATTTTTATTGCCATTGTCTAAAAACAACAAATGTTACAATCATGAACACCTTAAAAAAATAATGGCAGGACTCTGAAGCAAAATTCAACTGTCTGGACAAACTGATGATGATATGGACAGCATATCGAAGTATGTCAAATGAAACACAAATATTTATGAGATAAGATGTACTAGATTGACCCCCACTGTGGTGCCTTGTCATGCAGTGGGCCCGAGTTCAATCTCCAATTGGGACAAGTTTCCTGGGTGATGGATTTTTCCTCACCTGTAAGACAAATGTCAGGAAACTTTAAGGCCCCAACAGTCCCCAAACATCATCTGCCATCATTAACATTCAGTAAGTTTAGGATTAAGGCCTCTCCTGGCATATCATTACCATCATTATCACCTATCATATATCATCGAGTCAGTGTGATTCTGCCTTCCAGGTGCCCCATCCTCAGAAGTGAGTCACAATAATGCCATGCCAGGAGAGAATACCAGAATGTCGAAATGACAAGTGGTGGCATTAAAAAAAAAGAGGTACTAAATTCATCTTATTTATTTTAAAAAATCTCATAATATTAAACTAAACTAAATCACTGGCACTATCGAACCCGTAGGTTCATGGCCCTGTGAACATAAGCACTCCACACATCCTTATCCTGAGCCGATGTTATTCAATCATCCCTTGTATAATCTAATTCCTTCAAATCATGGTTAATGTTATTCTCCTACCTTAATCTTGGTCTACTTCCTATTATAATATATTTATTAACATAGAAAATTCATTTTTTTTGTATAGCAGGATTTTAATATAATAATAAATATGAAAAGCTAAAGTTGATAATTTTGTATTTTAAAATTCGTTTTAATATTTAAATATAACTTAAATAAATAAAAATGTCTTAATAATAATTGCCTTAATGACTATCACAAAGATAAATACCAATTAGATAGTATAACTGTCACAGGATTCATGATCAGGGCAAGAGGTACTATACCAGGATTCTTAGCTAAATTTTGGAATTTCTTAGATTTGTACAGAGTGTATCTTTCTAAAATTACCATCGCTGCCATTAGAGGATCAATTTCAATTTTAAGAGACAATCTTTATAAAATTTCTACTTTATAGTATGTATATAATTTGAAATTTTTTAATGTATTTACAAAATGTATTTTATCAATTTCAAAAATTAATCATCTGTATCACTTTGTCCTTGAAGCAATCCTTTAATGAAGAAAGTTGTATAAAATAAAGAAAGTTTACTAGATGACGGTTTTTGTAAAAAATGCATTTAAAAATTGTTTTAATTCATTGTTGTCTAAATTATAAATCCTCTTATAACTGTAATAAAAACATTTGAATAACTTCATTATTCTTAAATGAAAGTAAACTAAACTCTAATTGGATATTAAAACAATTATCTTTCTGATTTAACAAATCAAATTAAACCTTATATTTATAGAACTTTTAACCAATAGAAATTAAAAATTAAACATCATGTGATGTAATAATTTCTTAAAATTATAAAAGAAAAACACTATTCATTGTATAAAACTTTCATCCAGGATAGAAGCAATTAGAGCTCTCCTGACAAAATGTATTATTTAATTCAAGAAAAGGGTTGGTTAAAGTAAAATTTAATATTATAAAAAGAAGAATAATTAATTTTAAGAAAATAAAATAATTTATTTTTAATTGACAGTAAGAATAATACCAACTGCATCTACTTGATCTGCTGGGAATTTAAGAAGTGAATAAATTTACAATTATTTCTACAAGATACAATTTTGTGATTTTGAAGCATTTTCCTAACCTCCAGTGTATTAACTTCCAACCCCTAAGAAGAGAATCCGGCTCTACCGAAAATTAAACCCAACCTGAACCAGTAATCAATTTTGGGACACAAATCCTACTTCAAAATGTCACCACAACGTTGGGCATGAAGCGATTTCCTTCTTCAGGTGAACCTGGAGCTGCCTGATCTATTTGCTGGCTATCAAAAAGTAGTTTCTATGTATTTTCTTACAAAACCTTAATGTATATTTTCAATATTCCATACCTTAGGTAGCTAAGAAAATGGACATGGAGAAAGATATCAAGTATGGTAAATCTCTTACCAAGTGTTGGCCCATTTGTGTCTGGTTTGAAGTGCAGTGTGTGTTTTTCTGACATTTCTTGTACTTCTTCACATTTATCCTCACTGACAACATCTGCTGGTGCACAAATTATGCGAGTCTGAGAGAAGCTGATTTTGCCATTTTGTATAGCTTCTGACAGAGGTTTTACATTTTCCTCGTCCCCATCAGTCATTTCAATAACTGAAACAAGACATAACAATTTGAAAGTTATTGATTCAAATTTTATCTTCATAAAAAGAAAAGTCATGTAAACTGATGTAACAAAAGAGTTGCCCCACAGAAATTCAAAACTCTTCATTTATTAATCATTATCAAACAAATTTTTAATTGACATTGATGTCAATGCACACACACACACACAGTAATGAGTTTGTTTTTTCTTTTTTTATATATATATATATATATATATATATATATACATACATGTAAGTACAAGTACAAACAGGAATGAGGTGCAGAAAGAAATTAAACAGTCTCAACTCTGGAAACACACCGATATTATGCATTAGAGTGACTACTGTCATTCCAACTTCTAAAAAAATGTTTACCTAATATTTCATTTCTGCACTTATATGGATTAAAAATAATATTTTACTCTAAGAGGGGAAAAAAATGTATTAAAAAAGTTCTTAGGAAAATTTTTGGACCAAAGAGACAAAAACAGAAAGCTGAATGGAGAAAACTCCAAAGAGTGAGTGAGCTATATGATCTTTATGGGAAAATAGATATTTTAAGAACAATTAAGCCTCGTAGCACTAATGAGCAATGGAAGAAGGGCATGGAAACTTCTTGTAGGAAAAGCAGAGTGGAAAGGACCAATTAGACAGATAAAAAATGAGGTGAGAGAATAACATTAACTATGATTTGAGGGAGGTGAATTATGCAGGGAATGATTGTAAAATATTTGCTGAGGATATGGATATATGGAGAGCTTATGTTAGAATGCCTATAAACCTCCGGGTTTGATCGTGTCATTGAGTTAGTTTGTTATCTATTTGTTTGTTCTATTAATTACTTAGAATAAAAAAAATTGGGCTTTGACTTATATTGCTTAAAAACACCGTAGCTTATATAAAGAAATAAGACAGGGAAGAGATTGATGTAAAATTACATTTTGCGCGATAGTGCGTTTTGTCGCACTTACCAGCAATGGCGACCATTATTGAAAGTTCAACTACTTACTTTTTGGGGTTGCCAACATAAATAACTATACTGTAATATTACATTTACACCCACGTGCGGAAAGTAAAATCACTGCCCTCTATTTATACTACGTACAATATATATATATATATATATATATATATTATATATATACAGAAAATATCCAAAAGGTAGGCCTAGTGTTAATATACATTATACGAAACAAAACACTGCATTTTAAATGAACTGAACTTTATTTGAAACAATATAAAACTATAAATACGTACTTGCGGCCGTGTTACCAATAATTGTTCTCAAGACCTCCTGTTGTTTCAACTAATAAACATTGCCCACACTGTTAACATTAGTCAATTGATTACAATGAACGCAAATATTTCCAACAAATATATTATTTTACTATTATTTATTATTTTGAAAACACTATCGCGCAAAAAATAATGTAGGACATACGTTTGTGAAGTGTTTTACAGAATCTCGGAAATTAAAAACTAGCTATCGCTCGGCTTTTAAACATTTTTTCTCGATTCTGTAAAAACCACTTCCCAACCTTGCATCGTAATATAACTAACTAGCTCACTGGCACTATCGAACCCGTAGGTTCATGCAGCGCGGACATAAGCTCTCCATACATCCCTATCCCGAGCCTATGTTTTCCAATCATTCCCTGTATAATCTACTTCCCTCAAATCATAGTTAATGCTATTCTCCCACCTCATTCTTGGTCTACCAACTGGGCGTTTTCCCTCTGGTTTTCCTACAAGAAACTTCCATGCGCATCTTTCATTCCCGATTCGTGCCACATGTCCTGCCCATCGCAGTCTACGAGACTTAACTGTTCTCATGATATCTGGCTTCCTATAAAGACCATGTAATATTTATTAACTTTAATAACATTTTGATCTTCAATTATGATGAAAAAGTGAAGAATACAATTTATCGTGGATGGAATACGTAACATTGTACTGCACAAAGCATCAGTCTTGCAGGGGCTCGTTTGTCAATAGCAAACTAGATTCAAAGCTAATTTTCTTCTGTAAAATTTTCGATAAAGTTTGACAAAGAGGTGTTAGTTGCATTTGTAATGGCTGTTGAATATCACATAATTTGTGAACCTAAAATCGCTAAATCCTACTTACGGTAATATAAAATATCCGATATTAAAAATGCCCCTCTGACTTGTACAGGCTTTTATCTTCACAAAGAATTAAAAAGAACAAAGTTACTATTACCCGATTGAGAATTGGACATGATTAAGTCCTTAGGACTCTTTTTGAACAGAGAGAGATGAACAGACAGGCAAATGGAGAAGATTACATAACAGTGATCTACATGGTCTTTATAAGAAACCAGATATAATAAGAACAATTAAGTCTCGTAGACTGCGATGAAGAGGGCATGTGGCACGAATGGTGAATGAATAGGGGCATGGATACTTTTTGTAGGAAAACCAGAGGGAAAATGTCCAGTTGGTAGACCAAGATTGAGAGAATAACATAACCATGATTCGAGGGAAATAGATTATACAGGGGATGATTGGAAAACATTAGCTCAGGATAGAGATGTGTAGAGAGCTTATGTCCGTGAGGCCATGAACTGGCACTATAGTGTCAGTGAGTTAGCTATAGTTATTTCAGCTACACCTATCTAATGAGCAGCGATGCTGTCCCTATGTCTGAGCATCTGTCACACCCGACTTATGGTAAAACATGTTTTGCTCCACTGCACTTCATTAAACTATCTGCAACTCACATATCGGTTACATGACAAAAGACGATGTCGACATATGTCGAGGTTTTATACTTTATATAATATTGACCCTATAAAGATGAAATTTAAGTTTTTTTTCACAGATTTCAAACTATTGGATCTATTTTAGCTGTGTATTGGCATATAGTGTCTACCACTGTGGTATCGGGGTAACATCGCGTCATTACCTCGCATGCAGCGAACTCGGCTTCGATTCTCGGTACGGACAAGTTTCGTGGCTGTAGTATTTTTTCGGAATTTTTCCTCGCCTGTAAGACAAATATAAGGAAACTTTAAGGCCCGAATGGTCTTAGAATATCATCTGGCCATCACAATAATCCATATAATATTCGCCTTTTTAAAAATATGAACGAATGAGTGAATGGTGTGTCTTGTCTTAAATACTCGTGTTGTCTTGGATGTGGGCCTGGTATTGGGCTGATCAAGAAAGTCTCTCCATGTTCGTCTGAGGTCAGAAAAGTATGTGTGTGATCCAGTGATAAAAATCCTCTCCCAATTGTGGTTTTCCTGTAAGCTAGTGTGACGTTGGCCATGTTAAAATACCTACAAATGGAGAGATTAAACTTAGGTGTGTGTGTATATATATATAGTCCACCGCTGTGGTCTCGAGGTAGCGTGCTGCCTTGTTACGCAGCGGGCCCGGGTTAGATTCTCGGTCGGGACAGGCTCCTGGGTGAAGTTTTTTCGGGGTTTTTCCTCATCCGTAAGACAAATGTCAGGAAGCATAGGGCCAACGGTCCCCGAAAATCATCCGGCCATCACCATCATCATCCTTCACCGGCGTGGGAAGCAACGGGAAGCTACCACATCTATATCATAATTCCCTAGTAAAGCTGCAAAGCATAGCATGAAAATGCTATGATTGCAGTGAAAGACCTGCCCTCGGGCAGAATTACTATGGATGGATGGATATGGAGATATATATATATATAGAGAGAGAGAGAGAGAGAGAGAGAAAGAGAGAGAGAGAGAGAGAGAAAGAGAGAGAGAGAGAGAGAGAGGGAGAAAGAGATATCTGCGATTATAGCATAATATTTTAATTCTGTATGTCGTTTTATAATTCTCAAAGGGCGCTAATAGAATTTGATGTTTAGGCATCCAAAAAAATCACAATCAATGAATCAATGAATCAATTCCAAAAGGTTAATATAACTCAAGGTTAGTCAAAATTATTATAGTCTCATTATTTCTGAACATCGAGTATCTCGTTTACTTTCAATTACAGGACTGGAATTAATTCTGATGAGATGGGTTTAAAAAGAGCAAAAGTTTCATTTTGCAGTAATTACAGAAAATTAGTGCTGCAATTAAATGATTAATCAGCAATTATGGCATATTTAGATGTTCATTACAGACAAATCAAAACATTGGTAATGTACAGAGAATATTCAGTATATTCCAGCCATGATGATAAATTAAAAACTGTATAAATTAATAGTTAATGATTCATTGATTCAAATCGCTACCGCCATAAAAAATCTGCATTTTCCACTGCGTAACGTTTTGACTCAATTCAAAATTGAAACAAAAACATAAGAGCGCTATTTTATATTTATTATGTACTTTTTCTTATTACTTCTTTTTAACTTGCGAAGTTTTATATCAATAAATACTGTGTTTGCAAGTCTATCATTATATGAGATATTCCTTTATTAATACAATTAACGCTTTAACTTTTTTTTTAACTTTTTTCTCATGGAAGACAAGCATTGTTATACCCCTGTTCAAGAAAGCAGACAAGAGAAAAATGGACAATTATAGGGGAATCAGTTTGTTAAACACATGCTACAAAATTTATGCAGACATTTTAAATGGAAAATTGAAAAGTTTCAGTGAAAAATTCCTTATGGAATGTCAAAATGGATTTAGGAAAGGACGATCTTGTATTGATTCAGCATTTTCTGTTAAACTATTCCTTGAAAAAAGAAGAGAATTCAACTTAGAAATACATTTTGCTTTCATAGATTTTGAAAAAGCATTCGACAAAGTCAAGAGATCAAAACTCTTAAATATATTGGAAGACAGAAATATACCAAATTTACTTCGGCAGAACATACAAAATATTTACAAAGACAACACCATAAAGATTAAATTAAATAACAGATTTTCTGAAGAAGGAATTATAAATCGTGGTGTGAGACAAGGCTGCCCCCTATCCCCAACACTTTTTGCAATTTATATCAATGAAGTAATATGTTGCTGCTCTTCCAACTCTTTTGTATGGTAGCGAAGTATGGACGTTGAAACAGAAGGATATACAGAGACTTAGATCTGCTGAAATGAGATATCTTCGGAGGACTGCAGGATACACACTACTAGATCACAAAAAAAATGAAGACATCTTAGAAGAATTACACATGGAATCTTTAGAAAACAAAATTTCTGATTATAAGTCAAGATGGATGCAACATGTTCATCGAATGGAAGATCACAGAATACCCAAACAAATGTTAAGATATCAACCTGCAGGAAGAAGAAGACCAGGACGTCCACTCAAAAGACTTCTGGATGGTGTTTCTCTTGAGGCCGAAACAGGTCAACAAATGTCCTAAATTCGTGAATGTACTATGATGATGATGATGATGATGAACTTTTTTCTCACATTTAATTTGTATATATTACACTGGTTAACAGTGCTTTTGTTGCCCTTCATATAAGATTAATTTCGGATATATTTATGCTCACAATTCATGAAATTATCAATGATTTTGGAAGATTTGCTCTGTTTTTTTTAATCTTTATTTTCATTTTACACTACAAAAATCGGAAAACATGAAAAAAATATAACAGATATATTTATAATGTTTTTTGAAAAAAATTAGTATGCACTGACGTAAATAGAAAGAAAAATATCGAAACCCCATGTTATACTTCAGTGAAACGCCTTTTAGAAGATTTTCTTCTATAATGTTTTAGGGGACAATCTCTTTATAAAGTCCAGCAGTAATCTGCCATCATGTGACGGTCCCATCTACCCTGATATCTTTCCTCCATTAATTTTAGATCCTAGTGAAAGCGCACTCCCTGTTCGTCGCTATAATTTCCTAAATTATCCGGAAATCTATCCAGGTGACTGTTGAGAAAGTGTAACTTTATACTCATATTTGCTCCCAGAATCTTGAAGCTTATCAATATGTTTTTTTTGCACAATTTATTTATAATTTGGTGCTTTATAGTTACCTAGGACATTTTCTACTAGCAATACAAAACCCTTCCAAGCTTCACTTTCCGGAACAGTCATAACTTTGATAAAATTTGCATCTTTCATCAATTGCCGAGTTTGTGGACCATCAAATATTCCGCCTTTTAACTTTTACATACTGAGCTTAGGAAATGTTCTACAAACGTATTTGAAACGTTTTCCTTCCTCGTCCAACGCTTTGACGAATCACATCCAGATGCACGTCGTGAATACTTTAATTTTGTCAAATAACTGAGATCACGGGCGATGTGTGGAGTGAGGGGTGTGAGAGTGGGGATCACGTGATGTTTGCATACGCGAAAAAAATGCGCAGAAATCAAAATCATGACTGGAAACATAACTTTTATTAGTAACAAACCGTTTACTGTTTAAGATATAAGATCCGAAAAAATCATAAAAACTAGAGCACATTCAGCACTTTCATGAATATATTCGTAAACTGTGCACTTGAAAACATAGAAATTCGCTGAGATATCCAGGCCAACAAAACAATTTTTTTTGTAGAACTGTGTTATCAATCTGACCTACTTTAAACCTGATTGGTTGAATAGAGAGCTTGAGCCTTAAATCTGACGAGAAAATATTTATTTTTAGGTTTTATAATGTCTTTGACATCTTCATGTGTCTATTTCAAGACTATAGTCAATCTACATCCCTACTAGGGCATTCGATAAGTAATGGAAACACTTGTTCTAAATCAGCGATCCTAGCGGTGACTATTGTAATCTTGTAGTATATTGAACAGTTTTTGTTGTATAAATCTGTAATATTGAAAGACTCGAAATAGCAATATTGTGCGAATATTGTTACTGTTTCTCACAATTAGTAAGTAATGCCACCCTAAAAAGATTTCAGTAGAATTTGTTTAAAAGGTGGAATTGAGAAGTACTCGAACATCCAAATTTATTTTATGTCTTGAAACTGACTCCTCAATATTTATATATTTTGTTTTGCCTCGGCCTTTAATTGTAATATTATTGTGTTTTCTTTATGTAATTGTAATGTTAATGTTTTTAGTGTATAATGCTATTGTGTTATTATTTAATTGTAATATTATTATTGTGTTTTCTTTATGTAATTGTAATGTTATTGCTGTTTTTGTTGTTTATTTTTCTTTACACTAGTACCAATTATTACTTTATTGTAACGGACTGTCAACAGCACGTACGGCTTACTGCCCGTGCGACCCATATTTGTAAATAATATTGTAAATATCTTACTTTTTGTCTAATAAAGTCCTACTACTACCTACAAACGTTGTAAAATATATATATATATATATATATATATATATATAATATATATATACAGGGTGTAACAGGACCTCACCGACAAAATGATAGGGACGATAGGCCATGCAGAGAGTATCATTTTTTGTGAAGCAACATAAATCAGCTTTTATAAGATGCATGATAGGTTCGTTGAGGTATTATTCAAAATTAAAATATAAAATTATGGAATATTCACCTGAAAAGTCCGTCTCCTCAACTTAATTAATTATTTAACTGTAGCGCTTTCAGGACTTGTCCCATCATCGGCGAATTAATTAAGTTAAGGAGACGGACCTTTCAGGTGAATATTACATAATTTAATATTTTAATTAAGAAATATATAGTCGCAAAAACGTTGTTTGTGAGTCATGTGCAAGATGAAGGTGTTCACCCGTAAGGGTCGGAATTGAATACAAACAATTGTACACGTATAATGTCATTGAGAAAGACATGTTTATACAATAAGTGTTCAAACAGTCGACCCTGTGTCTCATTGCATGTTTGATATCGTTGCAACAACAATCGGCCAGCACGGCCGATCATGGCAGGATTCTTTTTGACGTCGTCAAAACACTTATTGTTTGAACACTTATTGTAAAAAAAAACATGTATTTTTCAATAAAATGATACGCGTACAATGTTTGTATTCAATTCCGACCCTTACAGGTGAACACCTTGATGTGCGCATAACTCATAAATGACGTGTTTGCAACTATATGTTCCTTCACAAAAAATGATCCTCTCTGCATGGCCTATCATCCCTATCATTTTGTCGGTGAGGTCCTGTTACATCTGTGAATTAACTGACTTGGTCAATTCGCCTTTCTCGCGGTCTTCCTATTAGTCGTTTACTCTTGACTTTTATATTAAGCATTCATAGTGGCCGTCTTCCCTTTTCCATTCGTTTGGGACATCCAAACCATTTAACATATTTTTTATTTCTCTATCAATTGTTAATTTTTCTATATATAGTTTTTTTTCAATGGCCCAGGTTTCATTTCGAAATTTTTGGTATTCTCTCCTGATATTGGAATATTTGTAACCGACTTCTGAGGCTGGGCGCCTGGAAGGCGGGGTTACACTGCCCGATGATATGGTGATGGTGCACCAGGAGAGTCCTTAATCCTAAACTTAATCTAAGGTGAATATGAACGATTATGATTATGAAGGTCATATGATGTTCGGGGACCGTTTGGGGCTGACATTTGTCTTAAAGGTAAGAAAAAACCCCGGAAAAACCTCAGCCAGGAAACTTGTCCCGACCGGGAATCAAACCCGGGACCGCTGCGTGACAAGAAGCACGCTACCTCGGGACCACAGCGGTGGACTTCTGCCTGATTCTATTATTACATGCCCTATCACATATTATTTTGCGTGCGATTCCACGCACAAAATTATTATCCGTGACCTGACTCTTGACTTCCCAACTCCTTTCGAAAAACGTTAAATTGAATATATATATATATATTAAAAGTATTCCCACTACAGGCCTCAGGAGGCCCTTGGGGTAGTGGGAGGTTAAGGCTCCCACTATTTCTAGACAATCGGCACTTCATGTCAGCCGGGTTGTCAGTCCTGCGTGACGGCCGCCTTTACCCCAGAACAAGCGTCTGGTACTCATTTCCGTTAGAGGTTGAGTCGACCCCAGGGCCATAGTGCCGCCAGAAGGTTTGGGTCAGTTTAAAAATCCTGATCCCACCGGGACTTGAACCCTCGACCTTCCGGCTTGTAGCTCAGTGCCTTAACCACTACGCTACGGCGTGCCCCCATATATATATATATATATATATATATATATATATATATATAGAGGTGCGAAACATTGACTCTTACTTTAAGGGAGGAAAGGAGATTACGAGTATTTTAGAAATAAGTTCTTAGGAACATTTTTGGACCAACGAGAGATGGACAGGTGAATGGAGAAAACTGCATAACAGTGAATTACATGGTATTTATAGAAAGCCAGTTATAATGAGAACAGTTAAGTCTCGTAGACTGCGATGGGCAGGACATGTTGCACGAATGGGGAATGAAAAACGTGCATGGAAGCTTCTTGTAGGAAAATCAGAGGGAAAACGCCCAGTTGGTAGACCAAGAATGAGGTGGGAGAATAACATTAACTATGATTTGAGGGATACAGGAAATGATTGGAAAACATTGGCTCAGGATAGGGGTATATTGAGAGCTTATATCCGCGCGGCCATGAACCTATAGGTTCGATAGTGCCAGTGAGTTAGTTGGCCTGAATTTGTTAAACTATTTTTTTTTATAACTGTAATATCGTTAATTGGTGGTACAAAGTTTATGCATGAGAAAGTGTAGGCCTAGGATCAATATTGATAATGAAGTGGGTAAGACACACAGTGCGACGCTCTTGGCAATAGTTCAAACTCAGTATGCAACATTGCAGTGAGCATAAATCACATTACACTAGCTGAACTACGTCGACTAGCTCTGCAACATACTTCGTCCCTAGTAATTAAATTCTGCGCCAACTTATACGTTATTCTACAGTCAAATATGGCCTAAGATTCGACATGAAGACAGATACTAACTCACTGGCACTGTCGAACCCGGAGGTTCACGGCTTTGTGGACAAAATATCTCTCTGCAATCTTATCTTATCTTGAGCTAATACTTTCCAAACATTCTCTAATTAATAATAATAATAATAATAATAATAATAATAATAATAATAATAATAATAATAATAATAATAATAATAATAATAATAATAATAATAATAATAACAATAATAATAATCTATCATTATGCGGATTTTTACAGCTGCTGCCGTCTTCCCGTGCCAAACTTACAAAGCCTACGATCTTGGGCATCTTCAATGCTTTAACAATAATAATAATAATAATAATAATAATAATAATAATAATAATAATAATAATAATAATAATAATAATAATAATAATAATAATAATAGTAATAATAATAATTTATTATTAATAAAATAAAAATAAAACGTAGTTTTATTTGATTTTCATATTTATTATATAATTCAGTGACAGCTGTCACTGAATTATATAAACCCTGAATGATGAGGAAAATTCTCAAAATAATAAATTATTTAATCAATTGAGTTGGTGTTTACTTGATGAAAATCCATATTTATTAATTAAATAAAAATAAAACGTAGTTTCAGACATGAAGAAGGTACAGTGTACCGAAACAGCTGTCACTGAATTATATAATAAATATGAAAATCAAATAAAACTACGTTTTATTTTTATTTAATTAATAAATATGGATTTTCATCAAGTAAAGACCAACTCAATTGATTAAATAATTTATTATTTTGAGAATTTTCCTCATCATTGAGGGTTTTCTCCAACCAATCTTAGTAATTAACATGAACTAAAAAAATAAATAAATATAAATGACTACGTACTTATAGACTATCAGTTTGCAACAAACATTCACAATGTTCCCGTAATTAAAGTTCTCCATCGTTCTCTGTCCTTTGTGTCTTCATCTGTTACACCAAATTTCCACATTGAATTTTGAATGTTGTTCTTCCACGTTGTTCTTGGTCTTCCTTTTCTGTTCCTTCTTTCAATTTTCCATGCATAGACTGCCTTTGGTAGTCTTCCATCCTGCATTCTTCTTACATGTCCATACCATTTTAGCCTTCTGTGTTCAATCTCATCCATTATATTTCTTTCTGCATTCATCCTTTTTCCAATTTCTGTATTTCTAATTTTTTCCAGTCTAGATTTTCTGGCAGCTCTTCTCCAAAAATCCATTTCAACTGAAGTTATTCTGTTGACATGTTGTTGTGTCATTGTCCAGATTTCCGATCCATATAACATTATACTTTCTAGGATGGATTTATAAATTAGTCGTTTTGTTCTGTTAATTATGTTTTTACTCCATAGTATAGTATAACAATAATAATAATAATAATAATAATAATAATAATAATAATAATAACACTAATATTTACTTACTCACTGGCTCTATCGAACCCGTAGGTTCATGGCCGCACGGACATAAGCTTTCCATACATCCCTATCCTGAACTAATGCTTTCCAATCATTTCCTGTATAATCTACTTCCCTCAAATCATAGTAAATGTTATTCTCCCACCTCATTCTTGGTCTACCAACTGGGCGTTTTCCGTCTGGCTTTCCTACAAGAAGCTTCCATGCAAGTCTTTCATTCCCCATACATGCAACATGTCCTGCCCATCGCAGTCTACGAGACTTAACTGTTCTTATTATATCTGGCTTCCTATATAGACCATGTAGTTCACTGTTATGTAGTCTTCACCATTCCCATGTCTGTTCATCTCTCTTTGGTCCAAAAATTTTCCTAAGTACTTCATCATCATCATCATGAACAAATTCGTTTTAGGCCATGTGGCCTGTACGGTAAACCTAGCGAAGATGGTCTTGATCTTTCCACCGATGTTTTGGTCTTCCTTGGTCCCTATGTCCAGTTGGGGTATATTGGAATGCCAATTTTGGAAGTCTATTTCTTGCCATTCTTCTCAGATGATTTTTCCATTCTTGTTGGTATTTTTGGATATCTTCATTTAAACTTGCTACTCCAAGTTTTCCTCTGATAGTAGTGTTCCTTTGGTGATCCAGTCTATTAACTCCTAACAATGATCGTAAGAAGCGCATTTGGCTTACTTGAAGTTTATGAGAGTTTCTTTTATTTAAAATCCAAATTTCACTTCCGTATTTTAGAGCAGCTTTTGATGTGACGTTATGTAATCTTAGTTTTGTCTCTGTCCTCATCTGTTTACCAAAATGTCTTCGTATTACCCCATTCATTTTATTATATTTTTGTAATTTTGAATTGCTTTGTCGTCATCAGTGTGATCAGTCCAGTCTTTGCTTAAGTTTCTTCGAGTAGTAGGAAGTCCCCTGGGTTGGTTACCAACCATCCGCAGAGCAAGACTAGTGGTAGGGCTGCTACCTTATAGCCTCTAGTCAGGCGTTCAAAATATGGAATTTCCTCCATATTCGATGGAACGGTTATACCGCCGTGACTCGGTCCCCATTACCTCGTTAGTTAAAAGCAGGGTGTACCACGCGCAGGTGAGGTTGAGAATTAGGTAGGAGAGGTTATAGAATGCACATCACTACCTCTTACACCCCTCCTAAGTACTTTATTCTCAAATACCTGTAATCTCCTTCCCTCCCTTAAAGTAAGAGTCCATAATAATAACACTAATAATAGTAATAATAATAATAATAAATAATAATAATATTATTATATATTATTATATAATTATTATAATTAATAATAATATTATTATATATTATTATATAATTATTATAATTAATAATAATATTATTATATATTATTATATAATAATAATAATAATAATTATTATTATTATTATTATTATTATTTATTTAAGTTCTCAGAGTTAAGGCCGAAAGGCCTTCTCTTCCACTCAACCATCGAATAATAAAATCATACAAAGATTACATACTTATTACAATTTTAAAATATTAAAATGTAGACTAAACAAAAGATAATGGGGATGTGGTCTAATATTAGTTAATACAAAACGAATAAAGTAAAATAATATAAACAAGAAAATAAAGTAAGTAAAGCTTCCTAGATAAACATTTATAGGGATATACAAAATGCTGAATATAGTTGTCATGCAGTTAATATTTTCATTTTGTTGAACTTAAGATATCATTTAATTTGGATTTGAATAATGGTAGTGATTGACAGTCTCTGACAAGACTGGGAGGAGAGTTCTATTTTATAGTTATAGATAATGTGTAAGATTCAGAGTATAAACAGATCCTGTGCTGTGTTATAGACAATAATAAAGTTATCTTGTGATATTGTCCCTAAATTGTGGTTCTTCCTCAAATAATGTTAAAATTTATTTTCCACCTCATTCTTGGCGTACCTAATGCCGGCTTTTCTTCTAGTTTTCCTACAAGAATTGTCCATGCTCTTATTTCATTCTATTTCTACCTATGACAAACTACGAGACTTAACTGTTTTTATTACATCTGATTTCCCATAAAGATAATGTAGCTCACTGTTATGTAGTTTTCTCCATTCAACTGTGTTGTCTTTCTTTGATTAAAAAAATCCCTAAGCACTAATAACTCCAACTCACTGTGATTGGTGGTATCATATGAGGCGGTTAAAAGCAAAGGGATTTATTTTTTTCGCAAAAAAACTAGTTTTGTACATAATTAGATTCTTGAAGCATTGTTTTGTTTATTGGCTAAGGGATAGCAATGTATGTGTTAGGAGTAGATAAAAATTACTGTTATAAATTTCAATTACCTATGCTTTTCTTATACAACTTCAATTTTATACCTGTTTTTATCAATACTGCAAAACTTGCACTTACACCCTTTGCATCTAACTGCCTCAAATTCGATACCTTCACAGCTTTAAAAACTTGGTTGAGACAAAGGTATCGTATATAATAATTTGCATAAAACACCCTTAAAACTGTCCCTAAAAATACATTTTTTGTTTCTTCAAAATTTATTTTGACTCCTATGGGCCCATTAAACATGAAAATAAAATTATAATTAACAAAAATCTCAATTTAGGAACTCCATAAAAGTTCCCGTCTATTTTTTGAACCCTCACAGAACATCTCATTTGGCTCCTTAGAAACCCATTAAGCACAACAAGGACTATACATCTTGTTAAACTTTTCGTGGTGACGCCGGAGGATACAGAGAAAGACAATCCGACTTCTGCAGGCTCTAATATAACGAGGGAAATTTCCTTAGAGAAAACTGCTTATGTTCAAGAATGGGAATAGAACCCAGGCCCTCTTGTTCTTTTGTCAGAAACGCTAAACCACGAGACCAAGAGTCCACTCTTATTTAACTCTTAAATCGTTGTTTATTTTATGCTATGTTTGTGCTCCAATGACATGATATATTAGGAACGTGAGTCCTGGTTAGGTGGGCATTGAAGATTTTAGAAATGAGAATAATAATACTTCAGGTGGCATTTGATTAATATAAAAGTCGTGTCTAAGATTTACAATGTGAAAGGATTGTTACATCAGTGAAGAATACAATGAATTGGCATTTTTTGAAAGTTTGCGTAATGAAGCATTATACGAGTGATGAGGTAGTAATGTAGTGTAAAATTTTCTCATCCTAACTTGCCCAACTAACACTAACTTGCCCAAATTAACACTAACTTGCCCATTATCTGACCCTAACGTGTCCAAACTAACACTAATCTTCCCATTTTCTCATCCTAACTTGTCCAAACTAACACTAACTTGCCCAAATTAACACTAACTTGCTCATCTCACCCTGACTTGCCCAAACTAACACTAACTTGCCCATTATCTCACCCTTACTTGTCCAAACTAACACTAATTTCCCCATTTTCTCATCCTAACTTGCCCAAACTAATACTATCTTGTCAATTTCCCCATCCTAACTTGCCGGATGAATGTGTTTATAGGAAGGGCAGCACGATTGTCTACATCTAATAAGCGGAAATTCTTTACTTCTCACTCTAACTTGCCAATTTTCCAATCCTAAGTTGCCCAAACTAATATTAACCTGCCCATTTTTCACCCTAACTTGCCCAAACTAACGCTAACTTGCCCATTTTCTCACCCTAACTTGCCCATTTTCTCACCCTAACTTGCCCATTTTCTCACCCTAACTTGCCCATTTTCTCACCCTAACTTGCCCATTTTCTCACCCTAACTTGCCCATTTTCTCACCCTAACTTGCCCATTTTCTCACCCTAACTTGCCCAAACTAACACTAACTTGCCAATTTCCTCACCTTAACTTGCCCAAACAACACTAACTTCCCCATTTTCTCATTCTAACTTCCCCAAACTAACACTAATTTGCCCATTTTCTCACCCTAACTTACCCACTAATGTAGATGGATTCTTGCGAGAAAAAAACCCTTATATGTGAGCAAACGTGTTGGCAATTGGCTATAGCGGATTAGGTTTTAACACATTGGACAACACAACGCTAAAAGTCACTTGTTCTCCTATCGAATATTCACTGGTATATTCAGACAGTGTGTAGAATAGCATTGTGACAGAATTGTTGGAATTATTATTGTAACTGACTTGCGGTTCATAATAATGCATTATGTAGTTAACAGTATGCAAATCCTGAATATCAATTTTCAATTATCATAACCAGATATACTGCTTCTCAATTGAATATTTGACCCCCCTGAGTGAAGAAAAATCTACACCCTTGTTGCTCGAGATCAAACCAGGTTCGTCTAGCCCGTATTCAGTCGTCATGCCGTCCAAGCTTACAGACAAGTATTATATTTCCGTGTGACTTAGCACTTATTACTCAATTCGGTTTGAATTTCTTGATCGTCATCGCGATGTTGTCATATCTTCTTGAAGCAAAGAAAACACATTCTTTTCATAAGGACACAAGATATTAGTAACAGGTGTATGACGTAAACATATGAAGAGAAAGCTATACTTTACGCATACCTGACACTATCTAAAAGCGTTGAGGAAGTAGAATACAACAAATGGTTTGTAAGATCAAAGGGGTGTGGTGTACGCATTGCCCCACATCTCTTCGATACGAGTCCAAATTGAGTATTTTAAAAATAACAGGTGATGAATATTCATTTCAAGCTCCGAAAAATAATGAACGGTTAATGATCGTGCAGAACATTTCATTAAGTTAACATTAACAAAATTCACAGTGAAACTCCATTGAGGTGTTACTTACTCACTGGCACTATCGAACCCGCAGGTTCATGGCCGCGCGCACTTAAGCTGTCCATACATCCCTATCCTGAGCTATTGATTTCCAATCATTCCCTGTATAATCTCCAAAAACTCCAAGCGCGATAGGCCTAGAATGCGCTTGGCCTACCAGCCGGCTACTGGCCTCACGTCCACATGTGTCAATCATAGAGGTAGATGATCATCTAGCCAGTGTAGGGATGACATGTCAGCATGTTGGGTCCCCCAGCCGTTAAAGCTGGTCTTCTCAACCTGGAGTGGCTACTTATTGTAGCTATCCAAAAATCCCTCACGATGCTGGGTGGACTAGGTCCCATACTGGCCGAAATTCCATGAGAAAATTTCTTCCCCATGGGGACTCGAACCAGTGCAAGACCCGTAGTTCTGCACCAAGGCATCTTGTCTTAACCATTCGGCTACGGAGCGGGACGCCTGTATAATCTACTTCCCTCATATGATTGTTAATGTTATTATCCCACCTCATTCTTGGTCTACCAACTGGCGTTTTCCCTCTGGTTTTCCTACAAGAAGCTTCCATGCACGTCTTCCATTGTGTTAATCATAATATTAAAATTATAAAATTTACCACAAGAAAGCCAGTACGTCATTGAGGGACAATGATAATAGATCTACTTCCTTCTGCTGATGGTAGGACTAGTCCCAAAAGACCTACAAGTTTTAATAATCTGAGAAGTTGAGGAGACGGACGTTCAAGGTACATAATTTTGAAATGTTATGCTATAATTTTAATATTGTTTCCATCAGCACATTGTATTTTATGTTCCGCCTCATCATACTACCTATTGCTCAAAATCTTTTACAATTTCTCTCACTGGAACATAGAATTCTCTTCTACCCTATGTCAAGAACTGCCAAACATTACTATATTTCAGAAACAAACTAATTTTTTTATTAACTAACGGAAAAACATCTCACTAATACCATGTTTTAACAATTAATTAATTTATATACAGATTACCTCTGCAGCTATTGAACTACAGACCCACAGGACGAAGAGACCCAGGAAGACCTAAGAAGGGATGGAGGGATCAATTTCTATCCTGAAGCTGAACAGGCCATTGGCCTAATCCACGACTGGAATTGGTGATCATATACAGATTTTTAATGTTTACACATCTTTCTCTGCCTAAAGTTTTATTTTTCTTCTCCACTCGTCTCTATCCATCCACTTCATTCCTCCAGTCCTCTTGTTCTAATTCCAGTTCTTATTTCTTGCATCCACGAGTTTCGAAGTCTTCCTTTCCTTCTTCTTCCAGGTGAACACCTTTCCAATGTTTTCCTGGGTAACCTTCTTATTGCATTCGTCGTGCGTGCTCATACCAATTTAATTGCTTATATCTTACATAATTTACTATTTTAACATAATTTGTTAACATATCTAAAGAAGGTATAGTGTACCGAAACAGCTGTCACTGAATTATATAATAAATAAAAAATCAAATAAAACTACGTTTTATTTAATTAATTTACTATTGATTATCTAATATTCGTTATTTCTCATATGACAGCATTTCTTATTTTTTCTAATTTTGTATTATAATTAATTAATACATATATATATATATATATATATATATATATATATATTTTAAATAAAAATATAATTAAGATTTATCAATATTTCTACCTAATGTCTTATATAGGCCCTGGATTTATTCATTACAGTTTATTACTTTCTTTGTATGTTTTTTTCTTGTAAAGTAGATTCGAGCTGTTTGAGGAATATTGTGTATAGATTCTTTATTAGTTTTAATTTTCTTTAAATGTATTGTATTATTAGACTTTATTCTTATTACAGTCCACCGCTGTGGTCTCGAGGTAGCGTGCTGCCTTGTCACGCAGCGGGCACGGGTTCGATCCCCGGTCGGGGCAGTTTTTCTGGGTGAGGTTTTTATCAGGGTTTTTACTCACCTGTAAGACAAATGTCAGGAAAACTTTAAGGCCTAAACGGTCACCAAAATCATATGGCCATCAACATCATCATCATCCTTATTATTATCATCATCATCATCATCCTTCATCGGTGTGGAAAGCAACGGGAAGCTACCACACCTACAATTCCCTAGTAAAGCTGCAAGCATAGCATGAAAATGCTATGATTGCAGTGAAGGACCTGCCTTCGGGCAGAATTACTATGGATGGATGGATTCTTATTACTGTTCAGATTAACCAGGGAATCGTTTATTATCTAATATTTTTGCGATTTTTTTTGTTTTAATGTAACATATGTTTGTCTGGGTGAGTGTAAGAGAAGACCACATGATCTTAACTCCACCAGGCTAAATAAATAAATAATAAATAATTAAGTAACTTTTATATTGAAATATCAATTTCATTCTACCATTTCTCCATTCTAATCTATCTCACCCATTTCGTTCATCCGCCCCTGAGACGGTGAGTAAGGCGTGGTCACCCCGGCTCCCTTTTCGGTCTATAAATATAATAGCTTCATCTCATCTCTCGAACCGACCTAAGTTAGACACGAGATGAGGATATTATTTAAAATGGGATAAATAATCAGTAGAAATTATTTAAATCTGTGTAAAATTGTACAATAACATGCAATAGGTATGGTTTGTTCTCACTGCAGTCAAGCACGTGTGAATAAGTTGGCATAAGAAGTTGAGTTTCTCCAATTTAAGGGTTAACAAAAGAAATATATAATAATAATAATAATAATGCTTTATTTTAGCTGGCAGAGTTAAGGCCATAAGGCCTTCTCTTCCACTCCCTAAAACAACAAAATCAGTCAACTTCGACTTGCTGAGGAAGATTTAATTTATCTTATTGCATCTGGCTTATCATAAAGATCATATAGTTCACTGTTATGTAGTTTCCTCCACTTGCCTGTCTTCTCGCTCTTTTTTGTTAATTTTATAATTAAAAAACTGAATTACAATAACAAAAAATTAAAATGAAGTAAATAATTGTTATAGAAAAGGTAGAATAGCATAACATATGAAACAATGATGACCTCGATGAAGATTTTCGGGCTATAGGCCGTGGTCGCGAGGCTTGTAGTTCCCCGACGTTTCGCCAGAGACTGCGTCTGGCATCCTCCGCTGACAGCGGACAGAATTACCAGTCTCAAGACAATCCTTGAGGATGCCAGACGCAGTCTCTGGTGAAACGTCGGGGAACTACAAGCCTCACGACCACGGCCTACAGCCCGAAAACCTTCTTCAAGATCATCATAGCAACTCCGGCCGTGAATACATACGAAACAATAATAAAATGTACATATCAACTGATCTAAGCAACAATACAACAATATTTATTTAAATTTTTTAATTTAACAAAGGGGATTCATTCAAATCAAGTTGAGAATTTAACAGTTTATTACTACATTTCAATAAACTGTTAAATTCTCAACTTGATTTGAGTGAACCCCTTTGTTAAATTAAAAAAATTAAATAAATATTGTTGTATTGTTGCTTAGATCAGTTGATATGTACTATGATAACACAATTCATAATTTGTTAACATGTCTGAAGAAGGTACAGCTGTCACTGAATTATATCTTAATAAATATGAAAATCGAATGAAACTAAGTTTTATTTTTATTTAATTAATAATAAATATGGATATTCATCAAGTAAACACCAACTCAATCGATCAATAATAAAACGAATTTTGCCATAAATCCAGACTCTTTTGACTGCGTGATTCATGTTTTTCTATTGAGATCAGTAGTCTAGTGTTTTCCAAAATGGCTTGCAAGACGAAAATTTGGCTATTCTATGGCACCGTACCACCAGTGAATATTATGTCAGAGTACAAGTGACTTTTAGTGTCATGTTGCCCAATGTGATAACATATGTTTGCTCATATATCTATCCCAAGAGTCCACCTACATTAGTGGGCAAGTTACGGTATGAAAATGGGCAAATTAGTGTTAGTTTGGGCAAGTTAGCGTGAAACTGGGCGAGTTAGTACACCAGGTTAGTTTAGTCTCACTTGTTTGTTAGCGGTTTTTGCGATAAGTTGGCTACATGACTGATACACATTTTACATTGCAAATATTTTAGAGTGAAAGGAAACCGAAGTAGAAGTTGAGTTGAAAACAGTTTTGCTACCCTTCTTGGCAAGAAAATCAGCTTCTTCATTGCCTGCCACTCCACAATGGGGTGGAATCCATAGACGTACAACTTTTTTTATGTAGGCCTGATTTATTATTTTATGACATTCGATAACATTTTTGTAGAAGAGACAAGCCTTGCTGCTAAATATTGAAGTGCAAGAAGAGCGAATGATTTCATTATCAAGTGCTCGACATTACATACCAACCAACCAACGTTGTAAATATGCTGATTTGAGGTTTGTTTGAGCTCAACTTCTCACTTTATTTTAAATCATTTTCAAATTTTGTTTTGGGGGGGACATATATTTCTTTCAGGTAATAATTCACATACTGCAAAAATACTTAGTGTGTTTTTCCGTTTTTTATTTGAATTTAGTATGTAGTTAGGAAGTACTCAGTTTTAAAATTTATCCAAAAAAGCAACTAAAATGGTACGGGTATATTAGGCGAATGGAGGATAAAAGATTACCAAAATAATAATGGAATGGACACCATCAGGAACGTGAAGGAAATGACGACCAAATCTCACGTGGATCCAAGGGATTAGAGAAACTTTGAAGGACTGGGAAGTAGAGGAAGAAATATGTTATAATAGAGACGAATGGAGGGAAATTGTAAAGCGAAATTGAAGACAAATCATTGGTGCCGGAAAAATGTATCAACATTGTTAAAATCAAAAATATGTAACAAAATATATAGATATATCCATCCGTAGTAATTCTGCCCGAAGGCAGGTCCTTCACTGCAATAATAGAATTTTCATGCTATGCTTGCAGCTTTACTAGGGAATTGTAGGTGTGGTAGCTTCCCGTTGCTTTCCACACCAGTGAAGGATGATGATAATGATGAGGATGGTGATGATGGCCATATGATTTCGGGGACCGTTTGGGCCTTAAATGTTTTCCTGACATTTGTCTTACAGGTGAGGAAAAACCCCGATAAAAACCTCACCCAGAAAAACTGCCCCGACCGGGGATCGAACCGGGCCCGCTGCGTGACAAGGTAGCACGCTACCTCGAGACCACAGCGATGGAGATATATATATTTATATTTATTTGAATTTATATTGTGGCATAGAATCCCCGAAAGTTTTAATACCAGTAAAAAAAAAGTTTATTTTGAAATGAAATGGTTAAATTTGCGACGTTGCTGGCTGAAACTTACCAAAATCTGCAGGATTGTAGTGTGTAGGACAATTTAAACCCAAGGAGGATAAGAAGGGAATGAGTTCTTGAGTACTGCCTTGATAGACGCATAAGCCCTTCGATACGACGTAAACGTGATCAAAGAGCTCGAATATGGTGGCGCTGGGCTGGTGTATTGTGCAGACAATGGTTCGGCCTTGTCTCGCCAACGTTCGTAGCAGCTGTATCACTTGCTTCGTAGCCACGTTGTCCAGTCCACTGCAAATAAATCATCTCAATATTTATATTCTATCCATTTTTTTAGAATTTTATGCTTGAGTATTTTACTAATAATATTTTTCTAACAATTACTAATAGGCCTAATTGTTTATTTTACTAATAAACGAAAAAGCTGATAAATAATACTTCTTACTTACTTACTCACTGGTACTATCGAACCCGTAGCTTCATGGCCCCGCGGACATAAGCTCTCCATACATCCCTATCCTGAGCTAATGCTTTCCAATCATTCCCTGTATAATCTACTTCCCTTAAATCATAGTTAATGTTATTCTCCCACCTCATTCTTGATCTACCAACTGGGCGTTTTCCCTCTGGCTTTCCTACAAGAAGCTTCCATGCAAGTCTTTCATTCCCCATACGTGCAACATGTCCTGCCCATCGCAGTCTACGAGACTTAACTGTTCTTATTATATCTGGCTTCCTATAAAGACCATGTAGTTCATTGTTATGTAGTCTTCTCCATTCACCTGTCTGTTCATCTCTCTTTGGTCCAAAAATTTTCCTAAGTACTTTATTCTCAAATGCTTGTAATCTCCTTTCCTCCCTTAAAGTAAGAGTCCATGTTTCGCACCCATATAATATAACTGGTAGAATAATAGTTTTATATATTTTCAGTTTAACGTTTTTTGAAAGGAGTTGGGACATCAAGAGTCTCTGCAATGCATAATATCACGCATTTCCAGAATTGAGCCTATGTTTAATTTCTTTGTACATCTCATTCCTATTTGTAATTATTGTTCCTAGGTATTTTAATTCAACCACTTCCTCAAAATTTCCCTCATTTGTCATTAGTTGTTACTTAAATTTATTTTAAATTCCTTGACGTCTTTTTAGAGTTTCGAGATTTATAAAATTCTCCAACATATACAAAACCACCAGAACATCTGGAAAACCTATCTTCAACCAATGTCATCTCATAGAATTCCAAAAGCTATGCTTCGTTACTACCCTTAAGGCAAAATATCGCTGGAACGTCCGAAAAAGCGCTGGATGGAAATTCCTCTTTGAGACGATAACAGGCAACATGGGCTAATATAGGGTCATTCAGAAAGAAGGAGCAGACTTCAGACATTTATTTCTTCCAAACTACAAATAATATAAACACAATTCCAACGTTCCTGGAAAGAAAAAATTTCAATTTTCACTATTTTATGCAATCAATATGAGCACCATGTGTTACACGACAAATATCAAAACTGGTTCATTTCTTGCCACACACGAATCAGCTGGCCTCTAGTTATCGAATTCACAGCTTCAACAGTTCGTTGTCGCAGATTTTCAAGAGTGTCAGGCATAAGGGGGATAAAAACACGGAATTTTCGTAACCCCACAGATAAAAATCACACTGCGTTAGGTCGGGTGACCTGGGAGGCCACCAGTAATAAAGTTAATCTTCTGCTCCTCCTCTTCCAATTCGACGTCCTCTTATGTCGTCATTTTAATACAAACGATCAACATGACAAGCAATAGCGCCAATGTGGCATTTATCAGAACTTCAAACTATATTCTTTACAGGATTGTAGGAATTGTGTTTCTGTTTTTTGTAGTTTGTAATTGCATGGATGAGGATGATGATGGAGATTTATAAAATCAAATAAAAACTATGAATAATGACAGGCACTTTATTCCAGTCAGCGCCCTGTTTTCTTTAATTAAAAGATAGCAGGATTATATTGATGGTATCAGGAAATAATTTTAAATTTGTCAGTCACGTGATGTGACGTAATCAGAATTTTAACTGATATTGTGTTTACACATTTTAGCCCGTTTTATTCAAACAATAACTAGTCCTGATGATGACAGCTTCGCAATCGAAACGCTCTGATTATTTTAATATTTTGGTTTAATAATTTGGGTTTTATCAATAACGTGTAATACATAAGAAAGTATTGTTAATTTTCGCTTGGTTACAAACCGTTTCATCGTACGCTCAAACGCATGAAACGACAGGTCTTGTTATAATTCGACCGTATGGCACAAATACAATAGATACAATAGAGAAATTAGTGTCTCAAGATTTGAAATCAAAATTGGACAGGTGTTTAGCCTTTTCTCTCGCTTTTGACGAATGTACAATTGCAACGGACGCAGCGCAACTAGCAATGTTTATCAGGGGTGATACAGAGAATTTTTAAGTGTATGAATGTTTGCTAAGTCTGATCCCAATAGAGAAATCCAAAAGGGGGGCGGGATCTTTTGAAGACTTGTTATTCCATAGAAACACGTTTTAAACAAATTTGTTTCAGTATTTACAGACGGAGATCAATGTTTACCAGAGAAAAGTAGGTTTGGTAGGGAGAGTGAGATATTGGTTCAAGTAAGTAAAAATTGATCATCATTCAATGTCATGACAGCTGCCGTTGTCTTCCGGAAACCAAACGCCATTCCTCTCATTCCATCCATTGATCTTCCTCCAATCCTCTGACAATCATGGCCGCTTGTACATCAGATTTTCTTTAGTCTTCCTTTCCATTGGGATCCATTCCATAATAAGTTTACCATTCTGGCATTCTTTTGATATGGCCATACCACTGTAATCTTTTCTTTTCTATAATGTCTATTATGTCCGGTTTCTCTTGGATACCCATAATTTCCTCCATTTCTTTATTTCGTATTCTATCCATTCTAGATTCTCCAGCTGATCTTCATAAAACATCCATTTCTGTACTTAAAATTGTTTTTATTTCCCTGGTAGGAATTTGCCGAACTTCAGCACCGTATGTTAAAATACTCTGAACTATGGTTTCATATATTTGTAATTTTCTATATTTTGTAAAATTTTTGCTCCACCAAACAGAGGTTAAAGCATATACTACTTGTTTTGTTTGTGCGATTCTATTTTTAATTTGCACTGTGTTATCGCCTGAATGGTCTAATTTTGTACCTGAATGAGTGCTAACTAAAAATTGATCATTTAATTTTTGTCCATTGAACCTTTTAGCAACAGGTACTAAGGAGCAAAACAACGTATTAAAAACGTTATGGATTTGGTTGTAGACGTAGCAAGCAAATTAAAATCCAAGTCATCTACAGTTCTGAAACCTCCTGCAGATAGGGGGGACATGTGGCACGAATGGGAAATGAAAGAGGAGCATGGAAGCTTCTTGTTGGAAAACCAGAGGGAAAACGTCCAATTGATACACTAAGTATGAGGTGGGAGAATAATATAGCCTATGATTTGAGGGAATTAGATTATACAGGGTATGATTGGAAAAAAGATCAGGATAGGGATGTATGGAGAGCTTATGACCGCTCGGCCATGAACCTATTGGTTCGATAGAGCTAATGAGTTAATTTAATATCAATATTTGCATTATTAAATCTGAAAGTCTGCTTAGCAAAATGCTTCATTGGTTTTTTATTTGCGGGAAATAATTTCGGATTTTATGTAAGAACGAGAATTGTAAGACATTTAACATACAATGCGAGGTTGGGAAGTGGTTTTTATAGAAGTGAGAACATGATTAAAAACCGAGCGATAGCGAGGTTTTAAATTTCTGAGATTAGGTACAACACTTCACAAACTGTGTTGTTTTGCACGATGGTGTTTTCAAATAATAAATAATAGTAAAATAATAACATATTTGTTGGACAAATTTGCGTTCATTATAAACAAATGACTGACGTTAGCATTCTGACCAATGTATATACACTAAGTGCCGAAAATAATTTAGCTGAGACTACGGCAGCCCGTGACACCAATCCGGCTTAAAATGGCAGCAAGTGTGAATTTATTGTTTCAAATAAAGTTCAGTTAATTTAAAATGCAGTGATTTATTTCGTATAATGTATATTAACACTACCTTTTGGATGTACATTTGTATATATATTGTACGTAATATGCATAAAGGGCAGTGGTTTTACTTTCCGCACGAGGTTAGCAATATGTAATATTACAGTATAGTTATTTATGTTGCCAACCCCGAAATTTAGGAAATTGAACTTTCAATCATGATCGCCATTGCTGTAAGTACAAGAAAGCACTATCGGGCAAAAATTGTTTTGAAGTATTTGAAGTAATGACATAGCTCTATTTTAAATATAATTAATGGAGACGTTAATACCCACAGTAGATTGGTTTTACGATGTTGTTGTACTCCAACAGGTATCGGTACATAACTTTCCATTACATGGGACGGAAATTCCCGAGTTGAAGGATGGAAATTGGCTGCTAGATTTGGAATTTCTTACCAACATTTCATAACTCCTTCACAAATTAAATAAACATCTTCAAGGACTTCAATAAAGTATAGTCCATAAACAGAGTGGAAACTATTTAAACCGACAAACTCTGGGAGGTTGTAGCGGACACCAAAACAAATATTTTTCCCTAATGCCAGTTTTTCCTATGAGGATTATTTAAACCGGTAGAGGGCGTATTACGCTCTTCAGTTGACATGACTGCAACTACTGTTGATGGTAGGAATTGTTTTGTCCACCAGTGTAGTAGTGAATTGTACCTGTTTACTAATGGTGCGATACACCTGGAGTCAGTACACTGATATGTGTGGGCCGGTGTTGTTGGGCACTGTTTAATTGGGACATATCTCCTAACTAGGCCATTAAATGGCAGGCACTATTACAATTTTCTCGCCAGAGCATTGCTAGAATTGCTGGAAGACGTCCTGCTCCTACAAGACAACGCATATGGCTCCAACATGACGGGGCGCCGGCACATTTCAGTCGTCGTATGTGTCGATTCTTGTACCAACGGTTTTCAGAAAAGTTGATTGGCAGAGGTGGTCCTGTACCATGGCCTGCTCGATCCCCAGATATGACCCATTTGGATTTTTTTTGTGTGGGGAGAGATGCGCAACGTTGTTTACACAACTCCTGTTGCATCAGAAAAGGATCTGGTTGCCCGGATAGTAGTAGCAGCAGGAGCAATTAACGATACTCGTGGAGTTTTTGCCCTTGTTAGACAGAACATGATCCGCCGGCGTAACCTTTGTTTACGTGTCAATGGAGGCATTTTTGAACCTCTACTGTAACTTACGTAATTGCGTTGTGTTAATGTGTTGTCTCTTGGTAATAAAAAATGCAAAAGTGTTTGTTGATTTAAGTAATTTGACGCCAGAGAAATCTTCCTCTACCGGTTTAAATAATCCTCATAGGAAAAAATGACATTAGGGAAAAATATTTGTTTTGGTGGCCCCTACAACCTCCCAGAGTTTGTCGGTTTAAATAATTTTCACTCTGTATACGACAGCATCAAGTTTTCTTTACTTTTAGGTGTATGGAAGGAAATTTCATTAAAAAGTAGTTTATTTCAGTTCCCTTGCTTACAATAATTTCGCAACATATCACACATCAAATTACAATATTACGAGTATATTGACCTTCTGATTCAACTGCTAATATATTTTAATAATAACGGGTCACTGACTTTAAAATTAAAATGACTTTCAACTGTATGCAAATTATTTTAGCGCAGATATAATAAACATACGAATAGATTTACATGAGTAAATTGTTTGTGTCAGTAAATATATGTTTATAAATCCAGTGTACAGATATGGAAGGTGTTAATATTTCAATGTTCAAACAAATTAAAATACCCAAATCTTAGATAATTTGCAGTCAAACACATAGCCATGTACAGTATGGCTCCACATGCATCTGTGAAAAATTTATTACAAAAATTAACATTGTGAATACAAAAAAAGTGCATTACAGTAAAATGTCAAAATATTAAAATAAGTACTTGATGTGTCAGTCGTCCTCAACTAAAATGGGTTTCTGTTTAGAAAACTTCGTCAAGTATTTAAAACCAATTAGGCCTTTCAGAACATATTCTATCTTTGGCATGTCAAGGATGGCAATATTGTTATAGTAAATTATAAGGGAATAGGAATGGAGGCCCCTTATAAAAGTTGAAGTGAGCAAACGATTGCAAATGGTTTATTCTAAAATTAGAAGACCTTCATCCATCCGTAAGAAGAGAAGAGAAGAGAAGAGAAGAGAAGAGAAGAGAAGAGAAGAGAAGAGAGGAGAAGAGAAGAGAGAGAAGAGAAGAGAAGAGAAGAGAAGAGAAGAGAAGAGAAGAAGAAGAGAAAGAGAAGAGAAGAGAAGAGAAGAGAAGAGAAGAGAAGAGAAAGAAGAGAAGAGAAGAGAAGAGAAGAGAAGAGAAGAGAAGAGAAAGAAGAGAAGAGAAGAGAGAGAAGAGCAGAGAGATAAGATCAGAGAAGAGAAGAGAACAGAAGAAGAGAAAGAACAGAAGAGGAACCGAGCAGAAAGAAGAAGAGAAGAGAAGAATAGAAGAGAAGAGAAGAGAAGAGAAGAGAAGAGAAGAGAAGAGAAGAGAAGAGGAAGAGAAGAGAAGAGAAGAGAAGAGAAGAGAAGGAGAAGAGAAGAGAAGAGAAGAGAAGAGAAGAGAAGAGAATAGAATAGAATAGATATTGAATATAAATATAATAGATATAATATAATAGAATATAATATAATATAATATAATATAATATAATATAATATAATATAATATAATATAATATAATATAATATAATATAATATAATATAATATAATATAATATAATATAATATAATATAATATATAATATAATATAATATAATATAATAATATAATATAATACATTAAGTAAAAAAAAGTAAAGTAATCTCATTATAGGCCTCAGGAGGCCCTTCGGGTAGTAGGAGGTTAAGGCTCCCACTTTTTCTAGACAATCGGCACTTTATGTCAGCCGGGTTGTCAGCCCTGCGTGACGACCGCCTTTACCCCAGAACAAGCGTCTGGTACTCATTTCCGTTAGAGGCTGAGTCGACCCCAGGGCCATAGTGCCGCCAGAGGGCTTGGGTCAGTTTAAAATTCCGGACCCCACCGGGACTTGAACCCTCGACCTTCTGGCTTGTAGCGCAGTGCCTTAACCACTACGCTACGGCGTGCCCCCTATATATTATAATACATTATTATGTATTATACCTTATAAATAAATAAATAAATAAATAAATATATATATATGTATGTATATGTATGTATGTCCCGCGCCGTAGCCAAGTCGTTAAGGCAAGATGCCGTGGTGCAGTGCTACGGGACTAGCGCTGGTTCGAGTCCTCATGAGGGAAGACATTTTCTTTTCTCATGGAATTTCGGCCAGTATGGGACCGGTGCCCACCCGGCATCGTGAGGCATTTGGGTAGCTACAATAAGTAGCGACTCCAGGTTGAGAAAACCATGCTGACCACACGTCACCCCTACATTGGCTTATGATCGTCTACCTCTGTGATTAACACATGTGGACGTGAGACCAGCAGCCGGCTGGTAGGCGAAGGGCCTTCTAGGCCTGTCGCGCTTGGAGTTTATATATATATATATATATATATATATATATATATACTAGCTAATACCCGGCGTGTAATGTGTTTTTGCCACCAGTTGGCCGTGCGCTGTTATACTTGTCCGGAAATCTGCTTATCCTGATCTTCTTGTCATCAATTAAAGAAAAAAATGGTTATTGTAAGTTTTTCGTAGAAGATAAACATATGCTGTCGCGGACTTTTTTGTAGAAGTTTTTCAGATGTTCAATTAATTTGGTGTATTTGTAATGATTTAGGCAGCGTAAGACATTTAAGCGTCAAAATTGGGACTTATTTCACGTTTTTCACTACAAAGGGTGATTTTTAGGGTGAAGGGTTTAAGTATTACAACTCTCTTATAGCCAATGTTCATCCCCGGAATCTCCTGATCAATTTTCTAAAAAGCCCCATCTGAATCGGATGAACGATATGACAGAGCACGCTTGCCCGGGAATCAACTTATCCCGATCTTCTTGGTATCAATGAAAGACAAAAATAGTTATTGTGAGCTATCCGTAAAAGAAAAACATATGCTGTCGCCGACGTTTTGTAGAGTTTTTTGAGATGTTCAATTCTGTGTACATTAAATTTGGTGTATTTGTTATGATTTAGGCAGCGTAAGTCATTTAAGCGTCAAAATAGGGACTTCGTTTCACGTTTTTCACTACGAAGGGTGATTTTTAGGGGTGAACGGGTTGAATATCACAACTCTTTTATAGCCTATGTTCATCCCGGGAATCTCCTGAACAATTTTGCAAAAAAACCCATCAAATTCGGATCAACGGTATGGCCGTGCATAGAATACAACAAACAAACATACAAACCAACAAACAAACATTGATTTTATATAATTAGATATACTATGTAATTTATGTTATTTGCGGCTAGCTCCAAACAAACTAAGTCAGGTTTAATTGTTATATTTTTGGCCGCAATTAGTTGCTAGAATATGGAATAAGCGAGGCTTGGCAACGTTTGTCGCGCCAACTGAGATAGAAATTTTAATCACCCGAGAGCAACCTAATTCACCCAACATTATTTTAGGTCACGAGGCGCAATTGGGCATCTTCAGCTGATACCTCAGCTTGCAGATAGATTCACGTACTATATCAATCATTTGCTGCAACAACGTCATAGCTCAAAAAACATAGTTTTTCAGGAGAAGCATTTAAAGATTTCAAATCCATATACCTTTGCCTGTATTTGTTATAAATATCAAATTACTACACCAACTCATTGTATACAATAGCTTAAATCGTTTTTCCTGAATATAGAACTGAGTTTTGTCTTTCATGTAGTACCAATAACTCAAAATCGACAATTTTTGAGTTTAGACGTTGTTGCAGCAAATGAGCGATATGACAAGTTCTCACAGAGGTTCGACATTAAGAACCGTATAAAATTCGGTAGAAGTGACGCACTGTCACAGAGTGTGGACACCATCAGCGGAAACAAAGTTTCCCTATTTATGGAGACCTTCAGCCGAAGCGATTTCCACTTTCCCAACATCTGGTTTCAAAACGTGGGAGTTAATAAGGCAACTGCGAAAGTATACCCGCTGTTTAAACCAGCGTTTCCTTTAATTGTAAAACAAAGTTCAAGCAATGCTCTCTCAAGGCCACGACCTTATTTTTATAAAACAATTGACCGGTGCTAAGGCTAAGAGCACAAGTAGAAACAAGATGTTTCATAATAAATTCTAGGGAGTATTTCAAAGCTCTGAGTTTGCAATTACATTTTTAATTTAATTTTGACTCTTAAATTGACAATGTATCCTATAAGATACTACATAACAATGAACTACATGGTCTTTATAGGAAGCCAGATGTAATAAGAACAGTTAAGTCTCGTAGACTGCGATGGGCAGGACATGTTGCACGTATGGGGAATGAAAGACTTGCATGGAAGCTTCTTGTAAGAAAGCCAGAGGGAAAACGCCCAGTTGGTAGACCAAGAATGAGGTGGGAGAATAACATTAACTATGATTTGAGGGAAGTAGATTATACAGGGAATGATTGGAAAACATTAGCTCAGGATAGGGATGTGTGGAGAGCTTATGTCCGCGCAGCCATGAACCTACGGGTTCGATTGTGCCAGTAAGTAAGTAAGTATCCTATAAGATACATTGGTTTTATTTATTTAATATTTTTAATAACATTGTAGAAAAAAGAAAAGAGTATAAATTATTTAAATGTATGTTGAATTACATAATACACAGTAAAAACAAAAGCCTGTCTCATAATAATTGTGTAAACAAAGCGAATTTTTCAGCAAGTCGGATTTATGGTCCAATTTTGTGGGTTTACGGATATATATATATATATATATATATATATATATATATATATATATAGTTAATTTTTAGGTTTTTTAGCATTATATTTTTTATGATGGAGGGAGCTGGCCTACCGTATCAAAACCTGGAGGACCAGGGTTTTTTTAGGTGTCAACCCTTAGATCAGTCGCTTTCACCACTGCTAAGAGCCTGATCTGCCTTTAATAAGGGAGAATTTGACCTAAAACATCCTGGAGTCATGGGATATATTTATACATGAAGGAGAAACATCTACAGCCAGGAGTTTGGATGGACCGACAAAATTGGCAATTAGGAATCGGACGATGTCAAAGATATTAATTAACCGATGATATATCTATTTATATGTACATCTTAAAATTGGAGAAACTCAATTCCTTATTCCAGCTTATTTAAATGTGTCGGACTGCAGAGAAAATAAACCATGCCAAATGTGAAATATTACCTATTTAAAGTCGAAGTTATGGTCTAAATTTGCTGGTTTATGGAATATATCTTTATTTTGATATAAGATTTCGGGCTATAAGGCCGTGGTCCATAACTGGTGTTCTGCCCAAACGTTTCTCTCTCGGCTATGAAGGGCATCTTCGGTGGCGAGTTCTTATAGGTGATGTTCCCTTGTCGGAAGTTCGGCTCTGTATACTTCCGACTAGCGAACATCACCTAGAATAATTCGCTACTGAAAATGTCGTAGCCGAGGGAGAAACGTCTGGGAAAAACATTAGTTATTGGTCACGGCCTTAGCCCGAAATTTTTTAATGTCCTGACTTCCGGCTGAGTAAGCCTGCATTTTACAATACCGGTACCTTTATTTTGACTATTTAACTCGTGCCCCAAATGGGAGTCAATGACCAATCACATTTCAATGATTATTTATTTACAACCAATCACAGTCGTGTTTCGCCTAAAATTTACCAACTAAAGTTAGCATAATAAAGAAAGCACCTCCTTTTTAACATTCTGAATAGCTCATAGCATTATTTTGCAGTGACTGACTCTCCAAGAAATACGGCTACCAGATTGTATATATAGTGCGAATGCGTGAGATAATATAAAAACGTTTGTAAAATTGATATACCACAAAAAAACACTGTTTGCACTTTCTTAAATGAATTATTTTCCAGGAAATGGCGTTGCAGAAAAATATAATTGACATATTTACATCATAGGACATCAGAAATTAATTAATACCTATTAGGTTGATTATAAATTTCTCCACTAGGGTGCATTCTTACAACATTGCGATCCTTTGGCAATAAATAATAAGATCTGGTTGCAGTATGAACAAAAGAAGCGTACCAATCGTTTCACATTTGTTTTCAAACATCGCTGTTTTACAATAAATATGTACATATTTTAAAATTACTATAGTTATTATCCGTTTAAGGAGTAAGCGCAGTTGTTGACGGAGGGCACTGCATTCGTGTTTATGCAGGAATAGAACAAGTAACACTGCTATCTATGAGTGCAGAGGGGAATGGGACATGGGACGCTGACAGTGTACACTGCCTTATATGACGTCACGTGTAGCAACAAACAGAGCTTCGTAATTCTTCCGCCTGCGGAGATATTTTGAATGACTAATAAATAATGATTTGTGAGTAAACAGCTTAATTTTATTCGTTAAATAGTCCTAACAAATGCCAATCTTGATTTCCAAATTCTCTAGATAAATTCACTCCTCACGATAATTTGGAAATCACTGGTGGCATTACTTATGATAGGTAAGAGGGCCAACATTTGAAAAAAAAATCAATTTTTGGTTTTTTCGTAATTAAATAGTCTGTTCTTTTCTGAACATTTATGTATATGATTCTTTACTGAACGCCAATTATAAGTGCGTTAATTTTTTTAAACTGACAGCTGCACAGCCTGTAATATCACTATACTTTAAAACTTGTTTTCTCGAAAGTGAAAGTTTTCGAACATTTGCCCCATTATCTCAGGAACTATTAGAGATATTTACATGAAATTTTTACAGGCGGTAAACCTAGTTTACTAACTAAAGCTGTGGAACCACAATCATGATGTTCTCTTGTATAAATTCTCACTTATGACTTTTAAAAGTTATTTTTTTAAATAAAAAAGAGACTAGTGGCAAAAAATTAAATAGGACATCAATATTTAGATACAAGTTTGACTGAGGTTTAGTGATCTTTACAAACCTAATTTCCATCCATAGTAATTCTGCCCGAGGGCAGGTCTTTCACTGCAATCATGCTATGCTTGCAGCTTTACTAGGGAATTGCTTTCCACACTGGTGAAGGATGATGAGGATGATGATGATGATGACCATATGATTTCGGGGTCCGTTTGGGCCTTAACGTTTTCCTGACATTTGTCTTACAGGTGAGGAAAAACCCCGATAAAAACCTCACCCAGAAAAATTGCCCCGACCGGGGATCGAGGTCAGGCCCGCTGCGTGACAAGGCAGCACGCTACCTCGAGACCACAGCGGTGGACTAAGCCTAATTTAATATGCTGTAAACATTTCCTTACAATCCACCTAGTAGTTCCTGAGAAAATGGGTCTCATATTAATACGTCTTAACATTGATGGGATAGGGCCTACCATCTGACCTTAAATTGGAAAAACTAAATTTCTTACGTGAACTTATTTAAACGGGTTGAACTGCAATGAAAACAAATGTATTTATCCCAAGAATTTCTTTTATTTTCCTTACTTTTCTATGAAGAGTTGTACATTTTTATTAGTAATCAAATTCTCACTCTTTTTCTTATTAACTTATTTTGCGATTGCCTTTTACTTCATTTAAATCAGATTTACTAATATCATCGTTCGGTATCTTTAACCCTCTTCGATTGTAAATTTCTTCCTTATAACTAATGGTTAAATTGCTAAAGTAAGTAAAGTGATCCCACTACAGGCCTCAGGAGGCCCTTCGGGTAGTAGGAGGTTAAGGCTCCCACTTTTTCTAGACAATCGGCACTTTATGTGAGCCGGGTTGTCAGAACAAGCGTCTGGTACTCATTTCCGTTAGAGGCTGAGTCGAACCCAGGGTCATAGTGCCGCCAGAAGGTTTGGGTCAGTTTAAAAATCCTGACCCCAACGGGACTTGAACCCTCGACCCTCCGGCTTGTAGCTCAGTGCCTTAACCACTACGCTACGACGTGCCCCTGGTTATATTGCACGTTTTTCACTATAAAGAGTGATTTTTAGGGGTGAAGGGGTTGGGTATTACAACTCTCTTATAGCCTGTGGTTAATCTGTTTTTAAGCGACTGAAAGTTTGAACACCTGCAAATGAATAAGCAATAATTTCAGGAAGTCACGCGTTATGGGTTATGTTCAAGTGAAGAAATTCAATTAAATTAATTTCCTAGAACTATAAGCCACAAAACTTAACGCACATATACTTTTTTCCTAGCATTTTATTCTCTATCCATTTTACAACGAAAAATTCAGTATCGTGTTTCGGGGAAAATAAGCGCCTTCAAAAAAAAAAAAAAACACAATGGGAAGATTTTCAAGCGAGAGTTTGTCTAACTAGGTCAAACCTTTATTCATGCGTGTGTTACGCATTGATTTCTTCTACATATCCATCTATCCATAGTAATTCTGCCCGAGGGCAGGTCTTTCACTGCAATCATAGCATTTTCATGCTATGCTTTTCAGCTTTACTAGGGAATTATAGGTGTGGTAGCTTCCTATTGCTTTCCACACCGTGAAGAATGATGATGATGTTGATAATTTCATTATTATTATTATTATTATTATTATTATTATTATCATCATCATCATCATCACCATAATAAGTATTATTGTTATTATTATCATCGCATAAAATATTGTCCGTACATGAAATTTCCACCACAACATTTAATAAATTTTAAATTCTTTATAATTAGTATAGTGTATATACAGGGGAAGAAATTTTCTCATGGTATTTCGGCCAGTATGGGACCGGTGCCCACCCAGCATCGTGAGGCAATTGGGTAGCTACAATAAGTAGCGGCTCCAGGTTGAGGAACCAGCTATAACGGCTGGGGGACTCGACATGCTAACCACATGTCACCCCTACACTGGCTGTTGATCATCTACCTATGTGATTGACACATGTGGATGTGAAGGGCCAGCAGCCGGCTGGTAAAAGGGCAACCGCTGAAAAGTGGAAAGACCCTCAATCGGATAGTGTATATACAGTCTATATTGTGAAATTATATACTTTTAATTTGTGCTGGTTGAGTGGAAGAGAAGGCCTTGTGGCTTTAACTCTGCCAGAATAAATAAATAAATAAATTTTATTGTTGTTAATATTATTATTATTATTATTATTATTATTAACTTCCTTGGCGCGGGGTAGATGACTTTTAACTTCACCTCCGAAGAAATTAGCGTCTTGAAATTTCCCATGCCTAAAAACTGCCATTAACTTTGCTTCGAAAAGGACGCACTACTCCGAAATGACAATGCATTAATGGATAGAATTAATCCAGACAACTTATGGAAAATCTTAAATTTAATTCTCAGAAATTTGTATCATAATGCATCTTCATTTGAGATTGGCTTAGAGAAAATAACTGCTTAAGGCAATGGTAGTAGTTTATAAAAGCTATAATGGTTATTGCATCACGTAAAATTCTGTTGAGTTGTAATACAAAGCATACGATTACGTTATTTTCCATCCGGATGCATGATTCGGCAAGACAGAAAATTAAAGGTAACTAATCGAATCGTCTGACACTTTCGCTGGAAATGAACTAATGACGCTGACCGAGTGATTCTCTTGAAGCAATTCTTCTTTTATATAATTTGTTAGTTTGTTTTAAAACCGACACATGTGTATCATTTCCACAGAGGATAGTTTTCACGGTAATATTTGCGCTGCTACGCCTAAATAAATGAAAATTAACGTGCTTTTATGTTTAGTTGAATAAGTAGAAGGAAAAATAATTATAAGTTTATATTTTTTTAGATACCCCATGCTGATTACCCGGCGTTGCCCGGGAATCTACTTATCCCGATCTTCTTGACATCAATGAGCTAAAATACGAAAATTAACGTGTTTTATGTTTAGTTAAATTAGTAAAGGGAGAAATTTATATCGTAATTATTTTTAGATACCCCGTGCCGTTTACCCGGCGTTGTCCGGGAATCTACTCATCCCGATATTCTTGGCATAAATGAGCTGAAAGACAAAAATTAATGTACTTTTCATGATTAGTTATAAAGGTAAACTGATAAATAATTATAAATGTATATCCTAATTATTTTAAGATTCCCCGTGCTGATCACCCGGTGTTGCCCGGGAATCTACTTATCTCGATCTTCTTGCATAAATGCGCTAAACGAATAAATTCGTTATTGTGAGTTATCCGTAAAATAATACCCGCCACGTGCTGCTATGCTTGCACAGGAATCTACGTACTTGTCTCGATATTCTTGGCATCAATGAAAGACAAAAATGGTTATTGTGAGTTATCCGTAAGAGATAAACATGTGCAGTAGTGGACATTTTTGTACAGCTTTTTGAGATATTCAATTCTGTGTACATTAATTTTATGTATTTGTTATGGTTTAGGCAGCGTAAGCCATTTAAGCGTCCAAAGAGCTACTTTTTTCACGTTTTCCACTACAAAGGACGATTTTACGGGTGTAGGAGTTGAGTATCACAACTCTCTTTTAGCATATGTTCATCCCGGGAATCTCTTGAACATTTTGCAAAAATCCCCATCACAATCGGATCAACGGTATGGCCGCGCATAAAGTACAAACAAACAAATATTCATTTTTATATATTAGATATTACAGAATAGATTATTTTGGGTTGCTAGTTGCCCATTGAGAGCCTCCTCCAGTGGGCGATAGGGAAACGCTCAACAGATATTGAGCGACCGGAGAAATAAAATACCTAAGGCGGACCAAAACTAGCCGGACCCTCCAGGGGTTAAGGTAAACTTACTGGTAATAGACACTGATGTAATAATTGACACTTTCGCATTAAAATGTAATAAATCATGTTCGCACGGGAAATGCACAGTTGAACTATGCGTGATGACTCCTAAAGGGGTAATCTACTCCCCAACGTTCAATTCTGCACTTCCCGCAAGAATCTTATATATTATATTTTAGTCTGAAATTATGAGTTTGGAGAGGATTTCAAATCGGAGAAAAAGAAGATGGAGACCTAAGAAGACTTGGATAGAGGAATTATGAATTTGATGGACAGGGAACTGCAGAATGGTGATTGAAAGGGCAGAGATGAATGGAGGAACAGAATAAAAAATTAATATTGGCATAGAATCATGCATATACATTTAAAACCTATTACAGTAGATAAAAAATTGTGTGAATTATGAATTACTAATTTAGTGTCTCTTACCGATACGTTTACCTTAAAGCGATGGATCAGCTCCTCATCCTGTATAAAAACGAAACAATGCTAAAAGACCCAAGCACTCTATCATCACAACTTATCTCAAAATATGTTAAACTGAAAATATACAAAACTGTTATTATCCCAGTTCTATTATATGGATGTGAAACATTAACTCTTACTCTAAGGGAGGAGAAAAAATACGGGATCTGAGAATAAAGTTCTAAAAAAACTGGACCAAATTGAGATGAGCAGACAGGAGAATGGAGAAGACTTCATTACAGTAAGCTACATCATCTTTATAGGCAACCAGATATAAGATCAGTTAAGTCACTTAGACTGCGATGGGTAGGGCACGTGGCACGAATGGCGAATGAAAGACGGGCGTGAAGCTTCTTGTAGGAAAACCAGAAGGAAAACGCCCAGTTGGTAGACCAATAATGGGGTGGGAGAATAGCTTTAAACAATGATTTGAGGAAAGTAGATTATATAGGGAATGATGGGAAATCATTAGCTCTTGATAGGGAAGTGTAGAGAGCAAATGTCCGCGCGGCCATGAACCTACGGGTTCGATAGTGCCAATGAGTTAGTTTAGTTAGTTAGTTAGGTATTTGTATTCTGCCATTTCTTTGTAATAATAATAAACACTAACTAACTCACTGGTACTATCGAACACGTAGGTTCATGGCCGAGCGGACATAAGCTCTCCATACATCTCTATCTTGAGCTAATGTTTTTCAATCATTCCCTGCATAATCTACTTCCCTCAAATCATGGTTCATATTATTCTGCCACCTCGTTCTTTGTTCCTACTGGGCGTTTTCCCTCTGGTTTTCCTACAAGAACCTTCCATGCACATTTTCACTTTTCATTCGTGCCAAATATACCCCCATCGTAGTTTACGAGACTTAATCGTTCTTACTATATCTGGCCTCCTATAAAGACCATGTAGTTGTGTAGTCTTCTCCATTCTCCTGTATGTTCATCTCTCTTTGGTCCTACAATAATGATTTTTTTATTTACAGATTTTTAATGTTTACACATCTTCCTGTGTCTAATGTTTTATTTTTCTTCTCCACTCGTCTCTAACCATGCACTCCATGTCCTCCAGTCCTCTTGTTCTCATTCCAGTTCTTATTTCGAGGTCTTCCTTTCCTTCTTCTTCTTCCAGGTGAACACCATTCCAATGTTTCCCTGGGTAACCTTTCTTCTTGCATTTGTCGTACCAATTTAATTGCTTATATCTTATATAATATACTATTTAATATCTAACATTCATTTTTTCTCGTATGGCAGTATTTTTTTCTTCTAATTTTGAACATCTTGCTGCTCTCCTCAAGAAATCCATTTCCATCGACATAAGTTTTTGTTGAATTTCCAAACTTCAGCTCCATATGTGACAGTACTTCTCACTACCGTCTTGGATTATATATTTGTATCTTATGTTTTCTGGTTATATGTCTGTTCCATAAGACTCCATTCATCATTGCTGTTATTTATAATGATATAATAATAATAATAATAATAATAATAATAATAATAGACTAATAGAATGAAAATAATATGTTGGTTTTTCATAATTAATGCCACGAGTGATTTCCAATTTATCTAGAGAATTTGGAAATCAAGAGTGGCATTTGTTAGGACTATTTAACGAATAAAATTAAGCTGTTTACTCACAAATCATTGTTTAACTATAGTTATTTTAAAATATTTATATATTTAATGTAAACGGCGATGTTGTAAGAGTGCACCCAAGTGGAGAAATGATGAAACACAATCAAACTATATATCATAATCAACATTACGGGTTATTCATTTATTTTTTTAGTAAACAACTCAGTAAAATCAAGGAATCTTTTCATTATTTGCTATATTTAATGTATTTGTCGGAGAAAAATAATGCTTTGACCTGTTCAGAACATTAAAAAGGAGGAGCTTTCTTTACCACAAAAGCAGGAGCTGATAAAGAGAAATCGATAAAGAACGAGGTGAAACACGACTGTCATTGGTTGTAAAACATTTATTGAAACGCGATTGGTCATTGACTAGCATTTGTGGCATGAGTTAAATAGTCTTTGTAATGTTATCAGTTTCATTTAATACGAATGTCGACAGTAACGCTGTAATTAGCATGTGTTAATAGCCATTAGAATGTTCCTGTGGACATAAGTAAACCTATAACGTGTTTATTTATTCAGACTCAGAAGAAATACATAATGTTATTATGAATTTATTGTCTCTGAATTGCGTAATTATGCACTGGATGTAAGTTAAACGAGCGATGGAATGAAAGTGAGGTATGCCATATATATCCCATGTTACATAATATTAAACAGGTCTTAGCCATAATGAAATGTGTTCCAGATTTCTTGCTATTTTTTGTGACTGGACACGACTTGAAACAGGTTGTTCTACCCAAACACGTATATAATACATTGATATAGTATTTACACGAATATTATTACATTCCATACTACTACTACTACTACTACTACGGCGACACGTGTTCTATTTCTGACCAGGTAGGGGTTTTTAAATTTCATCCGTGAACCTGGGTCTGCGTCCGTTGTCTTTTTAATTTTCACTGAATTGAGCCTTATCGTCTACTATACTAATTATAAATCTGAGAAGCTCCGCACACACAAACAATAAGACTTCAAATAAAGCATGAGTAAAAAAAAAATTAAAAAAGCTAATCCAGCAATCGCCACTTTGAATCTATTTATATTACATTAGATTAGATTTATTTAGCCTGGTGGAGTTAAGGCCATGTGGCCTTCTCTTCCACTCACCAGGACAAACATATATTACCTCGTACATCAGAATATAACAATCACAATTAACTCTTCTTCTTCTTCTTCTTCTTCTTCTTCACGGTTTAGGCTTATTTACTAGCTTGTTCCGGCTCCTAATTGCTGCTATTTCCATCTTTTCCTTGGTCTTCCCAAGCTTCTTCTTCCTCGTGGTAAATAGTTGTTTGCTGCTTTTGTTATTCTATTCTCAGTCATCCTTGCCAAGTGTTCTTTCCAGTTTGTTCTGTATTTCTCTATTGTTGAGTTTAATTCCTCTACTTTTAGTTGTCTTATTTCTGTGTTATGTTTTTTGTCTGTTCTTTGATATCCTGCTATTGGTCTGAGGAATCTCATTTCACCAGCTTGTATTCTGGCAGATTGTCGTGTTGTCATTGTCCGTGTTTTGGATCCATAAGTAATAATAGGCACTGCCATTGTCTTGTATAATTTCATTATAGAGTTCTTTTCTGGCTTTATTTTTCAAAGTTCTTTTTAGTATTCCTGTTATATAATTAAACTTATTTAGTTTGTTATTTATAACTATTTCCGCTGTGTATGATAATTTGCAACCTAGGAAGTTATATCTTACTACTTGTTCTATTGGTTTATTTTCTAATATTATCTTTGTCCGAACTGGATGAGCGCCCTTGTAGGCCATTGTTTTTTATTTTTGTGAGGATATTTCCATGTTATATTTTTTTTTATATTTAATTTAGTTTATATAGCATTCTTTGTAGTTTGTCTTCTGTTTTTGCTATTAAAATCTGGTCATCTACAAAGGCTACTGTTTTTATTACTATATTTCCTAAGTTAATTTCCCCAGTCGTCATTTGCTTCCATGATCTTATCATGTCGTCGAAATAAATGTTAAAAAGAGTGGTTGATAGTGGACAACCTTGTCTAACTCCTCCTGTTATATGTATTGGTTCCCTTTGATTTATTTTTATTTTTTTCTCATACATTTTCTTAATTACTACTATCAAGTGTAGTGGAATTCCTTTTTCACTTAATATGTTCCATAATGTTGGTCTAGACACTTTATCAAAGGCCTTCTTATAATCTATAAAGAGGATGTGCGTCTCTAAGTTGAATTCTCTTCGCTTCTCTATTTAACTCTAATATTAAATACTAAATAAAAATTTGATCAAAATGATAATATTTAGTGCATAGCTCGAAAGTATGTTGACTTGTATGTCACACACACAAGTGGGGATAAATCTGTGAGGCCAAATACAGTAAAACCTGTCTATGAAGGAACATGACGGTTCCTTAAATATATTTCCGACTTGGCAGTTTTCCTTCTTATAAAGGGTTCCCAAATTACAAGCTTGAATTTTCTCATGCGGTGTAAGAGTTTTACATGCACGCTTTAAAGACATAATGTATTGACTGAAATATAGACAAAGTAATGTATGTAACACAGCTCAGTTTGCACGGCAATACAAAAACAACTTTATTATGCAAAAGCGAGAAGGACTTCAACTACAGGAAGACTGAAGAGTTTCCAACTCTCTAGCAGGTAACGTAAGCAGGCAAGGAAAAGCGAGGGATTTTCCGCTGTCACACATAAGCAAGGGTATACCCGCAATACAATGGCAACACAAGAAGGTAAAACGATATAATGCTGAAAGCGTCATATGCAGAATTTTCACGTGTGGTCATTAATACTGTAATCATAACGTGCTTAAAATTAATTTTCCGTCTTACTGAGGTAAAAATTAACTATTGGTACTTTAAAAACCATTCCGTTTCTCCATTATGAAGGTTTCCAGCTTATACAGGACGATTTTACATATAAAATCGTACCGTTCTGGAGATTGTTTTCTGTCTCTACAGGTTTCCTCCTTATAGAGGTTCCGACTAAGACAGGTTTCACTGTAATTTTAGTTATAGTGAGGGCAACAATGACTCCAGCCACAGTGTTTAAAATAAGATGACAAATGACCAAAATCAGCATACGCGTCCTCAAATTAGATTCAAGCTACACACACAAGTTCAGTAATAGGAGGAAGTTATTTCAAGGAATATTCTTAGATATTACTGAAGACGTAATAATACTTAATGATACAAACAAAAATTAACAGTTCACTATAATATATAAGCTTACATATCTATACTGATGGTTCTTTGAATATCGACATTGATAACTCAGGAGCTGGATATTATATTTTACAAACCAAGGAAAGCTATTATATCCCATGCTCTTCCTGTTATAGCTTTGGACTCAGATTTGATAGCAATAGAAACAGCTATTCAGTACGCATCACAGTACCCTTCTCTATTAATCTGTACCTTCACTGATTCCTTAGCAGCAATATATAGTATCATTCAAAATACGTCAACGACATACGCACATGGAATAATACCAATACAGAAAAAATGGCTCGAGTTAAATAACCAGGTGAAATCAATAACATTTCAATGGACTCCCAGCCAATGTGGCATATTTGGTAATGAAATGGCAGACAAAATTGCAAAAAACTGTCACAAAATTATGTCTACAACCTAGAAAACTGATATCCTAAATAAAGCAATAGCATTTATAAATACATATTTCACAAAATATTGGACAAGCAAGTAGTTAACATCTGAAAATGGGTAAACACTTAAAAAAAATTATGAAGAAACCAAATGATTTAAAACAACTGCATTACAACACTCCACGGTATGTACAGACATTTGCATCAAGAGCAAGAATTGGTCACATAGTGACTAATACATATTTATATGGATTCAAACTAAATGACTCGCCTATGTGTCAACTGTGCCAAGCTGAAGAGGAGGTTTTAGAACATCATCATCAACATTAAGGCTTAGGCCCCGTTCCGACTTCAAGAGATTTGGTCTTTCCATCTAGCAAATGGCCCTCCTTGACTTCTAGATCCTGTGGGTCTGAAGTTTAAAATAATTTTAGAAGATCTATCATCTGACATTCTTAGTAGATGTTCGTACCAATTTTGTCTTTGTTTGTCAATTTTATCCGTCAATTTAAAAATATTTAATTGATCGCTTATCTCAGAACTTATTTTCCGGTCCATAAGAGTGTAGCCTACCGTTGGTGGATTTAGAACCTATTCTGCTGAACTGTACATCAATAAATTGCCATAGAAATACTCTAAAGTCACTATTACCTCAGACCTTGGGTGAAACATTTCAATTCATCTTATCCACACCTAAGCTATGGACTACTGCAGAGGTTGTATATAGTTTACATAGGAAAAATCAACAATCAACTCTTCAAGTTGTGTAACTATGCAATGGAATCATGTCATCAGCTTCAGCTGGAAACATGTAATGAAGAATGAATGAAACTTACATCTGGCCTTGACCAACTTAGAGTTGATTTTATCGTACTGCAAATCTGGTTTTTCCAGTCTTCCGAATTTGACTGTGGCTATGAACATGATGTTTCTGAGATAATGATGGTGAGGAATTTAGTACTTAATTATATGTGAATTTACATTAGGACCTACTTGAAGGAACATGTCACGAAAGCTACGCGATTCACAAAATGCAGGAAGTTATTAATCTCTACAAATCTTCATTTATGCTGTGGCCATGGGGTAAACATACACAACTCTGAAAACATAACTTTTCACTAGAACTTACTTTATTCAAATACCTTACTATTAATCGGAGATTTGTATTACTTCTAACCAAGAGATATCTACCAAAATAAATGATCTATCACGTTACCCTTATGATAGAAGAAGAAAAATGCTGCCATATTAATGTACAAAATACAAATCAATAAAAATTGACTTATGTGCTTTTACCCTAATGCCACAATTGTTAAGTTTACCTTGTTGGTTCATCCAAGAAGAAAACAGGAGGATTGTTGATTAACTCGAGAGCTATTGATAATCTCTTCTTCTGTCCTCCTGACAAGTTTTCTGTTCTCGTATTCCGGCATTCAAATAGACCCAGGTCACTAAGAATCTCATCTATCTGAAATTAAAAAAAGAACATTTGAATGTTTTGACACGTAAAATTTTTATATATATCTGAAATGGATTTTGACAAATCTTTCGAGGATTATTTAACTCATGCCCCAAAAGGTAGTCAATCACTAATGACGTTTCAATCAATTTTGTTTTACAACCAATGACAGTCGTGTTTCACCTTGTTCTTTATCGATTTATTTTTATCAGCCCCTGCTTTTATGATAAAGAACGTTCCTCCTTTTTATAATATTCTGAACATATCAGAGTATTGTTTTTCTCCAACAAATACATTGAATATAGCAAATAAAGAACAAATTCCTTGATTTCGCTGAGTTATTTAATAAACAAATAAATTAATAACCTGTAATGTTGATTATAATATACAGTTTGATGTGTTTCATTATTTCTCCACTAGGGTGAATTCTTACAATAATTGCGATCCTATTTGGCAATAAATAATATAATCAAGTTGCAGTTGCAGTGAATGAATATAACCTCACATTTCTAATTTATTTTCAAACATCGCCGTTTACATTAAATATATAACTATTTTAAAATACTGGTTACTGTTTTTAAACAATGATTTTTGAATAAACTGCTTAATTTTATTCCTTAAATAGTACTAACAAATGCCACTCTTGATTTCCAAATCCTCTAGATAAATCCACGAGTCACTTCGTGAAAGTGACTGGTGAATTTATCGATGATTTGGAAATCACTCGTGACATTACTTATGATAAAGAGGTAATCAGCTCATTGGTATTAATCAGCTGTCAGTATAATATTATGATGATTATGTAAGAGGCGATTGTGAGGAAATACTAAATGCCAAAACATTCGATTAAACAACATATAACAAGGGAACTCAATCACTGCATTCGAAACCTATCTTGAAATTTCTTTCTGAGAAGCGTTGTGATGTACAAAGGCCGTGTAAAAAGTTTGCTGTTTTTAACTTCAAGGCACTAAATTCCAGCTCCAAATATCTCATTTAAACTATAGGTAAGTAATACAACTCCTGAATTGGCAGACTGGATAACCCTCACTACCCGCCGTCCGCGCCGAGTCCAGCCTCACTTCATTCTGTTATTAACTCATGCAGATATGTATATCTGCTCCGTACTGTGGGTTGCCATCGCTGGATTCAGTCTTCCACTTTCCTGAGAGAAATTTCAAGGAAGGTTTCGGCATACAATGGTTAGCAGTTTCCTTGTAAGAAACTTGGAATAGAAGTAATAACAATAAAACAAAATATATTATGGTAACACACAGAAATATATTATAAAATGGGAATGGGCACTTTACAACAAATGAAGGAAATTTAAAAGACGTGACGGAGTTCAAATAGCTGGGAATAATAATTACAATTAGGATTGAGGTGAAGAAATAACGCAGAATATGTATTACAACATATTTGTGGAACAATAAGACGAACACTGAGGAACAAAGTAAGAAAGGATACGCTGCTAAGATTTACTCAATGATGGCACTACCAGTGGTGATATGTGGAAGTGAGGCCTGGGTCTTGAAGGAAAAAGAAGAAAGTAAAATTCCGGCAGCGGAAATGAGATTCCTACGGGCTGTCAAAGGTTGTACAAGAGAAAAACGTATAATAATGAGACTATTAGAAAGGAATTGGGGCACGCCGTTGCGTACTGCTCGGGACCCAGCTCCGTGTGTCTGAAAGGAATTTGCTGTCTCAGCTGTTAGTACTATGAGAAGCAGAGAAGTGTACCTCCTCCCACTCCCCACACTACCCCCCCCGCAAACACACAGAGCTTGGACTCGAACTGTAGTGGTTAAGGCACTGCGCTACAAGCCGGAAGCTCGAGGGTTTGAGTCCCGGTGGGGTCAGGAGAAGATAGTATGGTGATTATAGAATCCTTAAATAAATTTATGATTGAAAATCAAAATTTTATTTTAAACTCACCCAAACCTTCTGGAGGCACTATGGCCCAGCGGTAGACTCAGCCTCTAACGGAAATGAGTACCAGACGTTTCTTCTGGGGGTACAGGCGGCCGTCACGCAGGGATGACAACCCGGCTGTCATCAAGTGCCGATTGTCCAGAAAAAGTGGGAGCCTTAATCTCCTACTACCCCAAGGGCCTCATGAGACCTGCAAGTGGGGTTGCTTTACCTTTTATTAGAGAGGAATTAAAAGTACAACTACTTCTTCAACAAATAGAAAAAAAAACAGGAACAATTGGATAGAACATCTGCAAAGAATAACAGGGGATATGATACCAAGATGGCACTGATGTATAATCATGGATGACGAAGATTGGTACGAAGACCAAGAAAGCGCTGGGCTGTACATATGTGAGATTGGAACAGGCAAAGACCTAATTCGTGAAGGAGGATGATGTATTAAGGACTTTTGTCATACTGAATTATCTAAAGTAATGTTAAAATAAACATATGTAAATCACTATTCTTTCAGATATATCATTATATGTATGCGAAATATATTCTCTTACTATGATTTATGAAAACATTGTTAGAAGTATTTGAGAATGTAGGCCTACTATTTAGGAAACTTTCGACGCGAAGAGAGACGGAAAGAAAGGTGAATACAATAAACTTTTTAAGCAATGACTTATGATATTTATGTGAAACCCGATGTAAAAAGAAAAGTGAAGTCTCGTAGACTACTATCGGCAGGACGTGTGGCAAGAATGAGGAATGCAAGATGGGCACGGAGTATAATATTGTGTTGGAGGATATAAGAAACTGGGCACCAAAAACTGTTTGGACATGGCTAAAAAATATCAACCTGGCGGGAATTCTTAAGGAAGCTGAGGTTCATAATGGGCTGTAACGCTAATTTGATTGAATTATGATGATGAAAAATAATATTCTTCTTCTTTCTTCTTCTTCCTTCCAAGTATTAGGCCAAGGCCTGTTACGATCCTATAGAAAATTTTCCTTATGGGAAATTCTCGTATAAGACTTGAAAGCATAATAATAGTCCCTTCGATTGGTTGCTGGCCAAAGGAAGGCAAGACCAGTGATGGGGCTGCCATCTTATAGCCTCTGGTCAGGCTTTTCTGGAGAAGAAAAGAAAATAAAGGAAAGGAGAAAAGGAAGAAAGGAAGGACTCCCTAGCCCTCGGATGCCCTAATAGCTTCGGGGTCGAAAAAACAAGAGTTAACCAAGAGAGGTACTTTCATGAATTCTGAAGTTTTATAAATATTGGTCTAAATGCATTAAAAAAATAGTTCTTATACTAAACTAGCTAATACCCAGCGTACGTTGCTAGGCCTAAACAAATGAAACATTAAAGGTTAATTAAATTTGTGTGATATATGCTGAGACGAACCAAACATGGCGGTTGTTAGTTTTTAACTTCGGATTTCACCTCCGCTTCTAATTGTCGGATTCCTTTCATTTTTGGATAATTCCTACCTTGGTTCATCTTAATAGGATATAGGCCTACTGAGTTTCGTAGTGAAACATCGAAAATTGTGATCGCTAGGGCGATTTTCAAATGTTCACTTCAGGTGAACTTCTACACCTAATGGTTTTAGAAGTTCCAGTTGTGAATATAAAGTATCCAGGGATCCACTCAGATACACACAACAATTTTCATCAAAATAGGTACTGTCATTTAGGAGGAGTTCAGTGACATATACACGTACAGAATAAATATATATATATATATATATATATATATATCATCATCATCATAGTACATTCACGAATTTAGGCCATTTGTTGACCTGTTTCGGCCTCAAGAGAAACACCATCCAAAAGTCTTTTGAGTGGACGTCCTGGTCTTCTTCTTCCTGCAGGTTAATATCTTAACATTTGTTTGGGTATTCTGTGATCTTCCATTCGATGAACATGTTGCATCCATCTTGACTTATAATCATAAATTTTGTTTTCTAAAGATTCCACGTGTAATTCTTCTCAGAGATATATATATCCACCGCTGTGGTCTCGAGGTAGTGTGCTGCCTTGTCACTCAGCGGGTCCGGGTTCGATCCCCGGTCGGGGCAGTTTTTCTGAGTGAGGTTTTACTCGGTGATTTTCCTCACCTGTAAGACAAATGTCAGGAAAACTTTAAGGCCCAAACGATCCCCGAAATCATATGGCCATCATCATCATCCTTATCATTATCATCATCATCATCCTTCACCGGTGTGGAAAGCAACGGGAAGCTATCACACCTACAATTCCCTAGTAAAGCTGCAAAGCATAACATGAAAAAATGCTGATTGCAGTGAAAGACCTGCCCTCGGACAGAATTACTATGGATGGATGGATGGATATATATGGAGAGAAAATTTTCCACTGAGAGAAACTGTGTTTCATTACGTAACGCATTAGGTCGCCTTATACAACTCCATTTTAAATAATGCATTTGAAAATGGCAAACACAGTAATATATAGCCATACAAACAGAATTACGAAAGAAGAGAAGACTGTTTACTTGAGTAAAGTGTTTTCATAAAATCAATGTGAAAATCTAAACTGGAACTACTTTATGTAGAATTAAGAAAACTAAGGCCTTTCTCACATTGACCAGGTTTTGAATCTCATGTGAAATATAAAGTAACCTATTGAGATAAAGAGTAAATATTCCATATTTGGTTCGTCTTCCGGGCTTATAGGCCGTGGTCTGGTTGTCTTCTTACTCGACGTTTCATCTACTGCTGCGGTAGACATCATCAGGAGATACTGCGTGCTTTCTGTGAACTCCTCAACAGTCGGCTGCAGACTGGTGCCGACTGTTGAGGAGTTCACAGAAAGCACGCAGTATCTCCTGATGATGTCTACCGCAGCAGTAGATGAAACGTCGAGTAAGAAGACAACCAGACCACGGCCTATAAGCCCGGAAGACGAACCAAAATATGGATCAAGACGCCGGCCGTGAAAGTCTACAATTATAAGTAAATATTCCATTATTGACAGTTTGGGTATCAAATACCAGATGTTCTGACATTAAAAACATGAAAAGGACAGGGGGGAAAGGAACTGCGTTAACTAAGTTAATTTCTCAGCAAATCGAATATATGATTCGATTTTATTGTTTACGGAATATTTATCAGTTCCGTCATTTCTTTCCTGTAGATTCTCAGTATGTACAGGTCTCCTCAGAATGGATTACCAACCTATCGCTGAAAAAGTTAAGTGGTGAACACCTCCTTAGAATGCCAAACAATAGACTAATCTCTGCGGTTATTGAACTACAGACCCACGGGACGAAGAGACCCAAGAAGACCTAAGAAGAGATGGAGGAATCAATTTCTATCCTGAAGCGGAACAGGCCAATGCCTAATCCATGACCGCAATTGATGATGATAATGATGAGGGAAAATGTATTTATTTAAGTCAATGCTCAGACGTTTTGCGTAACAACTGTTATTTATCTTCTTGCTTCCCAATATATCTGCCAATTTGTCTCATTCAAAAATTGTTGAGTTCACTGTATTTTATCAGGTAATCAAAGTTCTTTTGCAGCACAGGAGAACAAACTGTCAAACATTTAATATATGAATGCTCAGACACAAGGCAACAAAGATCTAAATGAATAAGGAAAATAAGGAAGAAAGGAGACAATTGGCTACTCACAAATCACCAATTAAGAACCAGGCACATGAGAAGTTATGAAAAGTTGTGAAAAGTTCTCTCAAAAAGTTAATCTGTAGAAACCACTTTAAATTGTAAGTGGAAGTAAAGGTTCAAATATACAAGTGTTAGTTCAAAAATACACTCAGAGGTATAATATTGTAATATTATTATATTATTATAATTCATCGATCTATAATAATTCTGCCCAAGGGCAGGTCTTTCACTGCAATCATAGCATTTTAATGCTATGCTTAGCAGCTTGACTAGGGAATCATAGGCGTGGTAGCTTCCCGTTGTTTTCCACACCGGTGACGGATGACGATAATGATAAGGATGATGATGATTGCCGGATGATTTTTCGGGGACCGTTAGGCCCTAAGCTTCCTGGCACTTTTCTTACACCCAGGAGTCTGTCCCGACCGGGAATCGAACCCGGGCCCGCTGCGTGACAAGGCAGCACGCTACCTCGATTATTATTATTATTATTATTACTACTATTATTATTTTATTATTACAGTATAATACGTTATATTAGTCATATAATATATATATATATCCATCCATAGTAATTCCGCCCTAAGGCAGGTCCTTCACTGCAATCATAGCATTTTCATGATGCTTGTAGCTTTACTAGGGAATTGTGTAGGTGTGGTAGCTTCCCGTTGCTTTCCACACCGGTGAAGGATGATGATGATAATGATAATGGTAAGGATGATAATGATAAGGATGATGGCCATATGATTTCGGGGACCGTTTGGCCTTAAAGTTTTCCTGACATTTGTCTTACAGGTGAGGAAAAACCCCGATAAAAACCTCACCAAGAAAAACAGCTCCGACCGGGGATCGAACCCGGGCCCGCTGCGTCACAAGGCAGCACGCTACCTCGAGACCACAGCGGTGGACTATATATATCCATTCATAGTAATTCTGCCCGAAGGCAGGTCCTTCATTGCAGTCATGCTATGCTTGCAGCTTTACTAGGGATTTGTAGGTGTGGTAGCTTCCCGTTGCTTTCCACACCGGTGAAGGATGATGATGATGATGATAATGATGAGGATGATGATGATGATGATGGCCATATAATTTCGGGGACCGTTTGGGCCTTAAAGTTTTCCTGACATTTGTCTTACAGGTGAGGAAAAACCCCGATAAAAACCTCACCCAGAAAAACTGCCCCGACCGGGATCGATATATGCAAATGGGTAATTGTAAGCATGTAATATTACTAATGTAACGGGCATGCTGAAAATAATCCATAAAAAGTCCATGATAAAGTTGTTACACAGCAAGCAGTTTGGCGATCTTACCTTGTATGCATGTGGTAGCGGTGTTCTGTCAGACAATCATGGCCCGTCATCAGCCGGAATGCTGCCACTGTTTCTATTCTAGATGACTATGCATATGTATTTTGTAGAAGCGAAGCCCAGTTTTTTTCCCATCACTTTCCTTATAATGTTACTCAAGTCTTTCGACTTTGAACTTGGATGTTATAAGTAGTTTTGTTGAAAGGGAGGAGATACCGGTACTATTTATTTTGTAGACGGGTTTACAGAATATAGGCATATATAATTTTTTATCGTATATATCTCAGGACCTTAAAATGACAGGATGCAGAAAAGAATCTTGGCGACAGGAATGGATGGATTACGGAGAAGTATGAGAATATCCTGACTACAACATATTCGAAATACATATATATCAGACAAGAAATGGATGCACAAGAAACTGTTATCGATAGGATAACAAACAGAGCTCTACAGTGGTATGGACATGTACAACGGATGTCGGAAGACCAGTGGCCTAAACAGGTGTTGGATTGGATGGTACCAGGCAGAAGGAAGAGGGGAAGAAGTAGAAGAGCATGGTATGAGGGAATAAATGATGCCATGATGAAGAGAGATATGGAAGATGGTGAATGGGAAGATAGGAATCTCTGGAAAGCAGGAATTAAGGGCAAACTGCTGTAAAATGGAAAGCCTGTATTAAGTATTAAGTAAGTAAATATCTCAGGAACATTTTTGGACCAAAGAGAGATAGACATGTGAATGTAGAAGATTACATGACAGTGATGTACATGCTCTTTATAGGAAGCCAGATATAATAATAGTTAAGTCGCGTAGACTGCGATGGGCAGGACATGTGGCACGAATGAGGAATGAATGAGGTGCATGGAAGCTTCTTGTAGGAAAACCATAGGAAAAACGAACATTTGGTAGACCAACAACGAGTTCGGAAAATAACATGATCAATGATGGGAAGTAGATAATACAGGGGATGATTGAAAAACAGCTCGCGTTAGAGACGTGTAAAGAGTTTATATCCGAGCGGCCTTGAACCTACGAGCTCCATAGTGCCAGTGAGTTAGTTGTGTATCCAGTTACATTGCGAGAAATTAAACAAGGTCACTGTGTCGATTTTTAAATTATAACTCTCAGGTAAACTCACACTCCTAATGGTCGGATTTCGCTATTTGTTTAGAATACCTTCGTTTTATTCAAATAGTATATACCGAATTTCGTTGTAAACATCGAAAATTATGGCCGATAAACAATTTTTAAAATTTAGCTTCAGGTTAACTCTCACTCCTAAAAGTCAGATGTTTTTTTTCTGGTTTGTGAACTCGACCTTACTTTTCTTAATGTAGGCCTATTGTTATGTGCCAAGCTTAGTTCCAAAAAAAATGCAGCCGCTAGAACGTTAAGAGACACATTGATGGCTTAGCGCACATAGGTATTTCGATAAGTGTTATTTTTAATTTTCTTATATGATATGAAAAGAAAATTGAATGCTTGAGTCGGGATTTGAACCCGAGTCTCTAAACTCTGTACGTCTAGTATGATGGTGATGATGAGTAAACAGCTTAATTTTATTCGTTAAATAGTCCAAACAAATGCCACTATTGATTTCCAAATCCTCTAGATGAATATGGAATCCACTCGGCATTACTTATGACAATAGGTATAAAACTCGAGTCAAATACCGATAATTATCAACTTTACTGATTTTTTACGGCTTCCTTTGATCACCAAGGCAATTTATGGATTGGTATTTCATTATTAAAATAATTTAACGATTCATTAAAATTTAATATCAGTTCCATCTGCACGATGATAAGCATCCTACCTGAATGCACCAAATACTATATATGCGATATTATCAAATACAGAGTACTCTAAAATTCCCCTTACAAACTTCTAGGACTTGTAGAGAGGATTGAGTTGACTATTTAACTCATGCCTCAAATGGGACTCAATGACCAATCACGTTTCAATGATTTCTGTTTTACAACCAATCAGAGTCGTGTTTCACGAACTATTTATCAGTGTTATAATTACCATAGTAAAGAAAGCTCCTCCTTTTTAATATTCTGAACAGGTCTGATCATTATTTTGCAGTGACTGGGCCCGTGAGAAATACGGCTACCAGATTGTATATATAGTGCATGAATGTCAACACATGCCGCATGCGGGAGTTAATATAAAAACATTTGTAGCAATTGATTATACCACCAAAAAAAAAAGAAACCACTGTTTGCACTTTCTTAAATGTATTTTTTCCCCAGGTAACAATCCAGAAAAATATAATTGTCATATTTACAACATACGACATCAGAAATGAATTAATATACAGTTTGATGTGTTTCATTTTTTCTCCACTAGAGAGCATTCTTACAATATTGCGTTCCTTTGGCAATAAATAGTATGATCTGGTTGCAGTGATAAAGAAAAGAAGCAGATGAAGCGTACCTATCGCTTCTCATTTGTTTTCAAACATCTCCGTTTACATTAAATATATAAATATTTTAAAATAACTATAGTTAAATAATGATTTGTAAGTAAACAGCTTAATTTTATTCGTTAGTGTTTTGCACTCTTTTAACTTTACTATCTAATCTCTCTTGGTTAACTCTTGTTTTTTTCGACCCCGATGCTATTAGGGCATCCGAGGGCTAGGGAGTCTTTCCTTTCTTCCATTACTTCTTTCCTTTGTTTTCTTTTCTTCTCCAGAAAAGCCTGACCAGAGGCTATAAGATGGCAGCCCCATCACTGGTCTTGCCTTCCTTTGGCCAGCAACAAATCGAAGGGACTATTATTATGCTTTCAAGTCTTATACGACAATGAAGATCACTGGGCCGTCCTATGAAACGCTGGAGGGAAAATTTTCTATAGGATCGTAACAGGCCTTAGCCTAATACTTGGAAGGAAGAAGAAGAAGAAGAAATAGTCCTAACTAATGCCACTCTTGATTTCCAAATTCTCTAGATAAATTCACTCCTCATTTCGTGAGCCGTGAATTTATCGATAATTTGGAAATCACTCGTGGCATTACTTATGATAATATTTAGAATACATAGAAATGGAAACCATGTCCGAAAACTTATCGTTTCAAGTTTCCGTGCTACAGCCGTTTGAAAACATGTTTTTAACGCGACCACTTTTACAAGCAATTTATTATGAGGTGTGACACAGTACATCACTTGTTTTAAAACTCATCTCATTAATAACCAAAGAAACAAAATGGAAACTGAATCATGACTTTCATTAATAATCCCGGATGCATGAGGTTTTTAATTTTCGAGAATATGTAAAACACTTCAATACTAGTAAAATTCATATCAAATTCCGTTGAGGTGAAGTCATATGATGAAAGTTATAAATTAAATTGTACCTGTTGGTAGGTGCCGTCGTCCTCAACTTTGTTAATATATATAATTCCCTAGTCAAGCTGCTACAAACAGTTGGAGTATGCATCACCGTACACAACTACAACGAGTAGCGGAAGCTCAACCTGCAGAAGATGGAAGATAACTTCCGAAAGCGCTCCAGTTAATTTTATATACAATATATTAACAAAGTCGAGGACGACGGCACCTTCCAACAGGTACAATTTAAATTATAACTTTCATTACCGCAGTGGTCTCGAGGTAGCGTGCTACCTTGTCACGCAGCAGGCCCGGGTTCGATCCCCGGTCGGGGCAGTTTTTCTGGGTGAGGTTTTAATCGGGGTTTTTACTCACCTGTAAGACAAATGTCAGGAAAACTTTAAGGCCCAAACGGTCCCCGAAATCATATGGCCATCATCATCATCATCATTCTTCACAGGTGTGGAAAGCAACGGGAAGCTACCACCCTACAATTCCCTAATAGAGCTACAAGCAGAGCATGAAAATACTATGATTGCAGTGAAGGACCTGCCTTCGGGCAAAATACTATGGATGGATGGATGGATGGATGGATGGATGGATGGATGGATGGATGGTAAAACACTTTACAAACGTGCGTTGTACATTTTTTTTTGGGCGATAGTGTGTTCAAAGTAATAAATAATAGTAAAATAATAACTTCTTTGTTGGAAATATTTGAGTTCATTATAAACAACTGACTAACGTTAACAGTGTGGGTAATGTTTATTAGTTGAAATTACAGGAGGCCGTGGCACGAATTAGTTATAAAATGGCGGCCTTTACGTGTTGTTTTATATAGTTTCAAATAAAGTTCATTCATTTAAAATGCAGTGATTTGTTTCGTATAATGTGCGTTAGCACCACCTTTCGGATATTTGTTGTATATACATTGTATGTGGTATACATAGAGGGCAGTGGTTTTACTTCCCACACGCGTGTTTGCAATATGCTATATTACAATATAGTTATTTTTATTACAGTATAGTTATTCCCCGAGACGTAGGAAGTTGAACTATCAATCATGGTCGCCACTGCTGTAAGTACGACAAAACGAACTATCATGTAATAAATATTAATAATACACAGGGCAAAAATTAAAAATATGCATAGGCTAAAAAATAATAATAATAGTATATAGGTTAAAATGAACAAAATATATGAGCTAAAATTTAACAGAATTACAAGATGGAATTCAGATGAATTTTTAAATGTTTTAACTAAACTGCTTCAAAGAGAGAAAAGAGCCAATGAAGATTATCACAGGAAAATTATTCCAGTCGTCTACAATACTATTAACAAAATAAATGTTTTCTATATCCGTTCGTTTCCTAGCTCAAATTTTGAAATTAGATCGTTTCTGTCGCAGCAAGTGGATTTTTCTGTATATCCATCCATGCACTGTTTCCCATATAGCAACTGTACAGTGCATCCTGTTGTCTTTTTTACGTCTGATTTTAAGATTCCGATCCCAAATCTTTAACCTTTTCATATCCAAATTTCTTCTAGCCCTTTATGAATATAGCTTCCTTCTTCTGCATTCTTAGCAAGCACTAGCAATGCCAAAAGAAAAGGAATTAAGTTTCAAGTTTTGGTGACCTTATATCCGTTGTTTAATGCCAGTTGTTTTATTTATTCTGTAGGCAAAAAACCGTAAAATCGTTCAGGTTACATTTTGATTCATTGAAGCATGAATGTGCTAAAAAAGTGTGAATGAAAAACGGGATTTCGTTTTGTGGTAACACCTGGAGGGATTTGAAATTACATACACACGGCCAATTGAATATCGAACTGTAATTTTCTCACTGGAAATGATGCAGAACATATAATAAAAATTCGAGGCATACAATCACATATTGCGGTACGGATGAGTAATTAGGTAAATTCAATATAAAACTGTATGAGATTCTAAATTATTTCTTACTTTGTTTTTAAATATGAACACGTAGTGGTAGTTCTTGAATTTATATCGAGCTCAAACAGGATGATATATTAATTAATTTATTAAACTTGCTATCAAATTGGCATGCTCAAGTAACAAAGCATAATCCGTCCTGACATTACTCCTCATACATTCCTATCTTGAGCTAATGTTTTCCAATCATCCGCCGTTTAATTTACCTCTCTCAAATAATGATTAACGCTATTCTTGCACCTCATTCTTGCCCTACCTACTGGGCGTTTTCCCACTACTTTTTCTATAAGGAGTTTCCATGCCCCTATTTAATTCTCCATTCGTATCACATGTCCTGCCCATCTCAGTCTACGAGACTTAACTTTCTTATTACATCTGGTTTCCCAAAAAGCTCATGTGGCTCACTGTTGTGAATGGAAAATAAAACCAGCGATAATTGTTAAAGCAGCCCATGTCAGCAAGCAATATGAAAAAGCCGTATAGTTGAAGAGAGACGCTTTTTAACACGTCATTAGCGTTGCAAATCAAATCTGAGCATGAAAGAGTTCAAACAATTTACTTAAGAGATCTCTTATTTCAGGGTTAAGTTTCTCTTATGTACCGTAAATCTACGACACAGGACTCATAGCTTTAATTCCTTTCCTGGACTCCATACAGGATTGATTCGGGACCAATGAAGAGACACTTACTTACTTACTTCTTAACAATTATATATAAATTAATTAGTGTATAATGCTATTGTGTTATTATTTAATTGTAATATTATTGTGTCTTCTTTATGTAATTGTAATGTTATTGCTTTTTTGTTGTTTATTTTTCTTTACACTAGTACCAATTATTACTTTATTGTAACGGACTGTCAACAGCACGTACGGCTTACTGCCCGTGCGGCCCATATTTGTAAATAATATTGTAAATATCTTACTTTTTGTCTAATAAAGTCCTACTACTACTACTTACTTACTCACTGGCACTATCGAACCCGTAGGTTCATGGCCGCGCGGACATAAGCTCTCCATACATCCCTATCCTGAGCTAATGCTTTCCAATCATTCCCTGTATAATCTACTTCCCTCAAATCATAGTTAGTTATTCTCCCACCTCATTCTTGGTCTACCAACTGGGCGTTTCCCCTCTGGCTTTCCTACAAGAAGCTTCCGTGCAAGTCTTTCATTCCCCATACGTGCAACATGTCCTGCCCATCGCAGTCTACGAGACTTAACTGTTCTTATTATATCTGGTTTTCTATAAAGACCACGTAGTTAATTGTTATTTAGTCTTCTCCATTCACCTGTCTGTTCATCCCGCTTTGGTCCAAACATTTTCCTAAGTACTTTATTCTCAAATACTTGTAATCTCCTTTCCTCCCTTAAAGTAAGAATGAAGAGACACTAGAGATAAAAATTTAAAAAGGCTCCGAAAAAGGGGAAAGAATGCAATTAGTTGTTATTTTACTATTAAGAGATGAAGGCTAAAGTTTGGTACAAGATTCAGGCTGTATGTTTATGGTTTCTTACATAATGAAATAACAAAAATTCTTCTAAGTATCACTTCTTAGCCTGCGAGATTTCAAACGCACTAGATATCTGAAAAGAATTACGATGTACACCTACATTTATAATCATGTTTCTTTTTACTTATTCGATAAAAATAAGAAACAAGTAGGTCTATTTAATTTATTTAGACGTAGCAGCGTACGCCGAGTATTATCCATTATAGCGAAGCAATGTACATAAACACTAAAACAAATGAATAGAAAATTGCGACATATGCAGTGTTTTCTGCATTCTATCGAAAAAGAGGGTTGTGGTCATTCATGAAGTTCTCACTTCTATGGATAAATCCACAATTGACTAGTGGCCCGTTAAACATGTTATTAGCAACTCTCGAAATTCGATAAAGTTAATGGACAATAATTAATACAGAAATAAGCAATATATACACCGTGTCCCATTCAAACCTCCCACATTGTATTTAATCTTAACTCTCAAAGTATGCGGAATTATGAAATAGGTTGGCATTAAAAGAAAGAGAAACTCAAAGAATTTTTGTTTTCATTGGTGCAGTTAATTCAACTGTAGCATGTTGGACAATAGAGACATAAAACAAAATGGCGACTCCTCAGCAACGAGCACAAACTGTTTTCTGGTATGCAGAGACAAAGTCAATAATTACAGTGCAAAGAAATTACCTGAGAGAATGTGGAGGAAATGCACCTGATGGGAAACCATTAAGGCATGGCTTGAGAAGTTTCTGGCGACTGGAGGCGTTGAAAAAGAATCAGGAGGTGCTCATACACGTGTTTCAGAAGAAAAGATTGAAGAAATTGTGCACATATAGAGGTATTTTAATGCGTGGCAATGAACATTCTTTGAGTTTCTGTTTCATTTAATACCGGCCTCATTTCATAATTTCGCATACGTTGTTAGTTATGATTAATTAAAATGTGGGAGGTTTGACTGGGACACTCTGTATACATATATATTAAACTCCCCTTAGAGTGTGTTTTATTGGGATTTTGTATAGTTAATTAAGGATTTATTTTTTTAATTTGCTCGGGGTACACCAACGGATCCGGCATGCCCCCAGTGGGGAACACAATAACCCTGCTAATTAGCACTCCTGTCGCACGCGAAATTTGGACTCCAATATACACGTAAGAATAGAGAATGAACTTTTTTTGTTATTGTTTGGCTGAAAACACATGCACGTGCAAACAAATGCCATCAGCAGCAGCTATTGGGCTCACTATCATTTAAGGGCCCAGACCTTCCTCGAATATCTAACGGTGAGTACTCTTTAACTTTATTTTTTAAACTGTCTCACCAAACGTGCTTACCCTTTAACTTCAGAATATCTTAATCTAAAAAAATTAATGTTTGTTTTGTTGTTTGTATGTTTGTGTTTGTTCGTACTTTATGCGCGGCCATGCCTTTGATCCGATTGTGACTGGGTGTTTCATCGATGCAAAATGTTCAGGAGATACCCCGGGAATTAGCATAGGCTATAAGAGAGTTGTGATACTCAACTGCCTACAACAAAACACCCTAGCTCGCCCTTTGTAGTGGAAAACGTGAAAAAAGTAGCTCTTTAGGACGCTTAAATGGCTTACCGCTGCCTAAACCATAACAAATACACACATTCCATCGTACACAGAATTGAATTCCTCAAAAAGTTCTACTCAAAAGTCCGACAACAGCATAATGTTTATCTCTTACGGATAACTCACAATATCCATTCTACACGCTTTATATTAACTTGACCTGTATCTATCTATCTGTCTGTCTGTCTGTCTGTCTGTCTGTCTGTCTGTCTGTCTGTCTATCTATCTATCTATCTATCTATCTATCTATCTATCTATCTATCTATATATCTGTCTATCTATCTGTCTGTCTATCTATCTGTCTGTCTGTCTGTCTATCTGTCTGTCTATCTGTCTGTCTATCTGTCTGTCTATCTGTCTGTCTATCTGTCTGTCTATCTGTCTGTCTATCTGTCTGACTATCTGTATGTCTATCTGTCTGTCTGTCTGTCTGTCTGTCTGTCTGTCTGTCTGTCTATCTGTCTGTCTATCTGTCTGTCTATCTATCTATCTATCTATCTATCTATCTATGTAACGGAATCTTTCAAAGCGATTTTCACCCACTTAAAATCATTGGATCGACTTGAAACTTTGTATACTCGTATCTTATAAAATACATTGACTTCATTTCTTTATTATTGTTTGTAAAATAATGAAAAAAACAATTGATTATACATTACTTAAGTTTGTCTCAAATTACGTAACAATGTACATTAATAACTTAGTTTTACATGATTTTGTTTTCTTTGCCTTCCGTAACATTTGAATAACTGGAACGAGAAATTATTGTTTTGCCAATTTAAGAGTTAAACAGTTTTAACATTTTCTTGCACACTGTATTTCCGCAAGGTTTTTAGCCTCCTTGTGGACCTAGTATTCCCTGGGGTTAATAAAAGAGCTACTCTGGCAGGTCATACGAACTATTCTTATTAAGAGTCCAGCCCATTGTAATCAACAGATTTTATACAGGAAACGATATTTGAAAGATAGGTCTACAAAAAAAGAGGGGGGGGGGGCGAGTCACTATTTCCTTGAAACCTATAAAACCTACTTTAGTTGTAAAAATACATATTTCCTTATCTGAGGTATTAAACCTAGACTAAAAAAATATGTTTTTACTGTTTCACACTTCTAAACGATAGCGTGTTCCATGGATAATCTAATGTCACCTCTAACTCCATTTCAATAAAAATATGTGATTTAACTGGTTATTTCCTACACCCTTCATTTGCTCTTTGAACACTTCATATAAATCACTATGGTATAAAACTCAAGATTTTATTACTTATTTTGATTGGTCCATAAATTGCTTTGAAGACTTTTCTTTCAAAAATATATTAATTCTATTTATTTAAGGACTAGATTTATGAAGTACATGCTAGACGCAAACGAATTATCTCTTTTTAAATAACGATCAATTAGCGCCAGTTGTGTGTAAACAATGAATGGACCTGAAGGCGGAAGAATCTACTGCATTATGATGTAAGCGCCGTCCGTTATGTTAATATATTTGAAAGTGAAGTTACGTGGTGGGTGAGAGGCAAGTCTTAAGTAGCTAACATAACGTTTACACATTAACGACTGGACGCGAAACGATAAACCAAATGATACTTAAACGACATTCCTCAGACATTCAAAACTACATTGTTCTTCTTCTTCTCGGTTTAGCCTTATTTACTAGCCTGTTCCGGCTCCAAATTGCTGCTCTTTCCATCTTTTCTTTGGTATTCCCAAGCTTCTTCTTCCTCGTGGTGAATAGCTGTATGCTGCTTTTGTTATTCTATTCTCAGTCATCCTTGACAAGTATTCTTTCCAGTTTGTTCTGTATTTTCTATTGTGTTTAATTCCTCTACTTTTAGTTGTTTTATTTAATTTTTATTCCTAAATAGAACATAGGATAGTAGTAAAGTTCCTCCAGCGTACTCTGCTTCCAGCCAGCCATTTCAGTTGTTTCCAGCTTTTCCCTCTTTATTTTGCTCCCTCCTCTACTGATCTCTTTAAAGTTTTCCTAGGTTGTCCCCTCTTTCTTACTCCTTGCGGAGTCCCTGATACACAAGGTACAAAAATAACATAAACTTTTAAAATAAATAATGTCATCCTATACAGTACAATAAACTATCATATTTCTAATTACATCAAAACTAACTACAAAAAGATTATTTTATTTAAATAATAATTATTATAGAATAATCCTTATAAAATTCCAATCTAGTGCAGTCTTCTCGATGGCTCCATCTGGTTTCCTCAATGTGTGGCCTATCCAATACCACTTTCTTTGTTTTATTTAGTGACATATTGTAGATTGGTTGATTTTTCTCCACAGTTCTTCATTTGATATTATTTGCGGCCATCTTATATTTAAAATACTCCTCAGACATCAGTTTACAAAGGTCTACAACTTTTTATTTGATTCTTCGGTAACTTTCCATGTTTCGCAACCATAGGGAAGGACTGATTTTACGTTGGTGTTGAACAGTCTAAAAACTACATTATGGGAGTAGAAATACCTTCCAGGGTAAAAAAAAAAATATTTATTTTTTTCATGTGTAGAATGGGCTTTCCTCTATGTTACTGTGAAAGCTAAATTTAATTACTTTGATTAGTTATTGAATTGTGATAGAACGTGACAGCTTGTCATTTGAGTTTGCCCCTTAAAGCACTCCATCAATAAGGAATTCTGGTGCCAATTAATCCAATTGGTTTATTTCCTGGTTTTTCTCAGTCGTAATAAAAACCAATTTAATTACCATGTTCGCAAAAAAAATATAATATTATAATCAACGAACTTGAGGAATAAACAAATTTCCGATGTAAGACCACAAATAATTTCTATTCTCGCCTCTGGTTCTTAGTTTCAGTGATTTTGGAACGAAAATAATGTCATGGTACTATAAGCCACGTGGAAGATTAGTCTAAAATAAGAGGCCTGTGATGATATGAATGTCCTGGTCCTTTCATCTCAAGCTTCGAATTAAGATACCAACGTCTGAGATTCTCCCTATGTGGGAAGAAATTTTCTCATGGAATTTCGGGACATGTATGGAATTGATTATTACTGAGTATTTGAGGAATTTGGGTAGCCACGATAAGTGGCCGCTCCATCAAATCTTTAAATTATATCAATATGACAATTTTCTTAGGATCAGTATGAAATATACCTTATATTTCTATATTTGGAGTTTTTTTTCCCCCTTTGAGATTAAGGTATAATTCATTAAAGTCGTTTGATGGAGGTTGAAATGAGTATTTTGGAGCTGAAATAATTTAGCTATAACAGCTGGGGGACCCTGCATTCTAATCACATGTCACCCCTATACTAGCTAAATGATCGTCCACCTCTGTGACAATTGTGGATATGAGACCAGCAACCGGCTGGTAGCCAAGGCTCTTCTAAGTCTGTAATAGGAGTATACATGCTTATAGCGTTATCTTATGTAATGCCACGAGTGATTTCGAATTTATCTACATAATTTGGAAATCAAGAGTGACATTTGTTAGGGCTACATAACGAATGAACTTAAACTGTTTACTCACAAATCATTATTTAAATATAGTTATTTTAAAATATTTATATATTTTATGTAAAACGGCGATGTTTGAAAACAAATGAGAAACGTTTGTTATGCATCATTTGTTCATCACTGCAACCAGATCATATTATTTATTGCCAAAGGATCACAATATTGTAAGAATGCAGCCGAGTGGAGAAAAAAATGAAGTACATCAACTGTTTATAACCAGCATTATAGGTTATTAATTAATTTCTAATGTCCTATGATATAAATTATATTTTTCTGGAACGTAAATTCCTGGGAAATAATATGTTTAGGAAAGTGCAGTGTTTTTTTTTTTTTTTGCGGTATAATATATATTACTACGAATGTGTTTTCTATTATATCCCGCAAGCAGTATGTATACAATCTGATAGCCGTATTTCTTAGAGGGTCAATCACTGATATACGGTGTTCTGACCTATTTTCAGAATGTTAAAAAGGAGCTTGATTTTAACATGATAAAATCAAACTGATAAAAAGACTGTGATTGGTTGTAAATCAAAATTCATTGAAATCTGATTGGTCATTGACTCGCATTTGGGGCATGAGTTAAATAGTCCCTATTAATCTGAATCCACAGAAAAAATTGGTAAAGAAAAACCTGTAGTGAATACTGGTCTTAGTGATGAGGCAACACCATGATCTGGTTATACGGGAGGAAGTTTAATTAGTAGAATACTTAACTATTATGCAATAGAAACTATTTAATTTATTAATGTTTGAATAAAGAAAAACGATATTTATGTTACACAACATATTCTACTGCTTTTAAATTAAACAATATCCTGAAGTAATGAACTTGTTCAGCAAGAATAGCAAATTACGAAACTAGGAAAATTATTTTCCCTTCAGACAATTAGTATAAAATTAAAGTGTTTTTGTTATGGTTTAGTAAATATGAAGAAAAATATAATAATAATAATAATAATAATTTTTAGGAATATTCCACAATACAGTGTTTCTCCTTCAACCCAAAGTGATTTGTCGCCAGAGGTTCCAGTCTAAAGCATGTTCTTCCCTCAAATCTCTAGCTTCCACACTTCTCTTCACTCCATCCATCCATCGTTCTCTAGACCTGCCTCTTCCATTTCTTCCTTTAGCTTTCCAATTAAGGATCTTCTTTGGTATTCTCTCTTCTTTCATTCTTATGAGGTGTCCACACCATTTCAAACATTTTTCTTCTATTTTTCCTATTTTTTTTCAACTCAACTTGCATAATTTCCCTTATTGTGCTGTTTTTGACTTTATCCCTTCATGAAATTCTTGTCGATCGCCTCCAAAAATCCATTTCTGCTGTTAACAGCTTGTTGGCTTGTTTTCTACTTACTGTCCAGGTTTCGAATCCATATAATAATAATAATAATAATAATAATAATAATAATAATAATAATAATAATAATAATAATAATAATAATAATAATAATAATAATAATAATAATAATAATAATAATAATAATAATAATAATAATAATAATAATAATAATAATAATAATAATAATAATAATAATAATAATAATAACTAAATACTAATAAAAAGTTAAAATATTAAAATTTCTACGTCAAATATCAATCGTCCTCAACAAATTAAAAATTCATTAAAATTGTGAAAGCCTTTCAGAAATCTTGTTCCATCCTCAGCAACTGGGTAAGTACTTTCAATGAATTTTTAATTTGTTGAGGTCAACTTATATTTCAGGTACTAATTTTAACGTTTTAACTTTTTACATAACAACCTCAACGGTGGTTGTTCAGATTGAATTTTAAATAATAATAATAATAATAATAATAATAATAATAATAATAATAATAATAATAATAATAATAATAATAATAATAATAAGGGTAACAGAGTGGAACCCTTGACAGAGGTCCACGGAGTAGGCGCCCCTGCCCTATTGTGAGCTCCAGGTCCCACTCGCCCAGTGGGTAGTACCTGGATAGGGCCCCGTCCACAGGGTTACGTGGGGAGAAGAGAAGTCCCCAAAGCCGTAGTGAAGGCAACTTCTCTAGGAGACGAACACTCCGAAATTCCAGTTCCCTGCCCTCCAGGAAGAGGGGTTTGGCTAGAGGCTGGTAACCTCTACTAGTAAAAAATAACTTACTCATAAACTTCAGCAGAAGAAAAGCCGGATTGATACATAGACAGAATGAATAAAGATAGATATCCAAAACAAATAACAAAATACAAACCTAAAGGCACCCGAGATGTGGGCAGACCTATAAAGAGATGGGCTGAAGTCGGAACGGGTCAACAGACCTAATCCATGAATGCAGATGATGATGATGATGATAATAATAAAGTTAATACTGCTAGTTCGTTGTAGGTAATTCCGTCCGACATTCTTGTCTAGGTTTTTTAGAGTTGTATATTTTTCAGTAGAATGAGGAGCTGGTCCACTGCTACAACCCCCAATCTGAAGGACCAGGTAATTTGTAATCAAGGTCGTCTTCCTCTAAGCCTTTAGTGAATCAACACTGAACTACAAGGCAGTTAGTTTCGGTTCGCCTCGGGTATTTCATTTCCACGATATTAGAAAACATAGAAGAAAAACGTTTGAAATGGTATGGTCATCTCGTAAGAATGGAAGAAGATAAAATTCTAAAGAAGATCCTTGATTCGAAAACTAATAGAAAAAGTGGAAGAGCAGACCTAGATAACGTTAAATAGATGGAGTGAGGTGAAGTATGGAAGCTAGAGATCTGAGGAAAGAAGATACTTTAGTCAGGAATCTATGGCGATAAATAATAATAATAATAATAATAATAATAATAATAATAATAATAATATAATTGCGCACAATCGTGCAAAATTAATTAATTGGCGTATTGCGCTAATGTCATTGTCACTTTGGAACACAATTCCAGATGATATCTTGTACACTTTAGTCCGCACAGTTTACATCTGCAACTGTCTTCGATTTGATGGTAGGTGACCTTCACACACACTTTGTGATGGAAGCCGTGGACTGCATAGCACTTTAACTGGTGCTTTAGTTCCTTGTTTGTTCCACACCAGCTCCTATCTATCATGGCAGGCGTACCGTAGAATTCTTCAGGAATGGCATCCCGCTTCTGTCTTCTCTCTTGCATCTGTTGTTCGTAAGCTTTAGTGAATGGCAGGTAGCGCATTCTGAGGTCTTCCAGGAAGAACTGTTCTCTTGCTAGTACATAGACCAATCTCGAGGGAGTGAATTTAGAGACTGCTAGAATTTTCTTTAGATAGGAGGCCTTGACGCTTTCCCAGATTTTTAAGTCATTTATCTTCAGATATTCCGAAACTACGAGTATCTCTATCCCATATGCGATTATTGGCATTATTTTTGCATTGAAGAGTTGCACAGCTGTGTCTATTGATAGTAGGGCAGGTGATTTTATTTCATTCATGGCTCTTAGAGCCGCTGCTGGTCTTTCTCTGACGTGTATCTTGAAGGTGGTGCCGGAGGTCTGAAAGATAATGCCGAGATATTTATAATGGCTGACTTTTTCTAACTCTCCTTGATCTGTTCTAATGCAGTCTCCGGTCTTCACTCTACCTCCTTTCCTAAAGACCATTGTGACCGTTTTCTCTTTGTTTATGGCCAGGTCATTTCCTCTTGTCCAGGTGGTTAAGGCATTAAAGTCCTTATGGCGATAAATCACTTTGGGTTGAAGGAGAAAACATTGTATTGTGGAATATTCCTAATAAAAAAAGGTTAATATAAAATATTACGAAATATACATTAGATACGTATGACTCGTTGTTCCATTAACGATGTCAATATGACGTCTTACTAAGCTGGTGGAATTATATATCTTTTTCTTCTAAAGAATTACACTCTTCCGCAATTCTCTATTTTTTTATTCGCATTTTTAAAATTAGTGTCACGTTTTCTTCTTAATGACTTATTTGTAATTTTCCGCTACTGCTGTAACAACAATCTTAAATTGCCTTCATTCATGTTATTTTCCACTCTTTGTAAAATACAGTTAGTGCAGAAAGTACTGATACACTTAAAAATATCGCAGAGAGAAATAATTAATTTAATTATTTCTTCACTATATACAAAAACAAAATTATACACCTTTACATTGCACTCTGTAAGTTAAATAAACACAGTTTCCCCTGTTTCAACATAATTAACGAGTAAAAAAATAATTTATACACGAACAACAAAAATTAATACACAAAAAGTATTGATACAGTCTCATATTATCGCTGTTGTGAGTTTTTACTTTATGAGTTCAATGCTTGGTTGGGAGCCCTTTTGATTCCAAGATGGCTTGAGGACGACGTAGCATCGACCCAACTAAATTTGAAGTTATTGAAGAAGGTATATTTCTCCATTCTTCTTCCAAAGTGTTTCTCAGGTCTTGCTTGTTGGAAACATGCCTTGAACGAATTCTCCTTTTCAGATGTTCCCATAAATTCTCATTGGAGTTTATGTCCGGAGATTGCGGGGGCGTTCTCAAGTACTTTGGTATGTTATACAAAATCCATAAACGCGTATTGAAACCGATGTGATTGGGAACATTATCTTGCATAAATACAAAACCTTGTTTAATCCACATTTTCTCTGCAGACGTATGAAGATTGGTCTTCAGTATGTTCATATACTGTTTGTGATCCATCACACCATCGATAAAATGCAAGGTTCCGACTCCAGAGGTACTCATGTATCCCCAAACTAATAAAGAACCACTACCATGTTTCATAGTGGTTTGGAGATTTTGCTTTTGTAGCTCTGTATTTTAATTCATCCAGATTTTTCTTCTTCCATCTGAACCTGAAATGTTGATTTTAGGCTTGTCAGTATAAATTACTATTTTACAAAATTCTTTGGGGCTGTTTATGTGTGTTTTACCGAAATTCAATTTTTTTTTTTCCAGTTTTCTTCACTTACTAAGCATTTTCTACGGGCTGTTTTCCCATACAGTTCGTTAGCCCATAGTCTGTAACGAACATTGCTAGCAGAAATACTAATATTAAAATCATTCTTGATACTAGCTACTAATTTAGGGGCACTACTTTTAAGTTTTTGCTTTACTTTTCTCATTAATGCTTTTTCAACATTAACATGCAGTTTTCTAGGACGTCCTGATCTGTGGCTATTTTCGAAAGATTTTCGTTCGCCAACTCTATCAATTATATGCTGAATGTTTGGTCTTGGCCTTACAATTATTTCGCTAATTCCATTTAGCAATTTACACTGATTATGGAAACCAATAATTAATTTCCTTTCTTCTACTGTAGTATTTCTAACTTTGTGTCCCATTCCAGCTTAATCTGTAGCCAGAACACCCACAACTACACGGTAAAGTACTCAAGGCTAGAGTGAATAACAACACTACCAGACACACCCCCACTCGACTTCTTGTGGACATTCTGTTGACCAAAACTTTGTACTGTATCAATACTTTTTGTTGATTAATTTTTGTTCATGTACAAATTATTTTTTACTCGTTATTGCCATGTTAAAACAGAGGAATCTGTAGTGAAGAAATAATTAAATTATTTATTTCTGTTTTACTTTTAACTGTATCAATACTCTCTGCACTAACTGTATATAAAGTTAATTATAAATAATGAGAATGTAATGTTTTCATATTGTCATATTATCTGTGAGTCCGCTGAGGTAAAACAATCATAATTTACCTTTATTCATGTTATTTTCCACTCTTTGTAAAAATATATCAAGTGAATCATAAACATTATCTGCGAGTCCGCTGTGGTCTCGAAGTAACTAACGTGCTGCCTTGTCATGCAAGGGGCCGAGTGCAAGTCTCGGTCGGGACAAGATTCCTAGGTGAGGATTTTTTCGGGGTTTTCTTCGCCTGTAAGACAAATGTCTGGAATCTTTAAGGCCCAAATGGTACCCGAACATCATATGGTCATCATAATCATAATTCATTTTCGCCTTCTTAGATTAAATTTTTGACCTGGCGCACCACCATCATCATCATAACCCATAATAATATAGGGGCAGCGTAACTCCTCCTTCCAGGCGTCCCAGCCTCATAAGTTGCTTACAATTAAGCCAATGTCAGGAGAAAACACCAAAAATGTCGAAATGACATCCTGGGGACATTGAATAAAAAATTATCTGAGAGTTGTTTTCATCTATCTTCTTTAATTTCTTTTGACTATTTTTTAATTTGAAATAAATTTAATTAAATATTCGTGCTTAAATCATTACTAAAGGAAATATTTGTCAAATATGTCTATATACAATATTGATTGTGCTTAATTATTCAATTTACAACAGAGTGTAGGCTTACAAAATAATTTGTTTGACATTTAATTGTTGTCTTTCACTTTATATCACATTTTAATACATTACGATTTTACAAAATTGCTGGAAAATTTAATATTCACAAACAATGGACGCAACTTTCACCAACAAATGAACAAACCACGGCAAACGTATTAAGAACTACCGCTAAAACTTTAAGTCCAAGGTAGATTATATCCAATTTTAAATTTCTATTGATAGTGATACTTCCATGTTTTGTTTCTCTGAAGTCTTTTACAATGGCATTCATATATATGTTAAAAAGTAGAGGGGAGAGGCCACAACCTTGTCTGACTCCTGAGTTTGTCATGTAGTACCAATAACTCAAAATCGACAATTTTTGAGTTACGACGTTGTTGCAGCAAATGAGCGACCCTGATTTGGACACTAGTTGAGGATATTATATTATTATTATTATTATTATTATTATTATTATTATTATTATTATTATCATCATCATCTTCATATCGGCCGCGGTGGACTAGTGGTTATGCTCCTTGCCTCTGGTCCCGAGGGTCGCGGGTTCAAACCCGGCCGGGGTCGATGGATTTTTAGGACGGAAAAATCCAAGGAGCAAGTCCTCCGGGAGGGACTTTAAGCCGTGGGTCCCGAGTCTGAAGATTTTCAGGCTCGTAAAGATCCTTAAGCCTGAATGAAAGGCCTCTAAGCAAAATTTACCGAATTTTCCCGCCCTAGTACTACCTTGGTTTCTTAGATGTCAGTATGAGGCGGAACGCTGACCACAGACCACTCAAATGGCATCTATACAAAAACAAGTGTAACTAAATTAGTAGGCCTATGATTCAAATTCTTCCCTGTAAGGGGGAGAGCGCCTAAATCTCTGTTAAGGGAAACATGGGCTTACAACAAGATCATCTTCATCATGTGCTTTTAATTAGGGCTTATAGGCGATCGACTTTGATCATCAGATAGTGTTGCATTTTAGAACTAATGCCAGGAGTAATAGTTGGTTGTATCCTTATTCGAGAGAGGTCTTCAATTGTTTAATACAGGAACTGTACTTTGGAATAAACTGTACATATTGTGGTTAGCATAATGGAATTTCTAAATGATTTATGTATTTACACAGGAGAAACAACATCCCATCAGAAAGGAGGATAACCGGTAATTTATTTTTGAAGGTCAAGGCTTTCATTGGATCTATAGTATGCTCGTAACTGTCTAGGTCATATTTACAAAGTATTTATAGTAAACTAATTACCCAGTCAAAGTTCCGCGTTTAAAAAGTCTCTCATGAAACAACAGCACAAACTAAGCTAATTTCTCAGAATTTACGGTTCGATTTTGCTGGTTTACGGAACAGCCCCACATCTAAATTTAGATATGACTGTATATTTAGATATGTATGCAGTTTAGTTGCGAGAAAACAAGCATGGCGACTGCTAGAGTGAAATTTAAGTTTCAGATTTCAGGAGGATCCACTCCTAATGGAGATTTTAAAGATTTTTCGAGAATACCCTTCTTTTTTTAGTTAATTTGCATATGTCACGTTTCGTTGTGAAAAATCAACAACTGATGCTGCAAGAGCGATTTTTAATTTTCGCTTCAGATTAATCCTATTGCTAATGTACTACATTCGCTGGTTAACAAACTCTACTTTATTTTTCTAAATTGATTAACGTTTGACAAGTTTAGTTTAAAAAAAAATGCATCAACTACAGCGTTAACACACACATACACACACACACACACACACACACACCACACACACACACACACACACACACACACACACACACACACACACACACACATATATATATATATATATATATATATATATATATTTATTTATTTATTTATATTTAAAGGTTATATTTTTTTTATTTAGCAATGAAGGCCAATTGAGACATGAAAAGAAAATTATTGGCTGGGATATGAATCAGAGACCTCTAACTCTATACGTTGGCGCGCTTTCCAACTGCGCCATTTATTTTCAGGTCATATATATACATATATATGTACACCGCTGTGGTCTCGAGGTAGCGTGCTGCCTTGTCACGCAGCGGGCCTAGGTTCGATCCCCGGTCGGGACAGTTTTTCTGGATGAGGTTTTTAGCGGGGTTTTTCCTCACCTGAAAGACAAATGTCAGGAAAACTTTAATGCCCAAACGGTCTCCGAAATAATATGGCCATCATCATCATCATCATCATACCTACGCATTATCATAAGTAATGCCACGAGTGAGTTCCAAATTATCGATAAATTCACGACTCACGAAGTGAGGAGGTGAATTTATCTAGAGAATTTGGAAATCAAGGCTGGCACCAGTTCTGTTAGGACTATTTTTAACGAATAATAAAATAAAGCTGTTTACTCCCAAATCATTCTTTAACTACAGTTAGTTAAAAATATTTTATATTTAAAGGAAACGGTTGCTGTTTGAAAACTAATGAGAAACGATAGGAGGGGGGGGCCTACGCTTCTACTGCTTCTTTGGTTTCTCACTGCAACCAGATCATACTATTTATTGCCAAAGGAACGCAATATTGTAAGAATGCTCTCTAGTGGAGAAAAAATGAAACACATCAATCTGTATATTAATTCATTTTTGATGTCGTATACATTTAAGAAAGTGCAAACAGTGGTTTCTTTTTTTGGTGGTATAATCAATTGCTACAAATGTTGACATGTAAGCACTATTATATACAATCTGGTAGCCGTATTTGTTATAGGCTCAGTCACTGCAAAATAACGGTCAGACCTGTTCAGAATATTAAAAAGGAGGAGCTTTGCTTAATATATGATAATCCTAACGTTGATAATTATTTCGTGAAACACGTCTCTGATTGGTTGTAATACAGAAATCATTGAAACGTGATTGGTCATTGACTCCCATTTGGGGCATGAGTTAAATAGTCATCATCATCTCTCACCGGTGTGGAAAGCAACGGGAAGCTACCACACCTACAATTCCCTAGTAAAGCTGCAAGCATAGCATGAAAATGCTATTATTGCAGTGAAGGACCTGCCTTCGGGCAGAATTACTATGGATGGATATATATATATATATATATATATATATATATACATATATAGCTTTTTGTTACGATAATTTTTGGTGCCTATTAGTAGGATCGATGGAGATTTGAGGGGTGTGGAAAAAGGTTGAAAAAAACTGGATAAATACATTTTAGTACTTTTCGAAATAATTAAAACACTTTTTGAAGATGAATTATGCATTCTATAGAGTTCAGACTGTCACATAATTACCTCAATTTCCATGTTATGTGAGAGATTGAACTTTATGGATAGAACAATTCATTCTTAAAACATGTTTTTTAATTATCTCAAAATACTAACTAAATTGACCTACCAGATTTTTTCCCCTCAAACCTCTGATTTTTATAAATTTATCAAAAATGTTTTCATGAGACGAATGTCAATAAATTCATTCCGAAGGAATTCGCTAAAATTACAGTTCATCGACCTGTAGTCCGTTTAGGGAGTTAAGAGAATAACTTCCATTCGTAATAAATGCGTTAATGCTGTATTTGCAGTCTCTTGTTAGAACATAGAATTCTCTTCCACCCTATGTCCGAGACTACCAAACTTTTAACTCTTTCAGAAACAAACTAAAAAATATTTCTTTAACCAACTGACAGAATCTCTCATTAATTATATTCGTTAACAATTGATACTTTTACTTTATTTAATAAAATAATGTATTACGAATGAATGAACAGCGCATACCAATAAGAATGTATAATTATAAACCAAAAGGGAGAAGAATGTTGGGAAGACCATTGAATAAATGGAAGGACCAATTCGACCTATAATGAGATCGGAACAAGCCATTGGGCTTAATCCTTGATGTTGCTGATGGTGATGAAATAATGTTAAGATTTATCAATATTTTTACCAAATTATTATATAGGCCTACATATAAGCCATAAATTAATTCATTAGAATTTATTAATTACTGCTTTTTTGTGTGTGTCAGTAGATAGGAGGGCGGATCGGAAAGTAACGCACAATAATTTTTTTCTGCCTTGGTATTGCAGCTAGAATGTTGAAATTTCACAGAGTATAGTTTGAAGTTTTCACTACAGATTGTATTTTTTTCTCAGGTGCACCTCCTGCGAGAGAAGCTTGAACTATGCAACAAAGATGGCGCATGCTACAGTCGTCCACCTGTGAGGGACGGATCGGATCGGAAAGTAACGCACAATAATTTTTTTTAAAAAGTTTAATAGTAAAAAAAAGGAAAAAATCACAAATGAACTTACATCTTTTACCTACTTTTCGACATAGTCACCAACTTTCTCAACACATTTTTCCCATCGTGTTACCAGTTTCAATATGCCCTGTTCGTAGAAGTCCGTTTGGTTGGAGTGTAGCCATCTGCGCAATGCTGATGCCTGCTTTGTTTCGGGCGTGTGGTGGTACGCCCACGACTCATCACCTGTGACGATTCCTTCCAGAAAGTCATGTCCTTGTGCGGTGTACCGCGTTAAGTGGTCCAAGCTTGCCATCATTCGCTGGCCCTTGTGGTCGTCTGTCAGGTTCTTAGGCACCCAGCGAGCACTAACTTTACGGAAGACATTGCTACGGTCCATACAATCATCCCCATACACGCCACGCATGTCCCTGTGAATTTCACTGGGTTTATGCCCTTTGGCCCACAAAAATCGAACAACACTTCTCTGTTCCTCACAGGTGGACGACTGTAGCATGCGCGCCATCTTTGTTGCATAGTTCAAGCTTCTCTCGCAAGAGGTGCACCTGAGAAAAAAATACCATCTGTAGTGAAAACTTCAAACTATATCTCTGTGAAAGTTCAACATTCTAGCTGCAATACCAAGGCAGAAAAAAATTATTGTGCGTTACTTTCCGATCCGCCCCGGAGGAGCTGTTCTTCATTCGTGCATATATAACCTTATTAGTTTTACTTTTAATTATCTTATGATGATTATCTCTAACTTCATTGTATAGTCAGATCAGTCATTTAGTTCCTTTGTGGTTAGGTAGGTCTATTTTACACGCATAAGTATTTAGCATATCAAGCGACGTTGCCACGTTTTATTCACTGGAATACATTTTTACCAAGTAAAGATACTGCAAAAGATAAAAGTTGCAACGCTGTTAAGATAATTATATCCACGTGGATTAGACATGGAAACGTCATTTAAAAATGTGAATACATTATTGGCTGAGAACTGTTTTCAGTTTAGGTGATTGGAGCGGCATCTTATGAGTTTCTAAGAATAACTCCCCGGCTCTACCTGGCAGTAACAATGCATTTTTTTAACCAGAAGGAAACAGTTGATCCGCGTGTAAACCAAATGACTGTGCCGACTATATCATTAGATGAAATTATTATTATTTAGGGCATCGAGGGCTAGGGAGTCTTTCCTTTCTTCCATTTCTTCTTTCCTTTATTTTCTTTTCTTCTCCAGAAAAGCCTGACCAGAGGCTATAAGATGGCAGCCCCATCACTGGTCTTGCCTTCCTTTGGCCAGCAACCAATCGAAGGGACTATTATTATGCTTTCAAGTCTTATACGAGAATTTCCCTCAAACGCTGGAGGGAAAATTTTCTATAGGATCGTAACAGGCTTTGGCCTAATACTTGTAAGGAAGAAGATTATTATTATTATTATTATTATTATTATTATTATTATTATTATTATTATTATTATTATTATTATTATTATTATTATTATTATTATTACTTTATTAAAAAAAGCGCTGGATGAAAAATTACTCTTTGAGACCTAACAGGCCACACGGCCTAATACTTGCATGGATGATGAAGATGATGATTTTATTCAATGCCCCAAGTTATCATTTCGACATTTCTGATAGTCTCTTCTGGCATTGGCGTAATTGTAACGCACTTCTGAAGTTGGGGCGGAGTTACGTTACCCCGATGATATGATAGGTGTTAAATAATAATGAAGCGCCAGAGGAGTTCTTAATCTAAACTTAACCTAAATTCCAGACCATGGGCAAACACATGAATAATTCCCTATAAGGAACAATTTCTGGTTTGACCACTAGCCCATGAGGATGGTCATGATATTATTGTTATTATTATTATTATTCAGTTTGGCCAGATAACCGTTTAGTATCTAATATAATTGTGATTTTTTTGGTATTTGAATGTAACATACGTTTGTTCTGGTGATTGGAAAGGAATGACACATGGCCTTAACATTACCAGCCTAAATAAATAAATAAATAAAATAAATTTGTTAGTGCATCTGTATCGTGGAGGGAGATATAATGTCGCCGCTCAGTGACAACAGTCACAGTTGCGCATCCGTGTTCTAATTGCTTGTTGCGTGTTAGAGAAACATTAAAAATTAATTACCGTGAGTTGTTTCTGCTTATCGTGGACGTGTGGAGGAAGTTTAAGCTTGGCTGCGACCATCATGATCTCCTGAACAGTGAGAAGAGGTTGATGGAGATCATCCTGTGTTATGTAGCAGCACAGCTTGCGGAAAATTCTGTCTTCTCGAGGTTTCCCGTTCGTGTACATTGTGCCCGACACTCCACAAGTCCTGTAAAACACCATCTCATAAGTATGGGTATACAATTACATTGCTGTGGTCAAATTATTCAAGGACATTAATATATACCGGCTAGAGTTTAGAGGGAACCGCTGTCTTGCGGTGAAGAGGGATTTTCAAAGGCGAAGGGAGCTCAACCCGACAGAAAAGCAAGAGGTAGATCACACTCTGGAGCTGTAGAGAAAGAAACTGATCTAGGGGACGGAAACCCCAAAACCAAATGACCTGGTTCCGCAGGTTGGGGTGAGCATAGGATTGAGAATCCTATCCTGTAAAAATCTTTCTGTTGGAAGCCTATACAGAATTTTTGTCTACCGCTGTGGTCTCGAGATAGTGTGCTGCCTTGTCACGCAGCGGGCCCGGGTTCAATTCCCGGTCGGGACAGGCTCCTGCGTGAGGTTTTTCCTCATATGCAAGACAAATGTCAGACAATGGTCCCCGAAAATCATCCCGCCATCATCACCATCCTTATTATCATCATCTTTCACCGGTGTGGAAAGCAAAGAGAAGCTACCACACCTATAATTCCCAATTCCTCTTCATAGCACTTCCTCTTATTCTACTTCCTTCACAGTAGCCTCTGCCCGCTCCTGGAATTTCCTTCCTCAAGATATCAGGGGTTACCGCACACTTTGCACTTTTAAGTCACGCTTATGCAGTTACCTGTTGTCCAATAATTAATTTTTCTCTATTTATTTAAATTTATACTATGTCATTGATTTTTTTTCGATTTTCATATATTTTGTACATATAATACATTTAATTCGTTAAATCTAGAGTAAATCAAAATGTTATAAATATTAATTGTATTGTATTTATAACGTGTAATTGTTTATGTTTATTGTAATTAAGTTATAAGACTATATATTTTTTTTATTTTTTAAAACCTGGTTGAGTGGCAGACAAGGTCTTAAGGCCTTAACTCTGTACGGTAAAATAAAGCTATTATTTATTATTATTATTATTATTATTATTATTATTATTATTATTATTATTATTATTATTATTATAGTAAAGCTGCAAAGCATAGCATGGAAATGATATGATAGCAGTGAGAGACCTGCCGTCGGGCAGTATTACTAAGGGTGGATGGATATAGAATTTAACCGAACAGATCAAAATGGCGACCCAATGCAAGGGAAAGGGTTAAACTTAATGATTTGAGGACTGTTCAGAAATATTCGTTTTCAGGCATGAGGTTCATTTACTTGCCATAAATCTACGACTCGGGACCACGGTTTCAGTTCCTTTCAAAGGAACTCATTAATATACTCAGTGCTTCTACGCTCATAAAAATCCATGAACCCCGGACTAAGCGAAACCCAGAGGCCCTAGGCTAGCACAGTAACAACTATTTCGCCTGGACCGACTTTTTATTTTTCTCCCAATATGACTAGTACTAGTCAGTGTCGTTCGGCTCGAAGTCAGGAATCTGAATCACCTGATGGTACGGGCGGAGCTTTTTGTACTCGGTAGAGCACTTGCCAGTCTGCGATCGGTTGAGACTCGACTCCTATCTCGCTGGTTCGTTAAATAGGGACAGAGGGAATCTCGTTAATCCAATCATCCTCCATTCAGTCCTACCTCTGTTCTATAGTCGGAGGTTGGTTGACTAATACGAATACGTAAAGCTTCTTGTTGTCTTCCAAGTAGACATAACATTAATAAATTATAGTTTAAAAAAACTAAAACAACACGCTTTTTTAGAAAACCGAACTAAAAAATGAAAAATAATTTTAATTTCCAACACGCTTGGGATAAAATTAAAGTGGTCAACAAAAAAATCATCTCCAACACATATAGAATAAAACTAGAGTTATCAACAAAAAGAAAATCATTTTTACCATCAAAAGCGTGGGGTGCTCTATATCAATTAATATATTTGATAATAAACAGATATTGGTAAAAGTAAAGTCTCTAAGAAGAAAATGTAAAAATCATAAAAAGCACCCCACGCTTTTGATGGTAAAATTTTCTTTTTGTTGATAACTCTAGTTTTATTCTCTGTGTGTTGGAGATGGTTTTTTTGTTGACCACTTTAATTTTATCCCAAGCGTGTTGGAAATTAAAATTATTTTTCATTTTTTAGTTCGGTTTTCTAATAAAGCGTGTTGTTTTAGTTTTTTTAAAACTATTATTTATTTTTTAGTTTTAATATTTTACAGAATAATATAAGTATGTGAATATCTTTTAATTCGATACTATTGTAGTTTGAGCTAAAAGTAATACTCTTCTAAAAAAATCCTCCCAGCCGGATTTGAACCAGAAACCTGTGGATTACTGAAATTATATAGCACTAGAGATCACCGCTCTACCAACTGAGCTCTTGAAACGATTGACTAAAAAGTCGACAAGTCCGCAATCTATTATACCAGTTTTCATTTGTTTGACTTTCTGTTGATTCTGGCCAGGATTTTAGAAAATGATTATTAAATTATTGCATTGTCATTGGTCCTTCACAAGTATACAAAGTTTCAAGTCGATCCAATGTTTCTAAGTGGGTGAAAATCGTGTTCAAAGATTCCGTTGCATAGATACAAAGACACTTTTTTTAATTTTCTGATGATTCTAGCCAGGATTTTAGAAAATAAGTATGAAATTATTGTATTGTCACGGGTCCTTTACAAGTATACATAGTTTCAAGTAGATCCAATGTTTCTAAGTAGGGGAAAATCGTGTTCAAATATTCCGTTACATAGATACAAAGACACTTTTTTTCTTCTCTGATGATTCTGGCCAGGATTTTAGAAAAAAAATTAAATTATTTTATTGTCACGGGTCATTTACAAGTATACAAAATTTCAAGTCGATCCAATGATTTTAAGTGGGTGAAAATCGCGTTGAAAGATTTCGTTACATAGATAGATATATGCAGGTCAAGATAATATGAAGCGTGTAAAAAAACAATCTATATACATCATTACTGAGAAGAATATTTACCGCAAATAACATAGCCTATAATCTACAGTTGAACGAATGTCACGTTTGTTATAATGGAATACGTGAATAATAAACTGAAAATAACTTCTATAATCATGTCACGATATATTCCAATGCTGTATTAACCTTCGCTCTAACATAATAGTATATTACGATGCGAGGTTGGGAAGTGGTTTTTACAGAATTGAGGAAAAATGTTTAAAAACCGAACGATAGACAAGTTTTTAATTTCCGAGATTCTGTAAAACACTTCACAAACGTGCATTGTACGTTATTTTTTGCTCGATGGTGTTTTCAAAATAATAAATAATAGTAAAATAATAACATCTTTGTTGGAAATATTTGCGTTCATTACAGACATTTGACTAACGTTAACAGTGTGGGCAATGTTTATTAGTTGAAACAACAGGAGGCCTTGAGAACAATAATTGATAACATGGGAGGAAGTACGTATTTATTGTTTTATATTTTTTCAAATAAAGTTCAGTTCATTTAAAATGCAGTGATTTGCTTCATATAATGTATATTAACACTACCTTTTGGATATTTTCTGCATATACATTGTATGCAGTATACATAGAGGGGAGTGGTTTTACTTCCGGCACGTGGGTGTAAATGTAATACTACAGTACAGTTATTTAGGTTGGTAACCCGGAAATGTAAGAAGTTGAACTTTCAATCATGGTCACCATTGCTGGTAAGTCCGACAAAACGAACTATCGCGCAAAAAATATATATTAAGACTCATGCTCCCGTGAAACGAAACATCTCACTAATACGGGTTTTTTTATCTATTAATAATTTTTTTCATTATTTAGTGAAATTGGTATTAAGATTTGTCAGTATATTTACCTAATGCCTTATAAATAAGCGATAGATTAATTCATTAGAATTTGCCACTTTCTTTGTATATATTTTTCATTTTCTTCTCATGTATAGCAGATTCGAGCTGTTATTCCTTTGAATATACATTATACTTACTTACTGACTGGCACTATCGAACCCGTAGGTTCATGGCCGCGCGGACATAAGCTCTCCATACATCCCTATCCTGAGCTAATCATTCCCTGTATAATCTACTTCCCTCAAATCATAATTAATGTTGTTCTCCCACCTCATTCTTGGTCCACCAACTGGGCGTTTTCTCTCTGACTTTCCTACAAAAAGCTTCCATGCACGTCTTTCATTCCCCATACGCGCAACATGTCCTGCCCATCGCAGTCTACGATACTTAACTGTTCTTATTATATCTGGCTTCCTATAAAGACCAAGTAGTTCATTGTTATGAAGTCTTCTCCATTCACCTGTCTGTTCATCTCTCTTTGGTCCAAAAATTTTCCTAAGAACTTTATTCTCAAATACTCGTAATCTCCTTTCCTTCCTTAAAGTAAGAGTCCATGTTTCGCACCCATATAATATAACTGATAGAATAATAGTTTTATATATTTTCAGCTTAACGTTTTTTGAAAGGAGTTGGGACATCAAAAGTCTCTGTATTGCATAATAGCATGCATTTCCAGAATTGAGCCTATGTTTAATTTCTTTGTGCATCTCATTCCTATTTGTGATTATTGTTCCTAGGTATTTGAATTTAGCCAATTCCTCAAAATTTCCCTCATTTGTCATTAGCTGTCCATTTCCACTATATAATGAAATTCTACGTGTGACCATATATTTAGTTTTACTGATATTTACTTCCAGTCCTAATTTCTACATTATTCCATTAGCTTAATTTTAATTCTATTTTATTGACATATATATTGACTTAATTCTATTTAATTATATTATAGTTAGACATTATTTTCATTATTGTTCAATTTTATCAGATAATTAATTGTCTAGTACGTACTGTTTATTGTGATTTTTTTTGTATTTAAATGTAATATATGTTTGACCTGGTGAGTGGAAGAGAAGGCCACATGGCCTTAACTCCACCAGGCTAAATAAATATATGCTATTCTAATATATTCTTATTTAATTCAATTTTAATCGGTGGGCCTATTGGCGAATAAGTGATTAGGTCACAACTCGTCAAGTAAGAAGATGAAAATTAAAATAATTATATACCTTTTGGCAGGTGCCGTCTTCCTTAACTGAGTTAAAAATGTTGTATTTAAGATAGTATATTTTAGCACAATTGAAAACGATATCACCTGCCAAAAGGTACATATTTTAATTTTTATCTTGTAACTATTCACCTCAACGGAGTTTGATATGTATTTTATTAGTATTAAACCGGTCTAGGGTCGAATGATTTTTAAGGACTTAAAATGCTGAATATGGCTTCTTTCGGAGGGAAGTAAACCTGTAGGTCCCGTTTCACAGATTTAAGACACTAAAATGATCTTAAACCCGAGGATAAGAGACTTCTGAGCAACATTGGTCAGCCCTTTGACGCCCAGATTTGAAAATGCAATTGATATACATCGCATATGTGGTAGAACACACCTGAGGTTTCGGGGTAATATATTTGCCTCGAGCGCAGCGAGTTCCTAGTCCAAACAAGTTTACTGAATGAGGATTTTCTACTTTTTTGATCACATGTAAAACAAACATTGGGAAAACTTTATGTCCTAATATTCACATAACACTGTTTGTAATCTCCCTACGATATTCGTTTTGTTAGTCTAATGTATGAGTGAATGGTGTGTCTTGTCCTTTTTTTTAATATGTTGGTTGGTTGGTATCTAATGTCGAGCACTTGATAATGAAATCATTCGCTCTTCTAATTTTTTAATATGTTTAAACTGTTTTTCCTTTTTGTTTTTTACCTTTTTTTTCCTTTTTGTTGTACCTGTTTTGTTAACTTTCTTTTTATCCTCACATAGACACAAGGGCAGTGCACACACACCCAGACCCAGGGTGGAGATTTAAAATCCCCTACCCCGCCAAGAATCGATCCCGGGTCGCCGGAGTGGAAGGTAGGGACTCTACCAACTACGCCACGGTGACGGACATCTTAAAAGTTCATGTTGCCTCGATGGCTCTGACATTGGGCTGATCACTCATCCGGGGAAGACCTCCGTGTACTTGTGTGGCCAGAATGTATGTGTATGATCCACAGTTTAAAATCCACTCCTTACAGGTCGTTTTGTAAGGTCCAGAAAGTATAAGATACGTAAAAGAACATACAAAGGAAAAGGTTAAATTAAAGGAATAACTATGAACTATTTTGTTCAGTTTTAACCACATTTGACAATTAAAACCTGGTTTAAGCCAACCTTGACCTCTGTCCTGGCCATTAATAACTTTATACCATTTGCGAACCCTACGTAATTAGACTAAGGAAGTATAGACTCTTACTTTAAGGGAGGAAATGAGATTACAAGTATTGGAGAATAAAGTACTTAGGAAAATGTTTGGACCAAAGAGAGATAAGCAAACAGGTGAATGGAGAAGACTACATAACAATGAACTACATGGTCTTTATAGGAGACCAGATATAATAAGAACAGTTAAGTCTCGTAGACTGCGATGGGCCGGACATGTGGCACGTGTGGGGAATGAAAGACTTGCATGGAAGCTTCTTGTAGGAAAGCCAGAGGGAAAACGCACATTTAGTAGACCAAGAATGAGGTGGGAAAATAACATTAACTATGATTTGAGGGAAGTAGATTATACAGGGAATGATTGGAAAGCATTATCCCAGGATAGGGATGTATGACGAGCTTATGTCCGCGCGGCCATGAACCTACAGGGTTAGATAGTGCCAGTGAGTGAGTAAGTAAGTAAGTAAGAATAAACTAAGGACAACGAAATAAATTAACTTCTTGTAGAAGTCTCTTCAATTATTTTATGGAGATTTAAAATGTATTTATACAATTATTAATACAACAAACAATATGGAATTTTAACGAACTTCCTTATTTGTTTCAGCATTTGGATAATCCTGTAATGATGTAATATAACTAACTCACTGGCACTATCGAACCCGTAGGTTCATGGCCGCGCGGACATGAGCTCTCCATATATCCCTATCCTGAGCCAATGGTTTCCAATCATCCCCTGTATAATCTACTTCCCTCAAATCATACTTAATGTTATTCTTCCACCTCATTCATGGTCTACCAACTGGGCGTTTTACCTCTGGTTTTCCTAAAAGAAGCTTCCATGCACGTCTTTCATTCCCCATTCGTGCCACATGTCCTGCCCATCGCAGTCTACGAGACTTATCTGTTCTCATTATATCTGGCTTCCTATAAAGACCATGTAATTCACTGTTATGAAGTCTTCTCCATTCAGCTGTCTGTTCATCTCTCTTTGGTCGAAAAATTGTCCTAAGTACTTTATTCTCAAATACTAGTAATCTACTTTCCTCCCTTAAAGTAAGAGTATGTAACATGGAATATTCAACTGATACTAAAGGCGGGGAATTTAATTCAATGTTACCCTTTATTTACAGGTCTTTCCATAAACACTAATTGGTTAAAAAATAAATTTATAATCATTTTTTACAGGAGTAAATTTAACTCTTTTCCTCAACATTTTGTAGGATCGAGAGAATTTCGAGATGTTGATAAATGCTTTGAAGGACGACAACGATAAAGATTGGTGCTGTGATGAGAATTCAAAGGAAGAAGAAGAGGCTCCTATTTACGAAAATAATGAATCATCATCTCCAGACAATGATGACAGTGAAATCCAATAGGCATTTGATGTTCTGTAAAATTTGGCAAAATTAGGACCTGGGCTCATCAGTGAAAGAATAATACGAGTTCACATATGTAGCAGTAGCAGTAGTAGTAGTAGTAATTGTTGTTGTCACTCCTCTTGGAGCCATAGGGCCACACCGGACTCTGTACTTCATTCTAACTTTTCCCTCGTTCAATTTCTGTTGTTACAGTGCTGCACCATGTAATTTTTGGCCTTCCTCTTTTTCTAGACAATCGCTGTGGATTCCATTTCAGGGCTCTCTTTGATACACTGTCTAGTTCTCTTCTGAGAGTGTGTCCAATCTATTTACATTTGCGATATTTAATCACCTTCTAGATCTCATCCTGTGATGTTATCCTCCACAATTCTTCGTTTGATATGGTTTTTGGTCACCAGATTCTCAAAATAAATCTCAGGCATATATTTATATATACTTGAAAAGTCCACCGCTGTGGTCTTAAGGTAGCGTGCTGCCTTGTCACGCAGCGGGCCCTGGTTCGATTCCTGGCCGGGACAGGCTCCTGGGTGAGTTTTTTTGGGGATTTTCTTCACCTGTAAGACAAATGTCAGGAATCTTAGGCCCAACGGTCCCCGAAAATCATCCGTCCATCATCATCATCCTTATCATTATCATCATCCTTCACCAGCGTGGAAAGCAACGGGAAGCTACCACACATATAATTATCTAGTAAAGCTGCAAAGCATGGCATGAAAATGCTATGATTGCAGTGAAAGATCCGCCCTCGGGCAGAATTACTATGGATGGATGGATGGATGGATACTTGAAATGTTCTATATAATGCGAGTGTGCCCTTTCAAGCCCCACGCCCATACAGAAACATATTTTACACATTGCTGTTAAATAATCTTAATTTAGTTATAGTCGAGATTTGTTATCTTCATATAGGTGACGATTGTGAGAATAGAGCTTTTGATTGTCTAATTCTAACCTTAGTATCTTCCTCTGATCCTCCATTGATTTAAAATTTAAAAAATAATTATTTAATTTAAACACAGTGAAATGGTCATATTTTCCATAAGTAAATTATTCTAATTTTGGTATTACAAATCACAACTAAAGTTTTATGTTGTAATTTACTGTTTAAAAATGAATCTAATCGAAAGATAACACTGAGCAACAAAAAATTAACTTTTTTTTTGTCTCAGAAAAAAAAACTTTTAAACAGTAAAAATGAATCTAGTCGAAAGATAACACTGAGCAACAAAAAATTAACTTTTTTTGTCTCAGAAAGAAAAACTATGTGATTCTGATAGTATTTTGTACCCTGAATTCAAATATGATATCGGTTTTTTCTCCATCACGCATGGATTCCGAGAGACAGGCATTTATAATTTCAAACATTTTAATATTTCCTACATTCGTAACTACACAATATTCGAACATTCGGACTCACCTAGAAAGTAAGACATGACGATTTTCTGCTATATTTCGCCCGTGGAGCATCCCTCTTGATGATCCAACAATAATCGGCCAGCATATTAGGATTCCATTTATCTTGATATCTCTTTTTCCATAGCTGAAATCTCCTGACGAAAGTGTTCCCCGTGCTCATCGCTCACTGCGCCAAGATAATAAATGGACGAAAAAACGTTTATTAAAAAAAGAATTATTTAAATCCATTAATTGAAATTGAAATAAAAACACTATGGTGATGGAGAAATTCTGAATACATATTTGAAAACACGATAAAAAACTGCATTAAATACAACTATTGGTACTTATTAGACAAAAATCATGTTGACCAGTGTAATGTTTTATTTTCTATTTAGATATATTTTTTATGGTTACATTATGCACAAGCGAAATGAAATGGAAGTTCAATTTCAAGATGTTATTTGTAAACAGTTATATAATGTTCCTATGTAACAAGTCAGCTCATAATTCACCTCAAATCGTGTTTACAATTTTTCGTTGTAACCTGAAGGTTCAGTGCAGGCATATTTATTTTATTGTAAAATGTTACTCATTGTTACCTAAAGACGATTAATGAGAAACGATACTTGGTAACCTTGGTAATGAAATTCCAACCCATCACTTGCTTTGTCGGATGAAGATAAAAACTCAAGAGTGTCTGTGCCCGCTATCATCCGTATAAGAGTCTCAAACAGTATCTCCTGACCAACTCGCTCGATGTATATTATCATTATTTTCATTATTTATTATTATTATTATCATCATTATCATTATTATCATTATCATTATAATTATCACTGTCATTATCATTATCATTGTCATTATCATTATTATTATTATTATTATTATTATTATTATTATTATTATTAATATTATTATTATTATTATTATTATTATTATTATTATTACTTTTTTTTTCGTTTCACCCTCTTTGGGATACGTTGGATCAATCATTTCTCTGTGTGGTTTTCCTTTCTTAGTGTCCAGAATTTCTTTCATTCTTATACGGTAGCTCTTTCCCTCCCTTCTTCCGAAATAATAGGTCTGGATTTTTGTTTATATTTGTATTGGAGTCTTAAGTTTTAATCTTGAATAATTAATTTAGCTTTCGATCGATTAGTCAAATTTCTGTAATCTTTAATTCTATTAAGTATTATCTATTAGTTTATTATTATTCTCATTATCATTAATCTAGTCCACTGCTGTGCTCCCGAGGTAGCGTGCTGCCTTGTCAAGGAGCGGGCCCGGGTTCGATCCCGTCGGGGCAATTTTTCTGGGTGAGGTTTTTATCGGGGTTTTTCCTCACCTGTAAGACAAATGTCAGGGAAACTTTAAGGCCCAAACGATCCCCGAAATCATATGGCCATCATCATCATTACCATCATTACCATCATTACCACCATCATCATCCTCCTCCTCCTCCTTCACCGGTGTGGAAAGCGACAGGGAGCTACCACACCTACAATTCCCTAGTAAAACTGCAAAGCATAGCATGAAAATGCTATGATTGCAGTGAAAGACCTGCCCTCGGGCAGAATTACTATGGATGGATGAATCATCAATCTCATTATCATTATTTTATTCTTATTATACTAATCATTATTATTCTCATCATTATTATTACCGTCATCATCATCATCATCATGATAAACATCACTATTATTATTATTATTATTATTATTATTATTATTATTATTATTATTATTATTATTATTATTATTATTATTATTATTATTATGGAGTCTTATGGAACAGACATAACCAGAAAAAAATACGTTACAAATATATAATTCAATAGTGATAAGTATTGACACATATGGAGCTGCAGTTTGGAAATTCAACAAAAACTTAGAACAAAACATTATGTCGTTGGAAATGGATTTCTTAAGGAGAGTAACAAGATGTTCAAAGATAGAAAAAATAAGTAATACTACCATATGAGGAAAATTGAATATTAGACTATATAATAGCCTTCCTTTGGCCAGCAACCAATCGAAGGTACTATTATTATGCTTTCAAGTCTTATACGAGAATTTCCCGAGGTATGCTGGAGGGAAAATTTTCTATAGGATCGTAACAGGCCTTGTCCTAATACTTGGGAGGAAGAAGAAGAAGAAGACTATATAATATACAAGCAATTAAATTGGTATGTGAAAGTACGACAAATGCAAGAAGAAAGGTTACCTAGAAAAACATTGGAAAGGTGTCCACCTAGAAGGAGGAGGAAAGGAAGACCTCGAAACTCGTGGATACAAGAAATAAGAACTGGAATGAGAACAAGAGAACTGGGACATATGGAGTGGATGGATACAGACGAGCGGAGAAGGAAAATAAAACTCTAGGCACAGAAAGATGTATAAATATTGAAAATGTGTATACAGATAATATTTTTCTATCTCTAAACACTTTACAGAATGGAGAGAAACAAAATAAATCTTTCTAGTTATTGGACAGTAGAAAATTATTCTGATGAACTGAAAATTAAGAAAACAAATGTTAGTATAATTTATGAGATTGGAAAAAAGTATAAATATTACCTGTAACCAGAAACTGCGTTTAAGAGACTGCTCTTCCCTGCACCTGATGGACCCATTATTGCGGACAGTTGCCTCGTTTTGAAACAACCGCTCACAGATTTCAGGATGCATTTATGAGGAACTGAAAAATTAAGATAATGAAGTTTGCAATTAAGTACATTTAAATCATTAGAATTGCTTTTATTTAAAATATGTTTAAGTAAATAAGATAGTTATAGTCACTTTTGAAAAAATAATAAGCTAAGCGAACCACCTGCGAATCGAAAACACCTTAAATTCGTTATCATTATTCTATGTTCATCCATCCATAGTAATTCTGCCCGAGAGCATTTTCATGCTATGCTTGCAGCTTTACTAGGGATTTGTAGGTGTGGTAGCTTCCCGTTGCTTTCCACACAGGTGAAGAATGATAATGATGATGATGATGATGATGATGATATTGATAACGATAAGGATGATGATGATAATGATGGTCAAATGATTTCGGGGACTGTTTGGGCCTTAAAGGTTTCCTGACATTTGTCTTAAGGTGAGGAAAACCCCGATAAAAACCTCACCCAGAAAAACGGCCCTACCGGGGATCGAACCCGGGCCCGCTCCGTGACAAACAAGGCAGCAAGCTACCTCGAGACCACAGCGGTGGACTCTATGTTCATAATAGTCTATATTTTTGGTTGTATCTAGTAGCCTATGCAGTTATTTCTATGACAAAAATAGTTATTGTGAGTTGTCCGTTAACGAATACAGGCCATGCACTGCTATGCTTGCCCGGGAATCTACTCATTCCGATTTTCATGACATCAATGAGCTTAAAGACAAAAATTATTATTATGAGTTATCCGTAAAAGACATATGCTGTCGCCGATGTTTTTGTAGATTGCTTTTAGATATTCAATTCTGTGTACAATAATTCTGTGTATTTTGTTATGGTTTAGGCAGAGTAGGCCATTTAAAAGTCTAAAAAACTACTTTTTTTAGTGCACCTATAAACCCCCCCCTTTTTTTTAGTTTCGGTCCTTCAATACGTGGGGTAATATATTATATACGTTTACTGTCCCAAAAAATTCATTAAATGATGAAAAAAACGCACACAATCAAATCGGTCAAGTAGTTTATGAGCCTATAGAAGGCAGACAGACAAACAGATTTACACTCATTTTTATATATAACTAGCGGACCCGGCAGACGTAGTCTTGACAAAACGTTCAATTATCGTGTCATGGCCGAACGATAAAAAATATGTTACTTTTTACCATAAAATTCAGTAATTAATAAGTTCGCAAGAAAACTCCTCACTGCCATCTGCTGTGGCTCAAGAAGCGTGCAATATGACGTGACATAGTTTTCGCGTAGAATATGTCGGTAATGCAGATGACTACACATCTGACAAAAATATCCTATTACCCGATCGCAGCTACATCTACCGGGTCCAATTATTGTGAATATAAACCATCCAGGGACCCACTCAAACACACACACAAAATTGTATCAAAATCGGTCCAGTAGTTTAAGCAGTTTGGAATTTCGGATTTCAAATAAACTTCCACGTCTAAATGATTTCGCTCATTTTTTGATAATATCTATCTCGGTTTATTTTAACAGTATACTTAGTTTCGAGGTAGCGTGCTGCCCTGTCACGCAGCGGGCCCGGGTTCGATCCCCGGTCGGGGCAGTTTTTCTGGGTGAGGTTTTTATCAGGGTTTTTCCTCACCTGTAAGACAAATGTCAGGAAAATTTTAAGGCCCAAACGGTCCTCGAAATCATATGGCCATCATCATCATCATCCTTATCATTATCATTATCATCATCATCCTTCACCGGTGTGGAAAGCAACGGGGGAAGCTACCACACCTAATTCCCTAGTAAAGCTGCAAGCATAGCATGAACATGCCATGATTGCAGTGAAGGACCTACCTTCGGGCAAAATTACTATCGATGGATGGATACTTAGTTTCGTTATGGAACATCGAAAATTGTGACCGCTAAGGAGATTTTTAAATTTTCACTTTATGTGAATTCCTACACCTAATGGTTTTGGAGGGTCCAATTGTGAATCCAAACCATCCAGAAACCCACTCAAACAAACACAACCATTTTCATCAAAGTCGATGCAGTCGTTTAGCCAGTTTTTAATTTCGGATTTCAAGTAAACCTCCACTTCTAATTGACGAATTTCGCTCATTTTTAGACAATACCTACCTCGGTTTATTTTAATACGACATTCTGAGTTTCATTGTGAAACATAAAAAATTGTGACCGATAGAGCGATTTTTAAATTTTCACTTCAGGTTAAATTCTACACCTAATGGTTTTAGAGAGTCCAATTGTGAATCTAAGCCATCCAGGGACTCACTCAAACATACACAAAAATGTCATCAAAATCGGTTCAATCGTTATAGTCATTTTTTATATTTCAGTAAGTAAAGTGATCCCACAACAGACCCGGAGGGGTAGTAGGAGGTTAAGGCTCCCACTTTTACTAGACAATCGGCACTTTATGTCAGCCGGGTTGTCAGCCCTGCGTGACGGCCGCCTTTACCCCCAGAACAAGCATCTGGTACTTATTTCCGTTAGAGGCTGAGTCGACCCCAGGGCCATAGTGCCGCCAGTGGGTTTGGGTCAGTTTAAAAATCCTGACCCCAACGGGACTTGAACCCTCGACCCTCCGGGTTGTAGCTCAGTGCCTTAACCACTACGCTACCCAGTAAACCTAACTTCTAACCTCGGTTTATTTTAATAGAATAATCCGACTTTTGTTGTGAAATACCGAAAATTGCGAACGCTAGAGCGATTTTTAAATTTTCATTTCAAGTGATTTTACAACCTAATGATTTTACAACATAATAGGCAGATTACATTATATTGTGTCTAAATGGCATAAAGAGTAGGGTGTGTGTAGGCAAACAGTTTTCGGACACTTTTGAAATCCAGAATGAGTTGAAGCAAGGAGATGCACTATCTCCTCTACTATTTAATTTTGTACTAGAGCACGCCATTAAATCTTTAGAGAATTAGGAAGGCTTACAACTGAATGGTATTAATAAGCTGTTAGTTTATGCTAGGGTTGTAAGGGGTAGTGACGTGTGTATAACCTCTCCTACCTAATTCTCATCCTCACCTTCTCGTGGTATAACCCGTTTTCACAAACGAGGCTCTGAGGACCGAGTCACGGCGGTATAACCGTTCCATCAGGTACTGAGTAAATGCAGTATCCTAATGTCTGTCCAGAGACTAAAAGGTAGCAGCCCTACCACTGGACTACTTAGCGTCAGGCCAGTAAGCTGTCCTAAGGAACTTCAAAACTACTTTCAAGTCTCAACACGTATCAACCTGCAGGAAGAAGAAGACCAGGACGTCCACTCAAAAGACTTCTGGATGGTGTTTCTCTTGAGGCCGAAACAGGTCAACAAATTGCCTAAATTCGTGAATGTACTATGATGATGATGATGATGATGATAGTTTATGCTGATGATGATACTGGCCGAGAGCGAGGAGATACTAAAGGCCAACACGCACACACTATTGAGTAACACTAAGAAATTAGGATTGGAAGTAAATATCAATAAAACTAAATATATGGTCAGATGTAGAAATACATTATAGGCCTATAATGAAAATGGACAGCTAATGACAAATGAAGAAAATTTTGAGGAAGTGGCTGAATTCAAATACCTAGGAACAATAATCACAAATAGGAATGAGATGCACAAAGAAATTAAACATAAGCTCATTTCTGGAAATACGTGCTATTATGCATTGCAGAGACTCTTGATGTCCCAATTCCTTTAAAAAAAAACGTTAAACTGAAAATATATAAAACTATTATTCTACCAGTTATATTATATGGGTGCGAAACATGGACTCTTACTTTAAGGGAGGAAATGAGATTACGAGTTTTTGAGAATAAAGTTCTTAGGAAATTTTTTGGACCAAAGAGAGTTGAACAAACAGGTGAATGGAGAAGACTACATAACAATGAACTACATGATCTTTATAGGAAGCCAGATATAATAAGAACAGTTAAGTCTCGTAGACTTCGATGGGCAGGAAATGTTGCGCGTATGGGAAATGAAAGACGTGCATGGAAGCTTCTTGTAGGAAAGCCAGAGGGAAAGCGCCCAGTTGGTAGACCAAGAATGAGGTGGAAGAATAACATTAACTATAATTCGAGGGAAGTAGATTATACAAGGAATGATTGGAAAGCATTAGCTCAGGATAGGGATGTATAGAGAGCTTATGTCCGTGCGGTCATGAACCTATGGGTTCGATAGTGCCAATGAGTAAGTAAGTGTAGGCATATATAGCAGCTAAACACTCGCCGCATCTGAAATCCTGTATATACAAATTTTCACGAAGATCGGTTGAACGGTTTAGAAGTCTATAAAGGACAGACAGATACACATGCATTAGTTTTTAATCACAGTATATAGAAGAAGATTATATTATATTGTGTTCTGCCCTAGGGCAGTTCTTTCGCTGGAATCGTGCATTTTCATGCTTTGCGTGCAGCTATACTAGGAAATTATAGGTGTGGTAGCTTCCCGTTGCATTCCACTAAAGAAGATGGTAGAAATAAATTTACATCTCCAAAAATAACTCACGTGTTTTAATAACAGTGCCAGTGAACTCATGACATCATGACCTTGATACAACCTACATTCAAACTGCATTGATTATAACTACCTGTTGCGTATATAATTTCATCCTAGCACTTAGTGTTGGAGATTGGCAGATACTAAACGAAACTGAGACATTTTAATTTTCTCTTTATTAGAAGTCAGGGCACGACAAAGGGAGGAGCAAGATGCTTCAACTGTTATTCTTTGATTAACTATATCTTTAAGATGACAGGTTATTATCATCACATTTTAGATCTGAGCATGAAAAGACATACCCATTTGTTTCAGAGACCTCTTTTATCAGACTAAAAATTTGTTTCTGTACTGTAAATCTACGACACGAGACTAATCCCACTGCGTATTATTATTATTATTATTATTATTATTATTATTATTATTATTATTATTATTATTATTATTATTATTATTATTATTATTATTATATTATCTTTTACAATCCATGTGAACGATATCACGTCAAAAAGTCTACAATAATAATAGAATAAATTCGCACACGTTGTGCAGAAAATATGTGTTACATAAGTTTTGTCATTAATTTGATCCACATAGCTTGTTATTTGAAGAATTCTACCAGTGATTTCCCTCGTTTTTTGCAGGTGGTTACATGGTAATGGTCGCATGGGTGCTCGCACAGTTCACACACACAGTTGTACCCGGGATCGCGGAAACACCTGGTCTTGCATATCGTGTGGCGGTATCCATGCACTGCTATTGAGTTCACCAGGTGTCGGAGTTCTTGATTGGTGTTGGTCCAGCATCTGTTTGTCATGGCTTCTGTTGTATAAAAATCCAGCCATATCTCTTGTCTCTTCTTCTCCCTTTCCTGAAGTAGTTTATTCGCTTATAAAATTAAATCCACCAGGAGGCAGGGCATATGTGTGAATGATCAATTGCTCCCGCAGTCCTTTCAATATCCGCCGTTATGACCATATTTCCGAACACTTTAATAACCTCTCTTGGCTCCGTCTTACTGACAGACGTAAATTGCACTCTCTTTCACTACTTTTCAAGCTTCTGAATTCCTACATCCCTACTTACCTGGCGTCTAGATTTGAGAAGTTATCCTCTTATCACAATATTGACACTAGATCACAAGATAGCAGTCTGCTAACAATTCCTCTTCATAGCACTTCCTCCTATTCTACTTCCTTCACAGTAGCCTCTGCCCGCTCCTGGAATCTCCTTCCTCAAGATATCAGGGGTTGCCGCACACTTGGTACCTTTAAGTCACGCTTATACAGTTACCTGTTGTCTAATAATTAATTTTTCTCTATTCATTTAATTTTATACTATGTCATTAATCTTTTCCTGTTTTTTTATATATATTGTACATATTATATATTTAATTCGTTACATTTAGAGTAAATCAAAATACATTATAAATATTAATTGTATTGTATTCATAACTTGTAATCGTTTATATATATATATATTGTAATTTAGATTTAAGACTATTTTTTGTTTGTATTTTTTTTAAACCTGGTTGAGTGGTAGACAAGGCCTTAAGGCCTTACCTCTGCCAGGTAAAATAAAGCTATTATTATTATTATTATTATTATTATTATTATTATTATTATTATTATTATTATTATTATTAAAAGGAAGACTCAGAGGCGGAATTAGAAGAAAGAATTTTTAAAATCTAACTCATAAAATGCAATCCATAATGGACAACTTCAAAACGATGGTGGGAGATGAAATACAAAGATATGAAACAAGACAGAAGGATGAACACCAAAAAACCCTAACAGGAGATTTGGAACAAGGCAACACCCCAGAGGAGTATAATAATAAAAATAGAAATGACAAGGGAAATGAGAGCCATGAAGAGTAAGATGATAACAGCGGTTATATCAGGGTACAGACAAGAAGACGAACGGGCTGACAGAACTCTACCAGAAGCAACAGCAATGACATTGGGCTATATAACAGTCAGCCCGTCGGAAATCTCCACCGCGCCCGCTTGAAAGAGGGAAACGCGCAAATGAAGACCCCAACAATCGTGGGTACAAGAAAATCCGAAAATGGAAATGGTCAGCCACAAACAGGACAACTTCAAAAAGTGTACAGAAAGACATTTATCTTTCAATAAGTTTTGTTCAGACTAAATAACCAATCCTTTGCACATTTGTGCGCATTTACTGTCATTCATTCATCATTATCTTTTACAGTCTCACTTGCCAATGGAAGTCCCTTCCGCCCTATGTCAGAGACTGTCAAACTATAACCAGGGATTATTATTATAATCCCTGCTATAACATCCTTCAAAAACAAACTAAACAATCATTTAATAACAAACTAACTTATACAACTCACTGATAGTATTCTTTTAACAATTAATACATTTAATTATTTACGAAAATAACATTAAAATTAACAAATATTTTCATTGATTTAAATACTGCGCTACAAGCCGGAAGGTCGAGGGTTCGAGTCCCGGTGGGGTCAGGATTTTTAAACTGACCCAAACCTTCTGGCGGCACTATGGCCCTGGGGTCGACTCAGCCTCTAACTGAAATGAGTACCAGACGCTTGTTCTGGGGTAAAGGCGGCCGTCACGCAGGGCTGACAACCCGTCTGACATCAAGTGCCGATTGTCAAGAAAAAGTGGGAGCCTTAACCTCCTACTACCCCAAGGGCCTCCTGAGGCCTGTAGTGGGAACACTTTACCTATAACAGTAATATTAGTTTTCTATATCTCATTATTTTGCTTTTTTTTATAAACATTAGACAGGGACGGTCTACCAACAATTAAATTTATCTTGCTTAAATGCATTTTATTATTAGTTTTAATCTTAATCTTAACTATCATTAACTGGTTGTATTATAGATCGTAATATAATAGATATTATCTTATTGATCAAATCTTCATTTACTATTTAATATTAGAGTTAATTATTATTATTATTATTATTATTATTATTATTATTATTGTTATATTCTGATGTAATATGTTTGTCCAGGTGAGTGGAAGATAAGGCCGCATGGCCTTAACTCACACCAGGCTAAATAAATAAATTTATAAATCATCATCATCATCATCATAGTACATTCACGAATTTAGGCCATTTGTTGACCTGTTTCGGCCTCAAGAGAAACACCATCCAAAAGACTTTTGAGTGGACGTTCTGGTCTTCTTCTTCCTGCAGGTTGATATCTTAACATTTGTTTGGGTATTCTGTGATCTTCCATTCAATGAACATGTTGCATCCATCTTGACTTATAATCAGAAATTCTGTTTTCTGTCCAGAGACTAAAAGGTAGCAGCCCTACCACTGGACTACTTAGCGTCTTGATCGTCGTTTAACATGGAGGAAACACATTCAACAGAGTTAAAACTAAAAACATCAAAACTTAATTGGCTCATAGATCACAAATCAAAACTGAGTCTAGAAAATAAACTTGTAATATATAAAACTGTACTCAAACCTATTTGGACTTATGGTATCCAATTATGGGAAACTACCAGCAATTCCAATATTGGAATTCTACAGAGATTTCAGTCTAAGACCCTTCGCTTTATTGTTGCTGCTCCATGGTGTGTAAATAACGCCACCATTCATCATGATTTAAAAATAGCTACTGTAAAAGAAGAAATAGAAAAATACAGCACTCGATATCTAAGGCGACTAGAAGTTCATCCTAATCATCTTGCAATCAATCTTCTAGACAACAGACTAAAAAGAAATAAGATATTAGAACTTCCTTTCATTTTTACATAAAATGTTGTCTAATGGAGTGCTGTCAATGGACAGTATTCTCCTCACAAGTTATGTATTTTAACAAATTTACTTATTGTCTTTTGAAGATAGATTGTATTACGAATGAATGAACAGCGCATACCAAGAAGAATGTATAATTATAAACCAAAAGGGAGAAGAATGTTGGGAAGACCATTGAAGAAATTGAAAGACCAAATCGACCTATAATGAGATCGGAACAGGCCATTGGGCTTAATCCTTGTTGTTGATGATGATGATGATGATGATAGATTGTAAATGAGCAATAAAGTTAAAAAAAAAATATTTTAAATGAGTTAACTAATTAGTTAATCTCACATAAAAGGACACATTTGCTAACAAGAACTGCTCCATAAGAACAACGCTATTTTTTGACGTGAAAACCCCTACAGAAGAGGTAATCATAAACTGTATTTCCACTCTGCTCCAGTTACGGAGAGCACTCATTTCATGTAGCTGGGTCCATCAGGAGAGAGGGCCTGGGAAATATGTCCCAGTGGACAGCACGTTGCTCTAGCACAGTGATCTTCAATTAATTAATATGAACATGGGGGTTAGAAATGTTTCTGGAAGGTCGTAGATTTTAAAATAAAAAGAAACTCTACTACTGAAGTGTAATCAACATGTATACAAACATCGCCGCACTGGCAATAGGTAATAGAAAGTACACACCAGTTCAGTGCTGTGTATTTCAAAATGCGTATGCTATAATATAAATGTACTGGTGTTGTAAAATGCATTGTACCCCACTGTTCAGACTTCATGCCGTTTATGTATGCAACTAAGGGTTCAAAACTTTTCACAATTAGAGGCGCGTTCAAACTAAATATTTAGATCTCTAGGCCTGAGTTACTACTTAAGAAATAAAAAATTATAATTATTTTACAAATACCATTCCTATTCAATGTGACTATTCTAAAACACAATCGCACTGAATAGGGATAGGGGAAGGACAGTTATTTCGTTAACCTTGTATTTGGTTACATAGCATGCAGCTATAAAAAAAACTCTCTCGTTACTAAGAGTTGTTCGGTGGATGAATGTATTTAAACACAGTGCAAAATATATAAATGGAGAATTAATTTCAAATGTGCAATGACTAGAACAGTTTTATACAATATGCTATGAAATAAAACAAATGATGCACCATCAAATAAATGACAGCTAAATAATCAATTATTTTGTGTTTACTTGATGAAAATCCATGACATTTATTAAATAAAACTATCAAAGTTTTATATGGTTTTCATAAATATTTATTTTATTCAACATTCGTAGCAGCTGTTTCAATATAGTGTATCTTCCTCAGATGAATGTATCTACTGATTAAACAGTCAAAGCTCTTAAAATCCTTTTAAAATGGTTTAATTACTATTTAACTCATGCCCCAAATGGGAGTCAATGACCAATCACATTTCAATGATTTTTTATTTACAACCAATCACAGTCGTGTTTCGCCTCGAATATATCAACGGAAATTCATCATATGAAAGAAAGCTCCTTCTTTTTAACATTCTGATTAGGTCATAGCATTATTTTGCAGTGACTGACTCTCCAAGAAATACGGCTACCAAATTGTATATATAGTGCATGAATGTCAGCAGATAGCGCATGCGGGAGATAATATAAAAAAATTTGTAGCAATTGATTATACCACAAAAAGAAAAAAACACTGTTTGCACTTTTTTAAACAATTTATTTCCCAGGAAATAACGTTGCAGAAAAATATAATTGACATATTTACATCATAGGACATCAGAAATTAATTAATACCTATAATGTTTGGTTATAAATTTCTCCACTAGGTGCATTCTTACAATATTGCGATCCTTTGGCAATAAATAATATGATTTGGTTGCAGTGTATGAACAAATTAAGCGTAACAATCATTTCTCATTTGTTTTTAAACATTGCTTCTCATTGTTTTCAACATCTACATTAAATAAATAAATATTTTAAAATAACTATATTTAAATGATGATTTGTGAGTAAACAGCTTAATTTTATTCGGTAAATAATCCTAAAAAATGCCATTCTTGATTTCCAAATTCTCTAGATAAATTAGAAATCACTTGTGGCATTACTTATGAAAAATTAACATTAAATCACATTACAACAGGCGAGAACGTCGCGAGCCATTTAAACTGGCTTAAATGGCCACATGTAGCCCGTGGGACATCATTCGGAACGTCTTGCTATAATATCCATCCATTAATAGTAATTCTGTCCGAAGGCAGGTCCTTCACTGCAATCATAGCATTTTCATGCTATGCTTGCAGCTTTAGTAGGGAATTGTAGGTGTGGTAGCTTCCCGTTGCTTTCCACACCGGTGAAGGATGATGATGATGACCATATGATTTCGGGGACCGTTTGGGCCTTAATGTTTTCCTGATATTTGTCTTACAGGTGAGGAAAAACCCCGATAAAAACCTCACCCAGAAAAACTGCCCCGACCGGGGATCGAGCCCATGCCCGCTGCGTGACAAGGCAGCACGCTACCTCGAGATTACAGCGGTGGACTTTGCTATAACAAATGTCCTATATTTCCATTACAAAGGAATCCGTACTAAATATTTTTAGCGCTGAAAAATTCATCTATCTTGGACGGGCTTGAAACCGCAACATTTGAAACCAGACACGACCAGGGCAAACTATAGACCAAGAAAACGAAGCAGCTGCTTGTAATAATATATCATGAAGAAGCGAATGACCAACATTTTGTATTATTGAAACCAATCGCACACCTTTTGATTCTCTTGAAACTGAAAACAAGAAATTAATAAGAACTAGTGGAATGCCCTCATGGCATTCAGTGAGGTATTGTAGTGGAACATGCCGTAATAAATTAACAAATACATGAAAAAAAAATTAGACTTTGGAATTAACCCCCTACATGAGAGAAATTCAATCGTACTCATCTAGTTACATTTTTTTTTCATATATGTGTCATTTGTAACAGGTGAATGGAGAAGACTACATAACAATGAACTACATGGTCTTTATAGGAAGCCAGATATAATAAGAACAGTTAAGTCTCGTAGATTGCGATGGGCAGGACATGTTGCACGTATGGGGAATGAAAGACTTGCATGGAAGCTTCTTTTAGGAAAGCCAGTTGGTAGACCAAGAATGAGGTGGAGAATAACATTAACTATGATTTGACGGAAGTAGATTATACAGGGAATGATTGGAAAGCATTAGCTCAGGATAGGAATGTATGGAGAGCTTAAGTCCGAGCGGCCATGAATCTACGGGTGCCAGTGAGTAAGTAAGTAAGTATAGGTGTCATTTATTGGCCCGGGATCAGCGTTCCGCCTCATGGTATCATCTAGGAAACTAGAATGGTAAGGTTCAGAAAATGTTACGCAGAGTTCTTTTTATTCAGGTATGTGATTCTTTCACGAGCCCGAAAGCTTCAGAATTGGGACCCACGACTTAAAGTCCCTCCTGGAGGACTTGTGTAAAGGCATTTTCAATCCTTTAAAAATCCATGCGTTTTGAACCACCTCTTCTTCTTCTTCTTCTTCTTCTTCTTCTTCTTCTTCTTCTTCTTCTTCTTCTTCTTCTTCTTCACGGTTTAGAGTGTTTCCTGGCTTTATTTTTCTAAGTTCTTTTTAGTGTTCCTGTTATATAATTAAACTTATTTAGTTTGTTATTTATATCTGTTTCCGCTGTGTATGCTATTTCGCAACCTAGGAAGTTATATCTTACCACTTGTTCTATTGGTTTATTTTCTAATATTATCTTTTTCCGAACTGGATGAGCGCCCTTGAAGGCCATTGTTTTTTTTTCTGATGATATTTCCATGTTGTATTTTTTTGATATTTCATTTAGTTTATATAGCATTCTTTGTTCTTCGTCCTCTGTTTCTTGCTATTAAAATCTGGCCATCTGTAAAGTCTACTGTTTTTATTACTATATTTCGTAAGTTAGTTTCGAACCACAAGAGGAGAAATTACTTAACAAAGAATAAAAATAAATATGTTTACATTGTTAAACTGTCACGATAGATTAATTTTCCCCAGGTGCAGAACATAAATGAAATAAGTAAAACGAAAAAAGTTGAAGTCATTGACAAGATACCGTGGAAGTCAAGTTCAAGGTCAGGAAGCTGTCTGACGGCTCGTAATTATGATTCCTGATTTATCAGTACAACCTTGGCTTTGTAAACATTAGCGTATTCATGGAAAAAAAACAAACAAATAAATAATAGTTTTAAAAAAACTAAAACAGCACGCTTTATTAGAAAACCGAACTAAAAAAATGAAAAATAATTTTAATTTCCAACACGCTTGGGATAAATAATTTTACCATCAAAAGCGTGGGGTGCTCTTTATTAATTAATATATTTGATAATAAACAGATATTGGTAAAAGTAAAGTCTATAAGAAGAAAATGTAAAAATCATAAAAAAAACACCCCACGCTTTTGATGGTAAAATTATTTATCCCAAGCGTGTTGGAAATTAAAATTATTTTTCATTTTTTTAGTTCGGTTTTCTAATAAAGCGTGTTGTTTTAGTTTTTTAAAACTATTATTTATTTTTTATTTTTTAGTTTTAATATTTTACAGAATAAGATAAAAATGTAAATATCTTTAAATTTGATTCTATTATAGTATGAGCTGAAAGTAATACTCTTCTAAAAAAAAACCTCCCAGCCGGATTTGAACCAGCAACCTATGGATTACTGAAATTATATACCACTAGAGTTCACCGCTCTACCAACTGAGTTCTTACAACGGTTGACTAAAAAGTCAACCTGTTATACCACTTTTCATTTTTTTGATTTTCTGATGATTCTAGCCAAGATTTTAGAAACAAAATATGAAATTATTGTATTGTAACGGATCCTTTACAAGTACACAAAGTTCCAAGTCGATCCAATGTTTCTAAGTGGGTGAAAATCGTGTTCAAAGATTCCGTTACATAGATACAAAGACACTTTTTTTATTTTCTGACGATTCTGGCCAGGATTTTAGAAACAAATATGAAATTATTGTATTGTCACGGGTCTTTTACAGGTATACAAAGTTTCAAGTCGATCCAATGATTTTAAGTGGGTGAAAATCGCGTTGAAAGATTCCGTTACATAGATAGATAGGTAGATAGATAGATATATACAGGTCAAGCTAATATAAAGCGTGTAAAAAAACAACTATTACAATCTAAAAGGTAATGATGTACATTAAGATGTCATTCATCCTCAACTATTAAATGTTATCAAATATTTGAGGACGACTGAGATAACAGGTACCAACTTTACACCTTCAACTTTTACATGGTTATCTCAATGGTGTTTGGTAATTAACTAAAAAAAGTATTATATTAGTTTTATTTATATACAGAATTTTAATGTTTACACATCTTTCTGTGCCTAAAGTTTTATTTTTCATCTCCACTCGTTTCTCTCCATCCAATCCATGTCCTCCAGTCCCCTTGCTCTCATTCCAGTTCTTATTTCGTGCATCCACGAGTTTCGAGGTCTTCCTCTCCTCCTTATTCCAGGTGGACACCATTCCAATGTTTTCCTGGGTAATCTTTCTTCTTGCATTCGTCGTACGTGCGCGTACCAATTTAATTGCTTATACTGTATATATTCTACTACTGAATAACCAATATTAATTTTTTCTCTTATCACAGCATTTCTTATTTTGTCTAATTTTGAACATCTTGCTGCTCTCCTCACGAAATCCATTATATTACATACTTATTTATAATGTAATCCAACACGGGTCGGTCTCAGTGGACTAGTGATTACAACATTTGACTCTGGTTCGGAGATTCGCGGGTTCAAAATCGACGGGGTCAATTAAGTTATTATTATTATTATTATTATTATTATTATTATTATTATTATTATTATTATTATCATCATCATCATCAATGGCTCAACAGCCCCATGTGGGCCTTGGCCGCCTTCAGAAGCTTATACCAGACTTCCCTCTCCTGAGCTTCATTCTTCCAGTTTTTTTTATTTTTAAAATCTTAATGTCTTGAATTATACTATCCTCCCATCTTAATTTAGGTCTTCCAACTTTTCTGGCCAATAGAGTTGCTCATAGTAAATTCCTTTTTAAATTCTTTTGTTGTCCATAAGAATAATGTGTCCAGCCCTGGCCAATCTATTAATTTTAACAAAATTCAGAATATCTGGCTGATTGTATAGTTTATACAATTCATTATTGTATCTCTTTCCCCATACATTATTTTCATTTACGGCACCAAAAATGGATCTGAATATCTTCCTTTCAAAAGGCCCTAATGATTCCTCATCAGATTTCAACATGGTCAAAGTTTCTGATGCATGTGTTAACACTGGTCTAAGGAAAACCTTATACACGAGTATTTTTGTCTTTCTAATATAAATAGATCTAAATATTTTCCCGAGTCCAAAAAAGCATTTGTTTGCAGCCATAATGCGTAGACGAATTTCAGCCGAACTGTCATTTCTGCAATTTATTTTAGATCCAAGATAAATAAAGCTATGAATCAGTTCAAATTTATATGCGCAGACTTCCAAAATTAATTTTACCAGGGTATAAAAATACAGAGTACTGCTTACTTTAGAAGGGAAGTAAAAACGTCAATCTATCATAGATCTATATAAAACAGCGATACTTCCAGTTATAATAAATCGAAACAAGGAAAGAGAGGAAAATATTACGAATATTTGAGAATAAAGTGCTTAAGACAATTTTCGGACCAAAAAGAGACCAACAGACAGGTGAATGGAGAAAATTAAATAATAGTGAGCTACTTATGGCAAACCAAATGTAAAAAGAACTTCAAATTGTAGGTGACATTTCAAGAAAACTACACTCCATGGCGCGACAGACCTACAAGGTCTTTGGCCTCACATCTAAATGTGTTCATCAAAGAGGTAGATGATAATCCTGCCAGTGTAGGGATGACATGTAGTTAGTATGTCGGGTCACCCAGCCGTTATAACTGGTTTTCTCAACCTGGAGCCGGTACCTGGCGTCCAGATTTGAGAAGTTATTCTCTTATCACAATATTGACACTAGGTCAGAAGATAACAGTCTGCTAACAATTCCTCTTCACAGCCCTTCCTCTTATTCTACTTCCTTCGCAGTAGCCTCTGCCCGCTCCTGGAATTTCCTTCCTCAAGATATTAGCGGTTGCAGCACACTTGGCACCTTTAAGTCACGCTTATATAGCTACCCGTTTGTCTAATAATCAATTTCTCTTTATTTATTTAAATTTATACTATATCATTAATAATCCTTTTCTCGTTTTTTATATATCTTGTACATATTATATATTTAATTCGTTAAATTTAGAGTAAATCAAAATACATTATAAATATTAATTGTATTGTATTTATAACATGTAATCGTTTATGTATATTTGTAATTTAGATGTAAGACTATTTTTTTTAAACCTGGTTGAGTGGCAGACAAGGCCTTAAGGCCTTAACTCTGCCAGGTAAAATAAAGCTATTATTATTACTTACTGTAGCTACTCAAATTCTTCACGATGCTGGGTGGGCATCTGTCCCATACTGGCCGAAATTCCATAAGAAAATTTCTTCCCCCATGGAGACTAGAACTAACGCAAGTCCTGTAGCTCTGCGCCAAGGACTCTTGCCTTAAGCATTCGGCTATGACGCGGGACCGATATACAAATTTAGAATATTAGAAACGGGATATGTTAAATAAATTATTACATGAAAAAAAGTCAGAAATCAAAGAAGCGCCATGAATCTTATTAATAGTATCCACTTCTTCTTTATTCAATTCTTATTTTAAGGATCTTTAACATCAAGATCAAATCGCGTCTAGAATATCGTGTCATGAGTAGGTAAGTCATCATCATCAACAGCAATCACCGGATTAAGCCCATGTGGTTTGTTCCGGTCTCAGATTCTGATTCAAAAAGTTGAATCCAACTCTATTTCGGTCTCCAATGTTCCTGTATCCTCTTTGTTTGTAATTAGGTATAATTTTTTGGAATCCGATCTTCTTTCATTCTTTGAACATGTTCTTTCCAGTTTTTTTTTCGAGATTCTTTTATTTTATCTAAAAGTTCAACAATATTTAGCTTAATTCTAATAGCTCCACTTCTTTTATCTGGAAATTTGCAGCCAGCCACACTTCTCAGATATCTCATTTCAGCTACTTCTATGATCTTCTCTTTTCTTTTAGTTAAATTCACCACCATCAATAGTAAGGGAACTATCACTGCTTTATAAAATTTTAGTTTTGTTTCCATTCTTGTGTTTTTAAATATTCTTTTAATTGTGCCACATATGTAATTAAATTTATTAAGTTTGTTAAACAGATCTTCATTTTTAAAATAGGAGATTTTATAACCCAGGTATTTAAAATGGTTCACTTGTTCAATGGGTTTCCTCCAGAATTATTTTAGTTCTCACGGTATCTGATCCCTCAAAAGCCAAGATTTTCGTTTTACTTATTGATGTTTTCAAATTATAATTCTGTATAATGTTATTTAATTGAAAGAGTGATTTGTGTATACCATCTTCTGAGAATTGGAATTAGAACTTGGTCGTCTGCAAAATTAAGGTATCAGATCTTTCTTATCTTGAAATGCGAGTCCAAATTTATCTGCCAATTATAGATATCGTCAAAATAAATATTAAAAAGGGAGGGTGAAAGCGGACATCCCTGTTTTACACCTCTATTTATTGTTGCTGTTGTATTTTTTGATTTTTTACTCTAGTTTCTATTGTTAGGCAAATAAATAAATAAATAAATAAATAAATAAATAAATAAATAAATAAATAAAAAGAAAGTACCGAGTCAATGCAAATGAAGGGTTGGAATTTAATTACTGGTTCATTTGCATTGACGGTCGGCCGCAGTGCTCCTTGCCTCTCGTCCCGAGGGTCGCAGGTTCAAATCCGGCCGGGGTAGATGGATTTTTTAGGATGGAAAAATCCAACGAGCAAGTCCTCCGGGATGGACTATATGCCATGGGTGACGAGTCTGAAGATTTTCAGGCTCGTGAAAGAGCCTTCAGCAGAATAAAGAGGCCTCTAAGCAAAATTTACCGACCTGAATATCCTGGTAATACCTTAGTTGCCTGCTAGATGTCTCATTGTGTCGGTATGTTGACAGCATATCATTCTGGACATATATGGGGAAATTGATAACTAAACGAACTGGGTCCAATAACCCCTAATGAAAGAGAGACTATGGCTCAACACTGGGCTATCCTATTATATATAGATTTGCATTGAACGATCGATGAACACAAGACAAAATGCAGACACATTTTTATCTATTTAAACATCCATTAGAGCACCATAGATGCTTTAGGGCATGCCCAGATTACAATCTATACATAAACAACAATATAAAATATAACACATACATACATAAATATATAATGAAACTAATGTACATCGCAATTAAAATACACCATAATACCAAGGGGCAGCACTTTTACAAGAAAAGATGGAGATGCAATTCGAATAAAATATTACTTACAATTTTAAATGTAGGTATTCATCCATACTTAATGGTACGTAAGACAATAAAATGTTCTTTACAGCAATATTAAATTTTCTGCCCATAAGAAGTTTAACATTGGAAGGGGGACTATTATATAGATTACTACCTCTATGTGATATGCTGTTAATACTTCTGGTAAGTCTGTGACAATTTAGGTGCATATTATTAGATATTCTAGTGTTATGTTCAAGTAAATCTGAATTTATTTTGAAGAGTTTTAAATTTTTATGAAAACTGATTCTAAAATGTAAATACAAGGAACTGGTAATATTTTTAGTTCTTTGAAGAGTTTCTTACTTTCTGTTCGGAATGATGCTTTCTTCGTGATTTTAATAATTATTTTTTGTAATTTGAGTATTTGAGTACATTTGGGTGATGATCCCCATAGTATTATACCATCGATCAGCACGGGAATTTAAACCAGTTACCTCTGGAATACGAGCCTCGGACACTATTGTCTGAGTCTACTCGTTCATAATACTAGTCTGCATGATATCAGATAACTGAAAACTAATATATTGTATTAGTTCACGTTTTTGTGCTGATTCCAGAACTTTTCTTAGTTTTCTTCTATCACGTACAGTTTTTTCACAATGGACCTAATCTCTTTTCGTATATTTATTGGTGAAAGCATAATATGTGCCAGATGGTAATGAGTATTGTTGGAGGGAAATTAGTCAATTCAAGCCTCTGAGGTTGCTGCTGAGGTTGTTATTGGGTGAATTTGGAAGTATTGTTCATCTCAGACACTTGCATTATCAATGCTGTTCTCATTTTATCCATTTAGTGTGACTGCAAGTATGACAATGTCTACACGCAAGTGTGTGAACAATCCTAACGTTTTCTTCTACATTTGTGGAAATTATACAATGCTTAAGCAAAGAACGGATAAGCTTACTACAGTGGAGGAAATTGGTATAAAGGCACTTGTTAGAAGTGTGAACACAAGTTTATTTACTCTTTCTTTGGCATTTTTCTATCTTAACTTAGGAAGTGATTGAGTATAAAACACACACAAATAATGTTAAAATTAATTATCCATTTTCGTCCAAAAAATTACATGAAAACTGAAACCACTCTCACATATGGGTGGAAAATTAGTATAAAGGCACTTTGTGTATTTCACAGAACCAAAAAGACTGAGTACAAAGTTTACAACAAAGTTCTAAAATTTAGTTGAACCTCCATTGTTCTTAATTACTTGGAAGATTCTCTTTGGCATTGACTTCATGAGGGTGTTTATTTTTTCCACTGAGATTGAAGCCCACTCTTCCCGAATAGCATTTTTCAGCTCAGTCATTGTCCCAAACTGCTGTCCATTGCGATACACACGCCTTGCCAGGATCCCCCATAATTTCTCAATCGGGTTTAAATCAGGACTTCTGGCTGGCCACGTCAAAATAGGTATTTCTTTCTTCCTGAACCACTTCTTTGATTTAGCAGACACGTGAATGGAAGTATTATCTTGTTGAAAAATTAGATATTCGCCAAATTCCTCATACATTCGTATCAATTCGGACTCCAGATGCTCCTCAGTGTAGGACCCAGAATTCATCTTGGTGGGTATCCATGTCAGTTTTGATCTTCTTTTAAAGCGGAATGCTGCCGAAATCATAATGCCTCCACCACCGAAGTTTCTACTCATTCTAACTTGCTCTTCAGTACGGAGGTCGTGCCAGTAATACTGAAAGCCATCAGGACCGTCCAGATTAAACTTCTTCTTGTCACTGAATATTACTTTATTCCATTCTGAGGTCCAGGACATGTGTTCTTCAGCAAAAGTCATTCTAGCTTTATTATGTGCATTGTTCAGTGGTAGTTTACTAAGATTTTTTTTTTAAATTTTAGTTTCTTGTCTTCTGACAGAATTTGTCTTACTCGTCTGGCTGTTAATGACAACTTCAAATCAGCCTGGATTTGAGAAGAAAACATACTCTTACCTTTTGCTTTACGTAAAATGACATGTTTAGTGCGCTCAGACAATTTTCTTGTCCGTCCATTCTTCCCGTTGTTTCTATAATGTGAGCCCAGTTTGACAAAAATATTAATGACACATCTTGAACGTCCCAATTTCGTAGCTACTTGTCGATTGGAAAGGCCCATCTACTTGAAGGCACTAACTCTTGCTTTCTCTTCATTTGACAGAGGCTTTCCACGCGGCATTGTACGCACTACTGAGTTGTAACTGATGAACGATGCTCACAAACACGTCTTCTCCATGTAACTGCAGTGTCATGTTTACATTTATGTCTGTGTAAGAGCTAGAAGTTGATCTGGCTTTATACCGATTTCCACCCCTAGGACAGCGTTTTCTTAGCTTTACGTAATATTTACGTATATAATCAATACAAAATGTGGATACCTGTATGAAATTATGTCCTAGATAATTATATGTAATCTATGACACATATACGGTATTTGCATAAATATTTGAGGTTGTTTTACTACTAAAAGTTAGTGCCTTTATACCAATTTCCTCCACTGTATGCTTATTTTAAAGTGACACTTGGTGACCACGATAAGACGTGGGCACCGAACAAAGTTTGCCGTTATTGCAAGATTGCAAGATTGCCGTTATTAAGATTGTGGACAAAAGGGAAGAAAACGTGCATGCCATTTCCGATTACTATGGTGTGGAGGGAGCCTAAAGACCACTTTAATGACTGTTACTCCTGTTTGCTTAATGTTCAGGGGTGTAATTAAAAACATAATAACCAAATTGTATATCCAAGCATCCTTTCAGCCATTAAGCCAGTTCCATATGGAGAAGAGCTGCCTGTTCCTCTTCCTTCAGCTGTTTTAGAGAACCTGACAGAATATAATGCTGAAAGTGAACTTGATGCAATCACTGATGACGATACTGATGATATATATTAGCCTGAAGATGGCTTTACTTCACAACGGTTCTCTCAAAGTGGCCTTAACGATCTAGTTTATTATCTGAAGTTGCCAAAGGAATCTGCAGAAACACTTGGCTCACGGCTTAAAAGTAAGACTTTTCTAGAACCAGGAACACATTACTCATGGTACAGACACAGAGAAAAAAGAACTATCCTAATTACAAGACAATTGTGGAAAATATGTTGGAAATTTTCAAGAAGTTTAATTATAACATGAGAGTGAAAGTTCACTTTCTATGTTTCCATAACGACTATTCCCCGAAAATCTCGGACATTATAGTGAAGAGCAAGGTGAACGTTTTCACCAGGATATTAAAGAGATGGAGAGGAGGTACCAGGTAACATGGAATGAAACTACTGTTGGATGTTAATGAGGGAGACTAAAAATGGAAGAACTTCAAGGAAGTCAAAGAAGAGAAGTTTTCAAAATTAATGGAACATCATTTACTTTCTGTTTTGTTACAAGGTAGTTCACAAAATTATTAGGACAGTTCTCAACAGTATTTTTAAAATGTATTTTTAACAAAAATGTAGCGTGTGTGAAATTAAGTTTGAATATATTTGTGCTTGTAGTAGCTAAAACATGAAAATATAAATTCTTATTTCGTGCAAAAACCTGACGTGATAGACAAAAATGGAAATAATTTCTGGAATCGGTGTAAACAATTGATTTAAAGACACATATTTTAAATAAATCATCTGAGAAAAAGTTTTAAAATGCAGACTTGTGTAATTTAGATGTCAGTTTTATTCTGCGAGTTGAAACTTGTAGAATGTCTGCAACAGCAGTGCCTTAGGCTCTAGGTCAAGAATGCGATCTTCGTCTTTCGCACGGATGTTGTGATAGCAACTTGTTCCATATATAATAAATGCACGATTCTAAAAACTGGTTCAACTGATCAATGAAAGTCCGCTGAATTCATTACTGATGTTTAGAGTGTCTTCAAATTGACAATCCCAATACAAAGGACGTTCACATATCTGTACAATGTCACTTCAAGGGTAGAAGACCATGCAGAAATAATGATGGAGCAACTTAATTTATGATTAAATCAGAATACAAACACTCGCGGCTTTCTTTATATATAAATGGGTGGTAAGATATAACTTCCTAGGTTACGAAATATCATACACAGCAGAAACAGATATAAATAACAAACTAAATAAATTTAATTATGTAAGAGGAACACTAAAAAGTACTTTGAGAAATAAAGCCAGGAAAGACTCTATAATGAAATTATATAAGACAATGACACTTCATATTATTACTTATGGATCCGAAACATGGACAGTGACAACACAACAATCTGTCAGAATACAGCTGCAGAAATGAAATTCCTCAGACCAATAGCAGGATATCTAAGAATAGACAAAAAACTAACACAGAAATAAGACAAATTAAAGTAGAGGAATTAAACACAACAATAGTGAAAAACAGAACAAACCGAAAAGAACACTTATCAGGGATGAATGAGAACAGAATACCAAAAGCAGCATACAACTATTGACCACGAGGAAGAAGAAGTTTGGGAAAACCAAAGAAAAGATGGAAACAGCAGCAATTTGGAGCCGGAATAGGCTAGTAAATAAGCCTAAACCGTGACGAAGAAAAAGAAGAAGAGTGCGAGTCTGTTCGTTTGCTTGTTTGTCCATTATGGATTCAGAAACTACTTGACTGTTTTTAATGTGGTTTTTACTACCATTTAAATATTTTTTGGGACAATTAACGCATATAACATATTATCCTAAGTACTATAGGGCCGGAGCTAAAAAAGGGGGGACATAGGTGCACTGAAGAAGTCGCTTTTTGGACGCTTAAATGGCTTATGCTGCCTGAACCATAACAAATACACCAAATTAATGTACACAGAATTGAATATCTCAAAAAAATTCTACAAAAAAGTTCGCGACAGCATGTCTTTTACGGATAACTCACAATAACCAATTCTGTCTTTCAATTCATTGACGCAAAGAAAATCGGGATAAATAGATTCCAGGGCAATGCCGGATTCCGTATCATAAGAGGCAGCGGGTCATCGCTCGTAATGCCATAGTCCGTTAAACGCTTTACCGGCCCCAATTTTTGTTTCGTCGATATCAAACTTGCCATATTGCAGTTAATTAAAAATGTCGGGATAAGTTAATTCTCGGGTAACGCTGGCTAATCAACTAGTAGGCTATATAAATAAAAATTCCGTTACGCAGATACCGTGTGAATTATGCGAATTCCTTAGCAATTCCGAATTTATGGTCCCATTTTGCTGGTTTACGAATACATATTTAGTTTGTTAAATTGCAGGAACACAATTTCTGATGCCTCGTAATTTTCAATTACGTAAATATTTAATTAAACTAATGTATCTTATCGGCAGGGAGTGGGGTTGTAGCAAGTATACAGTAAAGTTAAGAATGCAGGGACTATAAGGAGAGAGGACGCACCTGTGACCGAGCAGTGTTCAATATAAACAGAATGATGTTCGGTGGAAGGGATTATACCCTACTTCAAAAACTTCTTTGACTAGGATATCGATTCGACAATATACGATCAATATGGTACAACAATAAATGCCAAAAGAAAAACAACTTCAAAAAAACATAAAAAAAAGTTAGTTCTGTTGCTCTATAAAATATTAAATGTGGTATAATGAATCTGTATTATTATTAACAGTTATTTATGATAAAATAATCTATTATTGATTTTTCCCAAGCCCAAAGAGATTTAACAATGAATATATGCTATTTATAAATATACAGCCGACTTAGAAATCGCCCGGAAGTATGATCGCGATACATAACCTCACATTTGGTAAATATTAAACATTATAATTATTTTTTTAGCTTCTGATGTATTATTCGCTTAATAGTCATTCCAAATCCAACGCGAGGTAGAGTTTTTCATTAGACAAAACCACTCGCGACTTTGTCGCTGGTGATTTTTTCAGAAAAACACAATCTTTTGTTAGCTTACAGTTGATAGTACACATTGCGACAAACCAAACATGGCGATGGTTAGAGTAGATTTCTTAATTTGGGTTTCAGGTAAACCACCGCTTTTAATAGTCGGGTTTCGTTGAATTTAGAGAATATCTTCCTCGGTATTTTCAATAGCATGTACTGAATTTCATTTTGAAACGTAAACAATTGCAACCGATAGATCGATTATTAAATTTTCGTTTCAGATAAACACCTCCTAATTTTACGATTTTTCTGGTTAACCAACTATACCTTACTTTTTTTAATCATTGGCAATATGCAATGTTTGGTTTCGATGGAACGAAACTTTGCCCGACACATCGTGCCACTGTATTGCCCGGGTGTCGTTAAGCATGTAAACGTGTCTGTAATGTGAGAGATCAAACTACGATGGAGAAGAATTATTACTGTATAAATTATTTTAAAAAATTGAATTGAAGACACAAGGGAAGGAAGATTCAATCGTATTTCGTGATAACACTGAGCAACAAAAAAATAAACTTTTTTTTTGTCTCAGACAGAAAAAATATGTAATTCTGATAGTATTTATTCTCCTGAATGCAAATATATCGGTGTTTCTCCATCACGCAAGGCTTCCGAGAGACAGTAATTTATAATTTCAAACACTTTAATATTTTCTACATTCGTAACTACACAATATTCGAACATTCGGACTCATCTAGAAAGTAAGAAATGACGATTTTCTGCTATATTTCGCCTGTGGAGCATCCCTTTTAATGGTCCAACAATAATCGGCCAGCATATTAGGATTCCATTTGCCTTGATATCGCTTTTCCATAGCTGAAATCTCCTGATGAAAGTGTTCCCCGTTTTATTTTACAATGGACAAATGGATGAAAAAACGTTTATTAGAAAAATAATTATTTAAATCCGTTAATTGAAATTGAAATAAAATAAACTGTGGGTGATGGAGAAATTCCGAATATATATTTGAAAACACGATAAAAAAACTGCATTAAGTACAACTACTGGTACTCATGAGACAAACATCAAGTTGACCAGTGTAATATATTCCAGCTGCTTGCACTAACCGAAGTATTTGAGAGTAGAAAGTGTAGGTGACAGTAAATAACAAATAGCCGGCAAAACAGAACTTCATAAAGGTTACTTGACTAATTAAAGGGAAAGTTCACGTTTCCGAAGAGTTGGCTACAACGCACATGTAGGACATCTGTGAACACTAATTTGCGGTTCGCACATGAACTGGTTAACTACAGTTGTAGATCATTGTCAGTTATCATCAATGGAACACATGACTGGAATTACTTAATTCCACATCATTAAATTTCAAGTTTTTAAGCAGTGAAAGACTGTGGTCTCGAGGCACGGTCATTGCTTTGAATGTACAGGGCCAGGATCTGATCTCCGGCCAGTAGAGGAACTTCGGGTAATTAGGATCCATGTTTTGAATTTGTTTTTCTTCTCTTAATTAAGGGATTTGAATTTTGTTTAATTACAGTGATTATCATTAGTGTTGTAACTATGAAATAGCGTTGTTATTTTATTCAAATATAGAAAAATCTTCATAATTTATAAACTGTTTTAATTACAACTAAGATCCACTTTTACTTCAATATTCGGATAAAGTTGACCCGAGAGTTCTATAATCTAAGATTATTATATGTTTTAGTTTTTAAGATTTTACAGTGCAATGGTAATTTGTAAGACAGGTATTTCACATAACGGGTGTGCAGTGAGACCGAAATAAAATTTCAGGTACAGGTAGAATCTCTACTTCACCCGGCAGCAGGAATCATTCCTTATTTTCGATTGGCCTAATGGGAATTGAATGAAGTGGAAACTAATTTATTTCTCTGTCTTTCCGCTTTATAATTTTTTTCATGAATTGTGTACAAATATCCTTCCGTTTCCGCGTTAGACAGATTCCGTTTTATTCCAAATAAATACACTTAAAATTACTATTATTTCGCCCGGACCAATAAATTTGTTTTACATTGGAAAGATTTCCTCATTATTCACATTACGGATTAAACAAGTTTTACTATATATATATTATATATATATATATATATATATATATATACCGGATGTAACAGGACCTCACCGACAAAATGACAGATGATAGGCCATGCAGAGAGGATCATTTTTTGTGAAGGAAAGTATAGTCGCAAACACGTCGTTTATAAGTTATGCGCAGTTGAAGATGTTCACCCGTTAAGGTCGGAATTGAATACAAACAATTGTACACGTATCATTTTATTGAAAAAGACATGTTTCTACAATAAGTGTTCAAAGAGTCGACCCTGTGCCTAATTGTATGTTTGATATCGTCGCAGCAACGATCGGCCAGCATGGCAGGATTCTTTTCGACGTAGTCAAAACACTTATTATTTGAACACTTATTGTAAAAACATGTATTTTTCAATAAAATGATACGTGTACAATTGTTTGTATTCAATTCCGACCCTTACGGGTGAAACCTTCATCTGCGCATAACTCATAAATGACGTGATTGCGACTATATGTTGCTTGACAAAAAATGACCGGCCGGATGGGAGAAGAGTGCCTTTTTATTCACGCACTTTAACAGTACATAATTGGCATACATATTAATCAAATACTACTCGTATTTTTAACGTATTTAAGTCTGGGAGAGTAATTATCATTTCTTTATTTTCTCGTAAATGTGAAAATAAAGTGGGACTATTTCCTGTCATGTCCCGCGCCGTAGCCGAGCGGTTAAGGCAAGAAGCCTTGGCGCAGAGCTACGGGACTTGCGCTGGTTCGAGTCTCCATGGGGGAAGAAATTTTCTCATGGTGTTTCGGCCAGTATGGGACCGGTGCCCACCCAGCATCGTGATGCATTTGGGTAGCTACAATAAGTAGCGGCTCCAGGTTGAGGAAACCAGCTATAACGGCTGGGGGATTCGACATGCTGACAACATGTCACCCCTACACTGGCTGATTATTATCTACCTCTGTGATTGACACATGTGGATGTGAGGCCAGCAGCCGGCTGGTAGGCTAAGGGCCTTGTAGGCCTGTCGCGCCAGGAGTTTTTTTTTTATTTCCTGTCATGACCACGATGGTTACAACAGTTCTTACTTCTAACCAGCGATAATCCACCGATTATCACACCGATGACCAGAGATATACCACCGATGAACAGCGATAAAACACATATGACCACAATGTGCAAACCACATTGTGTACATTTAATCATATCTGTGGCTTCAATAAATTATGTCCGAATTTGTCTTTTACATATTTAATCGCGTAAAATAATAAAAAGGACGTTTCCTGGAATTCACCTACGTTAGAGTAATTGATTTAGTTTCCATTAAATTATTTAGGTTTGGTTAGGTTTTAATTTCCTTGCATTTTAAATTTGATTTAATACGTAACATAAATGCCCCCTTCATATCTGTTATTATATGGAAAATTCAACATGTTTGACGGTTACAACGTAAAATCATATTTCCACTACTTCATTTCATGATACGTTTCAATATTTTGACGATGGTAAAATCCCACAGCTAAATGGAATCATTAACACTTCGTAATACTTTAAATTACATCAAAACTGGCATAAGTCGCGTAAGTAAAAAGCTGGTCTTGTACAACCCCACCAAATGACCCTCTCTACATGGATTATCATCCCTATAATGATGATGATAATTTTGTCGGTGAGGTCCTTTTACCTCCAAGAATATAGAAACAATTGGCTAGCCCATGTTCAGCACATGGATCGTCACAGAATACCAAAACAATTCTTCACTACATTCCTCGAGGCAGAAGATCTGTGGGTCGACTTTTCGGAGATGGCGGGAGACCGTAACGGGCCACTGGGCCTAATACTTGAAAGGCAGATGATGATGATAATTTTGTCGGTGAGGTCCTTTTACACCCTGTATATTTATATATGTGATAGCATACTGAATGCAAGCATATTGAAACATATCCAAAAAACACAGCAATTTATGAGATAAGACTCATCTTATTAATTGAATTCGTATGTTGCTTCTGATTGCAATACAATTTTGAGATAGGGTCTACATAATAAATAATTGATAAGCGTTTTTCGTGATTCTCCGTGCAAGAAACAACTTTTTATCTTAGTGAATATGTGGAGTGACCACTGAACATCTCTACAATAATAAAAACTGATAGTAAAATTTGAGTTACGCCCTTTTGGCTATGGGCGACAGAATAGTTCCTGAACGCCATCCAGTTATGATAATCACGCTTCACATTCGCCTTGTTTAGCATGAGTGATTACATTGTCTTATTTTAAATGTGCATGTTGTCTTGAAGACTCGTCTGGGAAGGCGCTCCGTATCCTTGAGTTGTCAAAAAATGTATGTGATGCACAATGAAAATTCCTATCCTAGCAGCACGTGTCCCCCTCCCCCAAGGCTCGGGACGCGTGGAACAAAGGAATATGCTAAACTATGGTAAATAAATAATGAAACAAATAAATATCTTTCACTCCAAATTAATAAGACATTTTAGAAATAAAGTTTTAGTAGATCAATTTTACTTACAACATCCTGTTAATATAAATGTGTTTCTCTCTGTTTAATAATAATAATAATAATAATAATAATAATAATAATAATAATGCTTTATTTATTCTGGCAGAGTTAAGGTCATAAGGCCTTCTCTTCCACTCAACCAGCACAAATACAAATAAATATTTGACTGTTATGAATATATAGAGTCTTTTATATAGATATTTAATTGTTTTATAGATTATTTTAATTTTTCAAGCAAAGTCTGTTGAAATAAAGTTTTAGACATGATATAGCTCAGAGCAAAGTTTTCCTTAGCTAACTGTAAAATCTCTACATTTAATTTATTGGAATGTTAGTGAGTACAGTTAGGGTAACTAGAGGTCAAATTGAGTATATAACACGGGGGAAGTGAGGGTCTCGTGGCTGTCTGTGAAAAGTGCTGAAGGGTAAGTCACCGACCATTTCTCTTAATATGTGTCCAGGATTTTTGGAAGGGAATCAAATACAATTAACTATTTTGATATTAAATTTTCAAAAGGGATATAACAATTTTAAACATGTAGATTAGGGTAGATTTATAAATTCCACAACTCCCACTCTCTCAAACCCCAGAAAGTACTGTAGTTTTAATATAGGCTTAGAATAGTAAATTAGGGCTACAATACTTTGGGATTGTAATTATTATACTTTAGTAATAAAATAGTTAAAATAAGAATCCATTTGTTTATTTCAAAACACGTATGCAAACATCCTCATACTACCGCTCGGCTAGGTAACTCATGCTACCAGATTTTCCAAGTCCCAAAGGTCCTTTAAGCCTAAGAAAACCAGCGGTTCTTAACATTGACAAATATAGATATACACTATACTAATTATAAACAGTTAAAGATACATTAAATGTAGCAATGTAAATTTCATGTACAAACAACATTTTATAGGATAATAACAATAATAATACTTATGATGATAATAATAATAATAATAATATCATCATCATCATCATAGTAAATTCACGAATTTAGGCCATTTGTTGACCTGTTTCGGCCTCAAGAGAAACACCATCCAAAAGTCTTTCGAGTGGACGTCCTGGTCTTCTTCTTCCTGCAGGTTGATATCTTAACATTTGTTTGGATATTCTGTGATCTTCCATTCGATGAATAAATATGATAAATATGATAAATTATACGAGAAACACCAATTCATATATATACCTTACACTGGGTAATAATGAAGTTGAGGTTAGAGCAAATGTAAATTTAGATTTCTTTTAAAAGATGCCAATGTCCGGCAGCCCATTATTTCTTGTGGTAGGGAATTCCAGTTGCGAGAAGTGAAGATAGTATATGACATGCAGGGGAATGAAAAAAAAGAAATAGTACACTGGAATTAATTGGGCAAGTTATTTGCAAGTCCTATATTACTATTATTAGCTTCATTTAGCTTACTTTTCCTCTATAATTATGTTTTAGTGTATGATGCATGGACATTTTTGATATTCTTAGGGATAGTTTAAATCTATTAAATGTAAATATCTTAATGAGTATAGGGAAGTGAAGGAGCATAAAAAAGATTTAGTGATGGCAAGGGGAATTTTGCATTATCTATTCTATCACAATAGCCCTCAGGTACTTCACTTAAATTTAGTTGAGATTAGGTTAAAATTAGTCTTTTTAGTTATTTAACTAACTGAAACAATAATAACTAACTAACTCTCTGGCACTATCGAACCCGTATGTTCATGGCCGCGCGACATAAGCTCTCCATACATCTGTATCCTAACCAATGTTTTCCAATCATCCCCTGTATAATCTACTTCCCTCAAATCACAGTTAATGTTATTTTCCCACCTCATTCTTGGTCTACCAACTGGAGGTTTTCCCTCTGGTTTTCCTAAAAGAAGCCTCCATGCACGTCTTTCATTTCCAATCCGTGCCACATGTCCTGCCCATCGCAGACTATGAGTCTTAACTGTTCTCATTATATCTGGCTTCCTATAAAGACCATATAATTTTCACTGTTATGCAGTCTTCTCCATTCACCTGTCTGTTCATCTCTCTTTGGTCCAAAATTTTTCTAAGAACTTTATTCTCAAATACTCAATAAACAATAATAAAAATAAGTATAATATTGCAATAACAACAATTACATCATTTTTATTAAAAATTGTTTCTGTCCGGGTTTCGTATTCGCACTTGAGACTTCTGACTGACTTTTTTTTATACTTGGTTGGGTTACCAGCCCAATCGCAAAACCCCCAACCTGGAGGACCAGAGTTTATTTTCATAGTTGTCTTTCTCCTAGACAGACTGCCTTACAAAAGCTCTGTCTGCCCTGAGCATCTGGTTTTATGGCCCCAGAAGTCAGAGGATGATTTACAAAGTGTCATTTACACGTTGAATCAATTAGGACTCTCAACTTCAAAAAGTTAAATTATGGCTTTTCAGGGCAAAGTGCCAGTCAGAGCAAAAATAGTAATCAATAATGATATAATAGAACAGAAAGCATACTTTAACTATATTGATTCAGATATAACATATAGCTATGATTGGGATGTACATAATAAATTAAACCGATATCAAATGACGTTTGGCACCATAAGAAGAACTCTCCGAAAGACTCGAAGAGAAACTCAGCTCAGATTTTATAAAATTATGGCTGTTCCTGTTCTTTTATATGGATCTGAATCTTGGGTACTTACAAAAAAATATCTCACACCTTCAAGCTACTGAAATGATTTTTTTAAGATCCGTAAAATATGAACACGCATGGATAGATTACACAATGAATCAATAAGAAATGAACTGGAGATATTTTTAATACTCTATAAACTAGAAGATCACAAATACCGACGAAAATATCATTTAGACAGAATGGACAATACAAGATTGCCCAAAATGATCAACACCTACAAATCACATGGAAAAATATATTTAGGACGGCCAAGGAAACGATGGACTTGAGACCAGAACAGGTCGCATTGACCTAATTCTGGAAAGGAAGAAGAAGAAGAAGAAGATATTGTTTCTAGACTTAAGTAGTTTTTCTTTCAACCCAAATTAATTGCATTCTTCCAAAATGTCCTGTCTTGCACATTTTATTCTGTCAATTCCATTCTATTCAAAGACCTCCTAATCCCATAATGTACATCCATTATTTCTGTGGTTTTCATCTTCTCCTTCTGCCTTTAGCATCCTATTCCAAAATCATTTTTTGGAATTCTGTCTTCTCCCATTCTATTAACGTGTCCAAAAATCTCAATTTTAGTTCAATTACTTTAACAATAATCTTATCAACTGTCATATTTTTAAATCGTTGGTTTCTAATGTTATCCATTCTTGATTTTCTTACCGCTCTACGTCAATTTATTTGCATGTGGACTGCACAATGTCCAAGTTGCAGCTCCCTATATTACACTCTGAACTAATGATTTATAATATTTTATGCTCTTTACAATATTCTTGCTCCAAAGAACAGAATTCATAATACCAATTATTTTTTCTCCCTGTATTTATTATTGTTTTTATTTTGTCTGAGTTTCTTCTATCAACTTCTAAAATGGATCCCAAATATTTAATTACATTGAATTTGTGAATTTCTTGTGTAATAACGAGCTTTTCACCATCTTTTTTCATCTTGAGTGTTAAATATTAATATTTTTATGGCAAGTTAATTAGTCAAGATATAATAGAAATTTTAGATCCATATATTCAAATAATAGGTGCCGAATTAAAATGGGAAGTCGCTTATCACAAGAATTTTGTACATCAAGGATGTTCCAGATACAAGGACGTAGTTTATACCTGACAGAATAACTATAATATTAACAGTAAACACAATAACTTCAACATTAACTCTTAAATTGGCGAAACAATAATTTCTCCTGTCAGTTTTTACATGTTTCGGGTCGCAATGAAAACAAAATCATGTAAAAACTCTAAGTTATTATTGTACATTATTGTATAATTTAAGTAATTTCAATTCATTTGTTTTTTATTGTTTTATAAACAATATTAAATAAATTAATTCAATGTATCTTATAAAATACATTGCCAATTTGAGGGTTAACAATAATAACAACTATAATAATTACAATATTAATAATAACAATAATTATAATAAAAATAACTCTGTTCAATAGGAAAACAAAAAATTGTATTTTTTAAATAATGTCTTATATGCAATTTACAGTGAACTATCAGTTCAACAGAGAAACAAGTATGTATCTACAATATTTATCTAACACAAATAGTTTTCTTTTCCATTTGATTTTAAAATCACAGAGTAGTTCAAGAAAGAAACAAATGCTAATACTTCCTTGTTGATATAATTTACACTTATTTCCAAATTGAACTGAAGATCGATGATGATGATGATAATAATAATAATAAATACTATTAAATAATAAATAATAATAATAAAGAATGGTAATCAATAATAAAATAATAGAACAGGTAGCATACTTTAACTATTTTGGTTCAGATATAATACATAGCTATGATGGGATATACATAATATATTATTAAACCGATATCAAATGATGTGTGGCACCATAAGGAGAACCCTCCCAAAGACGCGAAGAGAAACTCAGCTGAGGTTTTATAAAATTATGACTGTTCCTGTTCTTTTATATGGATCTGAATCTTGGTACTTACAAAAAAAGATATCTCACACATTCAAGCCACTGAAATGGAATTTTTAAGATCCGTAAATGGATGTACGCGCATGGATAGATTGCATAATGAATCAATAAGAAATGAACTGGAGATATTTTCAATACTCGATAAACTAGAAGAGCACAAATACCGATGGAAAGAACAATTAGACAGAATGGACAATACAAGAATACCAAAATCGATCAACGCCTACAAACCGCATGGGAAAAGATCTTTGGGACGGCCAAGGAAACGATGGATTTGAGACAGGAACAAGTCGCATTGATCTAATCCTGGAAATAAAAAAAAATAATGCTAACAAGCTGTTAGCAGTAGAAATGGATTTTTAGAGGCGATTGACAAGAATTTCAAGACGGGATAACGTCAGAAACAGCACAATAAGGGAAATTATGCAAATTGAGAAAAACATATTAGAAAAAATACGTAGAAGAAAAACGTTTGAAATGGTATGGATACCTCATAAGAATGGAATAAGAGAGAATACCAAAGAAGATCCTTAATTGGAAAGCTAATGGAAGAAGTGGAAGAGGCAGCCTTAGAGAACGACGAATTGATTGAGTGAAGAGAAGTATGGAAGCTACAGATTTGAGGGAAGAAGATGCTTTAGACAGGAACCTCTGGCGACGAATCACTTTGGGTTGAAGGAGAAACACTGTATTGTGGAATATTCCTAAATTGAAAAAAAAAAAAAATAATAATATATTGTTTATACCAACAGAGGCCAAGGTTACGAGATCTACTCTTCCACTAAATAAGCAAAAAAAAAAAAAAATATATAGTGTATAATAATAATAATATTGATAATAATAATTATAACAATAATAATAATAATGGGGAATGGCATATATATTAATCGATTAATATAAGCCGAGTTTTGTTCCGAAAAAATTGCTGCCGCTAAATCGTTAACAGGCTCGCATAATATACAAATCACACGTGATTGTCATCATTTTCGGTGTCTAATACGGAGGATCGATGATTATTAGTAGAAAAATTCAAAATGTTTAAATGAGAACAAGCTCAAAATATTCATTCCTTTGGAATTAGCTGAAATGTTAATTAAATAATGGGTCAGCACTATTATGATAGGCTAGCAGCTATGTAATACGCGCTGTTTATACTATCATTTGAGAGGAAGTCTGTACTCTATCAAATACCTTTTTGCGCTATAGTGCGTTTTGTCGTACTTACCAGAAATGGCGACCATTATTGAAAATTCAACTTCCTACATTTCGGGGTTGCCAACTTAAATAACTTTGCTGTAATATTACATTTACATCCACATGCGGGAAGTAAAACCACTGCCCTTTATGTATACTAGGTACAATGTATTACAGAAAATATCCAAAAGGTAGGTCTAGCGTTAATATACATTATACGAAACAAAACACTGCATTTTAAATGAACTGAACTTTATTTGAAACAATATAAAACAATAAATACGTACTTGTGGCCATGTTATCAATAATTGTTCTCAAGGCCTCCTGTTGTTTCAACTAATAAACATTGCCCACACTGTTAAAGCTAGTCAATTGTTTATAATGTACACAAATATTTCCAACAAAGATGTTATTATTTTACTATCATTTATTATTTTGAAAACACCATCGCGCAAAAAATAATGTACAACGCACGTTGGTGAAGTGTTTTACAGAATCTCGGATATTTAAAGCCTCGCTACCGCTCGGTTTTTAAATATTTTTCCTCGATTCTGTAAAAACTACTTCCCAACCTCGCATCGTAATATACTATATTACACGCTTTATATTAGCTTGACCTGTATCTATCTATCTATCTATCTATCTATCTATCTATCTATCTATCTATCTATCTATCTATCTATCTATCTATCTATCTATCTATCTATCTATCTATCTATCTATCTATCTATCTATCTATCTATCTATCTATCTATCTATCTATCTATCTATCTATCTATGTAACTGAATCTTTCAACGCGTTTTTCACCCACTTAAAATAATTGGATCGACTTGAAATTTTGTATACTTGTAAAGGACCCGTGACAATACAATAATTTCATATTTATTTTCTAAAATCCTGGCCAGAATCATCAGAAAATCAAAAAAAGTGTCTTTGTATTTATGTAACGGAATATTTGAACACGATTTTCATCCACTTAGAGACATTGGATCGACTTGAAACTTTGTATACTTGTAAAGGACCCGTGACACTACAATAGTTTCATATTTTATTTCTAAATTCCTGGCCAGAATCATCAGAAAATAAAAAAAATTAAAACTGGTATAATAGGTTGCGGACCTGTCGACTTTTTAGTTAATCGTTGTAAGAGTTCAGTTGGTAAAGCGGTGAACTAGTGATATATAATTTCAGTAATCCACAGGTTGCTGGTTCGAATCCGGCTGGGGAGGATTTTTTCTTAGAAGAGCAATACTTTTAGCTCATACTACAATAGTATGGAATTTAAACATATTTACATTCTTATCTTATTCTGTAAAATATTAAAACTAAAAAATAAAAAATAAATAATAGTTTTAAAAAACTAAAACAGCACGCTTTATTAGAAAACCGAACTCAAAAATGAAAAATAATTTTAATTTCCAACACGCTTGGGATAAATTTAAAGTGGTCAACAAAAAAATCATCTCCAATACATATAGAATAAAACTAGAATTATCAACAAAAAGAAAATAATTTTACCATCAAAAGTGTGGGATGCTTTTTATGATTTTTACATGTTCTTCTTAGAGACTTTATTTTTACCAATATCTGTTTATTATCAAATATATTAATTGATAAAGAGCACCCCACGCTTTTGATGGTAAAATTATTTTCTTTTTGTTGATAATTCTAGTTTTATTCTATATGTATTTTTTCATTGCATATTGCTAGGAAGTAAATATTACTGTCTATGAGGAAATATTTATATTGGCTGAAAATGAGTTCACCATGTCATGATGTAACGAGAGCATGGTTCCAATTCACAATATCTGCTGGGTTAAGTCCAAGGTTATCTTAGCATTTAAATCTCCACACAGCTTTGCAACAATCGAATTTCTTCATATTCTTTAAAGTGCAGTTTCACTTTATTTCCACAGCGTTTGCAACTTCCTTCTACAACGATTCAATTGCCCAACAGTACTCTTCACAATTAAGAAACTTATTTAGTGAAATATGCCTATTTGCAGACTTAAGAGCTTGTATAGTACATAAATATCCCGATCCCATCAGTACATTGTCCTTCATATCCCTCCTCATCACATTACCTATTATTCGAAATCTTTTAGTTTATCTTGCTAGAACATGGGATTCCCTTCCACCCTATGTCAGAGACTGCCAAAATTTACCATCTTTCAGAAATATATTGAACATAAAATGATTAACAGAAACACCTCACTAATATTACTTTTTTTTTAACGATTAATACTTTTTTTCGTTATTTGATAAATATGGTATTACGATTTGTCAATATATTTATCCAATGTCTGATATATAAGCGATAGATTAATTCATTAGAGTTTATAACTTTCTTTGTATATATATTTCTTTTTCTTTTCTTTTTACGTATACCTAGGAACAATAATCACAAATACGAATGAGATGCACAAAGAAATTAAACATAGGCTCAATTCTGGAAATGCGTGCTATTATGCATTGCAGTGACTCTTGATGTCCCAACTCCTTTCAAAAAACGTTAAAATGAAAATATATAAAACTATTATTCTACCAGTTATATTATATGGGTGCGAAACATGGACTCTTACTTTAAGGGAGAAAAGGAGATTACAAGTATTTGAGAATAAAGTACTTAGGAAAATTTTTGGACCAAAGAGAGATGAACAGACAGGTGAATGGAGAAGACTACATAACAATGAACTACATGGTCTTTATAGGAAGCCAGATATAATAAGAACAGTTAAGTCTCGTAGACTGCGATGGGCAGGACATGTTGCACGTATGGGGAATGAAAGACTTGCATGGAAGCTTCTTGTAGGAAAGCCAGAGGGAAAACGCCCAGTTGGTAGACCAAAAATGAGGTGGGAGAATAAAATTAACTATGATTTGAGGGAAGTATATTATAGAGGGAATGATTGGAAAGCATTAGCTCAGGATAGCGATGTATGGAGAGGTTATGTCCGCGCGGCCATGAACCTACGGGTTCGATAGTGCCAGTGAGTAAGTAAGTAAGATTCGAGCTGTTATTTCTTTGTGTATACATTTTCCCATTAGTTTAATTTTAATTGTATTTAATTTTATTCTATTATTAGACATTATTTTCATTACTGTTCATTTTTACCAGATACTTGTTTAGTACTGTTATTGTAATTTTTTGTATTTAAAGGTAACATACGTTTATCCTGGTGAGTGGAAGAGAAGGCCACATGGCCTTAACACCTCCAGGCTAAATATATCTATTCTATTCTAAAAAGACTGCCACGTAGAAACTCGGTACTCTGAACTAAGCTATTTTCTCAGCAAATCGAATTTATGGTACGATTTTTCTTGTTTACGAAATATATAATTCTTCTATTAATACAAAAAGTATGTAGCCATTTACATTGCTAGAAAACGTATATGGCGGTCACTAGAGCCATTTTTAAAATTATGGCTTTCAAATCAACCACATTCATAATACTCGGATTTCGATGATTTTCGGAAAGTATTTTATCGTCTTATTGCAATAGCATATACCGAGTTTCGTTGTGAGAAATCGAAAATTGCGGCCGCTCACTAAAGCGATTTTTAAATTTTCGCTTTAGGTGAACCCCTCTCCTAACAAACTATTTTGATGGCTAAGAAACTAAATCAGCGATGGGGAAAAGTACACACCCTTCCCCTCGATTATAGTTGGAACTCCACCCACTGTTGCAAGAAAAATATTCTATTTATCTTCTCCAGTACTCATTCTATCTGTTTACTGAATGAAGTAAAATAGCATCATTATTTTCGTTCTATTTATGTAAATACCTAAACCTCCAAGCGCGATAGGCTAGAAGGCCCTTGGCCTAACAGTCGGCTGCTGGCCTCACTTCCACATGTGTTAATCACAGAGGTAAACGATCATCTAGCCAGTGTAGGGGTGACATGTGGTCAGCATGTCGGGTTTCTCAGCCGTTATGGCTGGTCATCTCAACCTGCTTTATGTAAATACGAATACATATTAATTACTAAAATGTAAACGCTTGTTTCTTTCTTTTAAATGTATCTATATTTACAATGTCCACCGCTGTGGTCTCGAGGTAGCGTGCTATCTTGTCACGCAGCGGGCCCCGGTTCGATACCCGGTCGGGGCAGTTTTTCTGGGTGCGGTATTTATCGGGGTTTTTCCTCACCTGTAATATAAATGTCAGGAAAACTTTAAGGCCCAAACGGTCCCCGAAATCATATGGTCATCATCATCATCCTTATCATCATCCTTATCATCATCATCATCATCATCATCATAATCCTTCACCGGTGTGGAAAGCAACGGGAAGCTACCACACCTACAATTCCCTAGTAAAGCTGCAAGCATAGCATAGTGAAGGACCTGTCTTCGGGCAGAATTACTATGGATGGATATCTGTAATGGAGTAGCTCACTATTGAGCCATAGCATTTCTTTTGTAAGGAGTTACTAGATAAAGTTCATTTCTAGTTACCTTATTTGCTCATAGATGCCATAATGGCATGCGGTCAACACATCGACCCCATGAGACATCTAACAGGTAACTAAGGTATTACTAGGACCTTAAAGTCGATTAATTTTGCTTAGAGGCCTCTTTATTCAGGCTTAAGGATCTTTTACGTGCCTGAACATTTTCACCACCACCGTATTAAAAGAGGTCAAGAGTATAACAACTACTACATCACACATTTGCTACTGGAACATGCAGCTGTAAAGTTTTGATTTCGCCTTGTAAACAATCGAACTGGGAAGAGGATAAATACGCCCGATCTTGCTGTGGTATTATTGCCTCACTCTGATGGTTAACCGTTTATATAAAAGCAGGTGCCGCGCGACAATGCTTGACATGCGGTGTTGTCGCGTTTCTCATATCGTTATGGGCGTTTATTACACAAGGACAGAAGACATTCATTATTTATGTTATTATTTAATTTTTATCTTATTTGGTATTGTTTAACTTTTAAAATTAAAATTATACATGTACTTATGTATTAAATAATTTAATTCCAACATTATATAGCTTGTAGGTCTACATAAATTTAATATTCATGCAACATCATGCTGAAAATATTATTATTATTATTATTATTATTATTATCTGTTCGTTCTGAAATATTTTCCCATGGCCGCCAGATGTAATCACTTATATATTTAACTAATATAATATGTAGTTATTATGTTATTACTCGAACTACATATCACAATAAATCACTGATAATTATAACAATTAATTGCGCTATACAATTTTATAACTGGATCGACTGCTGCAAGTTAAGAATTTAAATTGAAACTGAGGGAAGAAGAGCAATGTGGCAACATCGTGGTAGTCGCGGCAGTGGAGTTATTTGTATTTTAATAACATATAACAGCTGCGGGGAAACAAAGCGAGCCGCTTGTTAAGCAACATAGTGAGGTAATAATAGATGTGGAGTGAGTAGATGTAGATTACGTTCGTTCCATCCCTTCTCCTCTTCGCTGAACTAGATCTTACTTCTTTTTATTTCAATTGATTGCTATATGCAGGATTTGGCTGCAATAAATATTGTAAGTAAAGTAAAGCGATCCCACAAACAGGCCTCACGAGGCCCTTGGGGTAGTAGGAGGTTAAGGCTCCCACTTTTTCTTTTTCTAGACAATCGGCACTTGATGTCAGCCGGGTTGTCAGCCCTGCGTGACGGCCGCCTTTACCCCCAGAACAAGCGTCTGGTACTCATTTCCGTTAGAGGCTGAGTCGACCCCAGGGCCATAGTGCCGCCAGAGGATTTGGGTCAGTTTAAAAATCCTGACCCTAACGGGACTTGAACCCTCGACCCTCCGGCTTGTAGCTCAGCGCCTTAACCAATACGCTACGGCGTGCCCCGCAATAAATATTGTGGCCTCTATAAAGCGTTACGCGGAGCACACAAACACACATACATTTCGTTCATGGTCATTTTCGCTGTCTATTAGATAGGATCGGTTGAAAATCTATAAGAATTTTTAAAAATATTTTCATGAGAATAACCTCAATAAATATAAATAGTAAATTAAATAATAAACAGATTTAAATAAATGACACCATAAATTAATATTTCGCCAGTTCAAAGGTTAACAAAAGAAAGATATATTACGCAAACCAGCAAAATAGGAACATTAATTCGACTTGCTGAGGAATTCATTTGTTCACGCAGTTCCTGAGAGTCGGACCGTAGGGTATTTTCCTATTCATTTGTATTTAGATATAAGTTTTCTTCCAGGTTAAAATAATTACGAATACGGATGTGAAAGAAAAAAAAAATTAACTCCTATAACGACTAAGACAAAAAAAGAGTTAATGTATGAGTAACAATGGATTAACCTCGGTTGCTGCCATTTTACTTAAGTACAAGGTTAACGTTGGTCAGTATTTATATAATGCCACTAGTGAACTACTTTATCTTCGTGTTAAAGTTTAATTTATTTGATCAACGCAAAAAAGTTTAGTAAAATAATGCATTTAAAGAATCCATAGAGCATATATAGTCACAGAAGTTGTCACATAATTATATTACAGGGACTCTTGTCGTCCAAACTTCTCTTAAAAAACGTTAGACTGAAAATACATAACACTGTAATTCTCCCGGTTATATTATATGGATGCGAAATATGTACTCTACTTTAAGAGAGGAGCAAGGAATACCAGTATTTGAAAATGAAGTTCTTATGGAAGTCTTTGGACCAAAGAGAAATGAACAGACAAGTCAATGGAGAAGACTACATAACAGTGAGCTATAAGATATTTTTTTAGAGGAATTAAGCCCAATGGGCACAACTAGGACAATTGGAAACCAGATATAGTAAGAAGGGTTAGATCTCGTAGACTGCGACGGGGAAAAAATGTATCACGAATAGAGAAATAAAGAAAGTGGTGGAAGCTTCTTGTAGGGAAACCAGGGTGAAAACGCCCAGTTGGTAGACTAAGAATGAAGTGGGAGTATAACATCAACCTTGATTTACAGGAGACGATTGGAAAACAACTCAGGATAGGGATGTGTGGAGAGTTTATGTCATCGCGGCCTTGGACCTACGGGTTCGATAGTGTCAGTGAGTTAGTTACCACATAATTACACAATCATTATGGCATATACAAACTCCATAGCGCGACAATTTTTTTTTCTCTTCTTTTTATGCATAGTAGATTCGAGCTGTTATTCCTTTTTTATTCATTGTATCATTAATTTAATTTTAATTGTATTTAGTTTCATTCTATTATTAGACATTAATTTCATTATTATTCAATATGACAGATAATGAATTGTTCAATAACTATTATTGTAACTTTTTTTTGTATTCATATGTAACATGTTTGTCCTGTCTAATATGACTACTATTGTAATTTTTTTGTATTCATGTGTAACATATGTTTGTCCTGTTTTATATGACTATTATTGTATTTTTTTTTTGTATTCATATGTAACATATGCTTGTTCTGGTGAGTGGAAGAGAAGGCCACATGGCCTTAACTCCACCAGGCAAAATAAATAAAAAAAAATAAATAAATAAAAACCTAGAAGGCTCTTGGCCTACCAGTTGGCTCCTGGCCTCACATCCACATGTATTAATCACATAGGTAGACCATCATCCAGCCAGCATAGAGGTGACATGTGGACAACATCTCGGATCCTCAACCTGGAGCCGCTAATTATTGTAGCTACTCAAATTCCTCACAACGCTGGGTGAGCACCGATCCCGTACTGGCCGAAATTTAATGAGAAAATTTCTTCCCCCATGGAGACCCGACCCCGAGTCTGAAGTTTTTCAGGCTCATAAAAGATCCTTAAGCATGAACAAAGAGGCCTCTAAGCAAAATTTACCGATTTCAAACATCCTAGTATTACAGGACCTTAGTTGTCTGCTAGATGCCTCATTGAATCGGTGTCCTAATCGCATGCCGCTTATGACATCTTTGATCAAGTAAGGTAACCAAAATTAACTTGGTCTATAAATTCCTGACAAAGGAAAGGCTATGGCTCAACAATGGGCTACATATTAATCACATCACATGAAGACCCGATCCAGCTCAAGTCCCGCAGTTCTACGCCGTGGCATATTGCCATAACGACTGGCAAGAATGCAGGACCATTAACTAACTAACTAACCAACCAACCAACTAACCAACCAACCAACTAGCCAACTAACTAGCCAACTAACTAACTAACTATATCACTAAATCACTAAATCACTAAATCACTAACTCACTCACTCACTCTATCGAACATGGCCGCGGTAACCTCCGTTACCATCACTAAATACCTAAAATATTATATATCTCACATACTAGCTTTAATAACTTACATTCGATAGATTTAAACTACCCCTAAGAATATCAAAAATTCTTGTGCACCATACACTAAAACATAATTATAGAGGAAAAGTAAGCTAATCCCTATCCTGAGGTGTTTTCCAATCGTCCTCTGTATAATCTACTTCCCTCAAATTATGGATATTGTTATTCTCCCATACCATTCTTGACCTACCAACTGGGCGTTTTCCCTCTGGTTTTCCTACAAGAAACTTCCATGCACCTCTTTCATCCCCCATACGTGCCACATGCCCTGCCCATCGCAGTCTACGAAACTTAACTGTTCTTAATTATATCCTGCTTCCTATACATATCATGTAGCTCGCTATTATGAAGTTTTCTCAATTCACGTGTCTGTTCATCTCTTTTGGTCGAAAAATTTGCTAACAACTTTATGGCATATAATTATTATTAGCAAGTTATATTTTTATTTTGTTAAATTATGACACGCAATACAGGTGCTAATAAAACATACTGTAAAACGCTGTAATTAGCTGGGATTTTTAAATCAATGCCGTGTTTCAAGGGTAAGCCTTCAGAAAAAAAATATATCTCACATAAAAATGTTGTTATTTTCCAATCTACTATCCGTGAAATGCTGTAAACTTTCGAAACAAAATGTTTTATCTATTCTTAATTAGGCGGGGAAATTCGAGAAACATTACAGAATTCACATTTATGCCTAAGAGGGCCATAAAAGTGTTATCTTAAAACAAAAAAAATATACGACAAAACATCTTGGTGGGGATAATGCATTTGGACCCTCGAACTTTTTGAAGCTGCCATATAAAATAAGATATCAATTTGAAGTCAGGAATTTATGTACTTCCCCGTTTCCTCCTCATAATCCATCCATCTATAATAATTCTGCCCGAGGAAAGGTCTTACACTGCAATCATAGCATTTTCATGCTATCCTTGCAGCTTTACTACGAAATTATAGGTGTGATAGTTTCCCGTTGCTTTCCACACCGGTGATGGATGATGATAATGATGAGGATGATTTTCGGGGACCATTGGGCCCTAAGCGTCCTGACATTTGTCTTACAGGTGAGGAAAATCCCCGAATAAAATCTCTCCCAGGAGCCTGTCCCGGCCGGGAATCGAACCCGGGCCCGCTGCGTGACAAGGCAGTACGGTAACTCGAGACCACAGCGGTGGACCTCCTCATAGTATGGTTTCAAATAAGTTTCATGATAGCGCGGACATAAGCTCTCTATACATCCCTATTTTGAGTCAATATTTTCCAACCATTCCAAGCTTATATAATGTGCAGTTTTTTATTTTTACGACTATTTAACTCATGCCCCAAATGGGAGTCAATGACCAATCACGTTTCAATGATTTCTGTTTTACAACCAATCAGAGCCGTGTTTCATGAAATATTTATCAGTGTTATAATTACCATATTAAAGAAAGTTCCTCCTTTTTAATATTCTGAACAGGTCTGACCATTATTTTGCAGTGACTGAGCCTGTGAGAAATACGGCTACCAGATTGTATATATAGTGCATGAATGTCAACACATGCCGCATGCGGGAGTTAATATAAAAACATATGTAGCAATTTATTATACCACCAAAAAAACAAATCACTGTTTGCAACTTTCTTAAATGTATCTTTTCCCAGGTAATAATGCAGAAAAAATATAATTGTCATATTTTATATCATACGACATCAGAAATGAATTAATATACAGTTTGATGAGTTTCATTTTTTCTCCACTAGAGAGCATTCTTACAATATTGCGTTCCTTTGGCAATAAATAGTATGATCTGGTTGCAGTGATAAACAAAAGAAGCAGATGAAACGTACCTATCGTTTCTCATTTCTTTTCAAACATCGCCGTTTACATTAAATATATAAATATTTTAAAATAACTATAGTTAAATAATGATTTGTGAGTAAACAGCTTAATTTTATTCGTTAAATAGTCCTAACAAATGTCACTCTTGATTTCCAAATTCTCTAGATAAATTCACTCCTCACTTCGTGAGTCGTGAATTTATCGATATTTTGGAAATCACTCGTGGTATTACTTATGAAAATCTATAATATTACTAGAACTTTAAGCAAAGTATAGGAGTATTATTTTGCTGAACTTTTATTTTCTTGTGTATATTATTTAGGAGGATGTACATTAACTTTTAGCCGAGTATATTGGCATTTTTTCATAAATAAATATTTTTTTGGGGGCGGGCTGTGTGAATTCTTTATAGTTTTATTTGAAATTGGGAAAATACTTTACAACATGTGACAAGAAAAATTTTTCCTAGTTCCCAACCATACATCATGCGCATGCGCCAACAGACGCGAAGCTGTTTACACTATGAAATCACGGGATGCAGTTATCACATACACGATACTTTAACTCGAATTGCCAACGAACCTAAAAGATAAGCTAACGCAATTTAGTACTTTAACCTGTGAAAGACCAATCTAAAAGTTAACCTAACGCAATTTTAAGTACTCTAACCTGCGAAAGAATGCACAATGATTTTATTTAGTGTAAAGTTAATTAGTACAGACTATGTTGCCTGCACTGGAACATTGAATATTCGTTAAAATCAATATAGCTGCCACGTCTTCATGTATCGTGAAAACATTCAAATAATCGTTAGAAAAAATGTAAAAATCATTGTAAATGGTGGGAAATAATTTGAAAAATGAAACCCAGAATAAAATTTGAGAGGAGTTTATGAAGTAATTTAAAGTCATATCGCATGAAAAGTTCAGTCGAAATGAATATTGTTTATTTTATATTCACTGTCCACCGCTGTGGTCTCGAGATAGCGGTGCTGCCTTGTCACACAGAGGGCCCGGGTTCGATCACCGGTCGGCACAGGTTTTCTCGATGATTTTTTTCGGGATTTTCCTCATTTCTAAGAAAAATGTCAGGAAATTTTAAAGCCCAAAGAGTCCTCGAACACCATCTGGCCATCATCATCATCATCAACAACGTATGCATTAAATTTAAGATTAAGGCCTCTCCTGGACCCATCATTACCATCATCATCACCTATCATATATCATTGGGGCAGCGTAACTCTGCATTCTAGGCGCCCCAAACTCAGAAGTGAATTACAATAACCCCCATGTCAGGAGAGAATACCATTATATCTAAATTACAAGTGGTGGCATTGAATAAAAAATATATTCACTTGAGTTCGTGCACTCATTGGACCAAATCAATGCCAATATCTCAGTTGGTTTTTGGTGTACTTCATAGAGATCTCTTGACCTTTACCTCCGGTAATGCGGGTTAGTTTGTAGGCATTTAAGTTGCTAGTGTCTGCAACAATAGGCGGTGGTAAGTCTGGAAGTGTCTGTAGAGATACAAATCTGTTATTAATCTCTATCACGTTTGATGTTTCTTTGGTGATATTTCTGGTCATGCGTTTTGCAGAGGGAAATGTAAAATTTCCATCCAGGCCGCTGTCTTTATGTTTCTCTGATGCCTTGTGCACAGGATCGGATGTCTTCAAGTTTTTATTGGCCGCTCGATCTTGAACAGCTTCTTCTTGCCGTGATCTGCTTCGCTGATTTTTATTACCAGCTTTCATGTCTCCAGCTTTTCTCTTGTATTATTTCTAGTCAAGGACGTGTTTGAACCCGAGCTTTAACGAGGGCTAGCAAGTAGTAGTAGTAGTAGGACTTTATTAGACAAAAAGTAAGATATTTACAATATTATTTACAAATATGGGCCGCACGGGCAGTAAGCCGTACGTGCTGTTGACAGACCGTTACAATAAAGTAATAATTGGTACTAGTGTAAAGAAAAATAAACAACAAAAAAAAGCAATAACATTACAATTACATAAAGAAAGCACAATAATATTATAATTAAATAATAACACAATAGCATTATACACTAAAAAACATAACATTACAAATACATAAAGAAAACACAATAATGTTACAATTAAATAATAACACAATAGCATTATACACTAATTAATTTATATATAATTGTTAAGAATTAATGGTATTGCATTTTGGTAACATATATTTATTCATGAATGAGTGTTGTCCTTATTTTCCGCGTTTTGTCCAGAATTTACCGAGGTTTATCCAATTTTCTGGATTTACCAATAACTCGTAGCATGCCAATCTTTCCCGATTTGAATTTTGAAATCTTTCCGGTAATAACTGACGTCTCCAATATTCTAAATAATTACATTTTCCTAATATATGCATCTCATCTTCAAAGTTCCCGCACATTGGACCCAAGTAAATGCGAGACTTGTAACGTACTTACTTCCCAAATAGCGTATATAATTTTGCTCACTCCTATACTAATAATTATGTTTAATTTTTATATTTCGTGTCAATTTATATCTTAGTTTGAAGAGTTCAATTGTTTGATAGCTAGGAATTGTTGACAAAACAACTTCAATTGTTTATTGTCGTCTGAATTAGTCATCAACATCATCTGCATTCATGGATTAGGTCTGTTGACCCGTTCCGATTTCAGCCCATCTCTTTCTAGGTCTGCCCACATCTCGGGTGCCTTTAGGTTTGTATTTTGTTATTTGTTTTGGATCTGAATTAGTGGCAGACATTTTAAATAACAACTTAAGATTGATTTAATGTATGATTAATTGCGATCTAGAAGAAGCGGCGAATACTTCGGTTCATTTTGTATTACCAGCCAAGTCAAAAATATATATGACTATTTAACTCATGCCCCAAATGGGAGTCAATGGCCAATCACGTTTCAATGATTTCTGTTTTACAACCAATCAGAGTCGTGTTTCACCAAATATTTATCAGTGTTATAATTACCATATTAAAGAAAGCTCCTCCTTACAATATTGCGTTCCTTTGGCAATATAAACAAAAGAAGCAGTAGAAGCGTACCTATCGTTTCTCATTTGTTTTCAAACGTCGCCGTTTACATTAAATATATAAATATTTTAAAATAACTATAGTTAAATAATGATTTGTGAGTAAACAGCTTAATTTTATTCGTTAAATAGTCCTAACAAATGCCACTCTTGATTTCCAAATTCTCTAGATAAATTCACTCCTCACTTCGTGAGTCGTGAATTTATCGATAATTTGGAAATCACTCGTGGCATTACATATGAAAAGTATACAGAATATTTTTAATTAATTTAAATTTTAAGTAGGTAACATTTTTACATTTTTTTCAAATGCCCAAGGTTTGTCTTTCGACATTCCTGGTTTCTCTCCTGGCATGGCGTACTTGTAACCCACTTCTGAGTTTGGGGCGCCTGGAAGGCGGGGTTACGTAGCACCGATGATATGATGGGTGATGATGATAATGGTGCGCCAGGAGAGTCCCTAATCCTAAACTTAATCTAAGATGAATATGAATGATGATGATTGCGATGGCCATATGATTTCGGGGACCGTTTGGGCCTTAAAGTTTTCCTGACATTTGTCTTACAGGTGAGGAAAAATCCCGATAAAAACCTCACCCAGAAAAAACTGTCCCGACCGGGGATCGTAGCACCGATGCCTCTCTGGTGAATTCAACTTACTTGCCTAAAAACAGAATGATAATTAGGCCATTATTAGCATAGGCATGAACAAAAGCAGAATATATAGACTCGAATGGTTGAGAAAGAGTTAGTGAACTTTGTTATCATCGTCATCAGGACATTCAAGATCAGCTGTCGGCTGTGACTCACAATCGACCTTGCGACACAGCACATCGCATTTCACTGCTGACACAATTCATGTCTGGCGAGAAAATATAAACATATTCATATTACTATGCGTCAACATCTTATGTTCATTTTGTGTAATTCAGGGGTGGGCGTTACGTACTCTAACAAACTTAGTATGTACAATTTATTTATCATAAGTAATGCCACGAGTGATTTCCAAATTATCGATAAATTCACGACTCACGAAGTGAGGAGTGAATTTATCGAGAGAATTTGGAAATCAAGAGTGACATTTGTTAGGACTATTTAACGAATAAAATTAAGCTGTTTACTCAGAAATCATTGTTTAAGTCTAGTTATTTTAAAATATTTATATATTTAATGTAAACGGCGATGTTTGAAAACAAATCAGAAATGTGAGGTTATGTTCATTCACTGCTGCTTGATCATATTATTTATTACCAAATAAGATCGCAATATTGTAAGAGTGCACCCAAGTGGAGAAATAATGAAACACATCAAACTATATATCATAATCAACATTACGGGTTATTCATTTATTTTTTAGTAAACAACTCGGTAAAATCAAGGAATCTTTTCATTATTTGCTATATTCAATGTATTTGTTGGAGAAAAATAATGTTTTAACCTGTTCAGAAGATTAAAAAGGAGGAGCTTTCTTTATCACAAAAGCAGTAGCTGATAAAGAGAAATCGATAAAGAGCGAGGTTACACGACTGTCATTGGTTGTAAAACAACATTAATTGAAACGTGAATGGTCATTGACTAGCATTTGTGGCATGAGTTAAATAGTCATAAGTAATGCCACGAGTGATTTCCAAATTATCTAGAGAATTTAGAAATCAAGAGTGGCATTTGTTAGAACTATTTAACGAATAAAATTAAGCTGTTTATTCACAAATCATTATTTAACTATAGTTATTTTAAAATATTTATATATATTTAATGTAAACGGCGATGTTTGAAAACAAATGAGAAACGATTGGTACGCTTCAATTGCTTCTTTTGTTCATCACTGCAACCAGATCAAATTATTTATTGCCAAAGGATCGCAATATTGTAAGAATGCACCCTAGTGGAGAAATTTATAACCAACATTGTAGGTATTAACAAGCGAATGATGACAAATCAAGAACTTCCGAACATTTGAATACTATTACTATTATAAAGGTATTAATTAATTTCTGATGTCCTATGATGTAAATATGTGAATTGTATTTTTCTGCAACGTCATTTCCTGGAAAATAATTCGTTTAAGAAAGTGCAAACAGCGGTTTCTTTTTTTTTTTTTCTCTCTTTCTTTTTCTTTTTGTGGTACAATCAATTGCTACAAATATTTTTATATTATCTCGCGCATGCATTATGAGCTGACATTCATGCACTATACATACAATCTGGAAGCCGTATTTCTCGAGTCAGTCACTGCAAAATAATGCTATGATCTATTCAGAATGTTAAAAAGGAGGTGCTCTCTTTAATATGATAAACTTTGTTTGATGAATTCCAGGCGAACACGACTGTGATTGGTTGTAAATAAAAAATCACTGAAATGTGATTGGTCATTGACTCCTATTTGGGGCACGAGTTAAATAGTAATAAATAATGCCACGAGTGATTTCCATATTATCGATAAATTCATGTCTCAGGAAGTGGGGAATGAATTTATCTAGACTATTTAACTCATGCCCCAAATGGGAGTCAATGACCAATCACGTTTCAATGATTTCTGTATTACAACCAATCAGAGACGTGTTTCACGAAATAATTATCAACGTTAGGATTATCATATATTAAGCAAAGCTCCTCCTTTTTAATATTCTGAACAGGTCTGACCGTTATTTTGCAGTGACTGAGCCTATAACAAATACGGCTACCAGATTGTATATAATAGTGCTTACATGTCAACATTTGTAGCAATTGATTATACCACCAAAAAAAGAAACCACTGTTTGCACTTTCTTAAATGTATACGACATCAAAAATGAATTAATATACAGATTGATGTGTTTCATTTTTTCTCCACTAGAGAGCATTCTTACAATATTGCGTTCCTTTGGCAATAAATAGTATGATCTGGTTGCAGTGATAAACAAAAGAAGCAGTAGAAGCGTAGGCTACCTATCGTTTCTCATTAGTTTTCAAACATCACCGTTTACTTTAAATATAAAAATATTTTTAAATAACTGTAGTTAAATAATGATTTGTGAGTAAACAGCTTTATTTTATTCGTTAAATAGTCCTAACAAATGCCACTCTTGATTTCCAAATTCTCTAGATAAATTCACTCCTCACTTCGTGAGTCGTGAATTTATCGATAATTTGGAAATCACTCGTGGCATTACTTATGAGAATTTGGAAATCAAGAGTGGTTTTCGTTAGGACTATTTAACGAATAAAATTAAGCTGTATACTCACAAATAATTATTTTAATGTAGTTATTTTAAAATATTTATATATTTAATGAAAACGGCAATATTTGAAAACAAATGAGAAACGTTATGTTTCAATTGTTTATCGCTCCAGCCAGATCATATTATTTATTGCAAAATGATCGGAATATTGTAAGAATGCACCCTATTGGAGAAAAAATGAAACACATGAAACTGTATATTAATTAATTTCTGATGTCCTATGATGTAAATATGTCAATCATATTTTTCTGGAACGTTATTACCTGCGAAAAAATACGTTTAAGAAAGTTCAAACAGTGGCTTCTTTTTCGTTTATGGTATAATTAATTGCTACAAATGTTTTTATACTATCTCCCTTAACCACGATAAGGTTACATTCGTGCACTATATTTACAATCTGGTAGCCACGTGTTCTTACTGCAAAATAATGTTATGACCTATTCAAAATGTTAAAAAGGAGGAGCTTGAATTTACAGTGATAATATTCAACTGATAAAATGGAGATGAAAATGGACTGTGATTGGTTGTAAATAAAAAATATTTGAAATGTGATTGGTCATTGACACCAATTTAGGGCATGTGTTAAATAGTCATATGTAATGTCACGAGTGAATTTATCTAGAGGATTTGGAAACCAAGAGTGGCATTTATTAGTACTATTTAACGAATAAAACTAAGGTGTTTACTCAAAAACCATTATTTAAATATGGTAACCAGTATTTTAAAATATGTATATATTTAATTTAAACGGTATTGTTTGAAAACAAATCAGAAATGTGTGGTCATGTTTATTCACTGTAGCTTAATAATTTTATTTATTACAAAATAGCATCGCAATATTGTAAGAATGCACATTAGTAGAGATAAATTGAAACACATCAAACTGTGTATTATTATCAACATTGTATGTTATTAATCCATTTCTTAGCAAACGACTCAATAAAATAATCAATTAAAAGAACAATTATTGAACTACACAATTATCAAATGTGTAGTTCGAAAGAATTCGTTCATTATTTGCTACATTCACTGTATTTGTTGGATAGTCAGTCACTGTAAAGTAATGCTCTAACCTGTTCAGAATATTAAAAAGGAGGAGCTTTCTTTATCACAAACGAAGAAGGTGATACAGAGAATTCGATAAAGAATGAGTGAAACACGACTGTGATAGGTTGTAAAACAAAATTCATTGAAACGTGATTGGTCATTGAGTCTATTTTGGGCACGAGTTAAATAGTCAAAAGAAATACATATTCCATTTAACAGCAAAATCGGACGATTACACTGGTCAACATGATTTTTGTCTTATGAGAACCAATAGTTGTACTTAATGCAGCTTTTTTATCGTGTTTTCAAATATGTATTCGGATTTTCTCCGTCACCCACAGTTTTTTTATTTCAATTTCAAATAATGGATTTAAATAATTATTTTTTTAATAAACGTTTTTTCGTCCATTTGTCCATTGTAAAATAAAACCAAATGAGCTAACTCAGGAGATTTCAGCTATGGAAAAGAGGTATCTAGGCAAATGGAATCCTAATATTCTGGCCGATTATTGTTGGACCATGAAGAGGGATGCACCATAGCCGAAATATAGCAGAAAATCGTCATTTCTTACTTTCTAGGTGAGTCCGAATTTTCGAATGTAGAAAATATTAAAGTGTTTGAGATTATAATTTCCTGTCTCTCGGAAATCCTGCGTGATGGAGGAAAACCGATATCCTATTTGAAATCAGGAGAAAAAATACTATCAGAATGACATTTTTCTTTCTGAGACAAAAAAAAAATTAGTTGCTCAATGTTATTATGGTTATTTATCTGCATTTCAAATTTGTAAATAGCTCTAATGGCCTCAATTTCTGTGTTCTCGTAATGAAATTGATAAAATTATTTAATGGGGGATTCTTTACAACATGTGACGTCAATTATGTTTCCAAGTTCAATCATACACCATACTCATGCCCCCACAAACGCGAAGCGGTTTACACTATGGAATCATGGGATGCAGCCAACATATACACGATATTTAACGAACCTAAAACCTAACCTAACGCAATTTAAGTACTCTGACCTGTGAAAGAATGGAACGCCCAAAAATAAATGTTAAGTTCTGAAATTCTGAAGTATATTTGTACAGTTAATTAATAAATACTCTATGTTGACATTTTCTTATATTTTGAATCGGTGTGTTGACCGCATGCTACGCATGGCATCTTTGGGCAAATAAGGTAACTAAAATGAACTTGCTCTATAAACTACTGATAATGGAGAGGCTATGGCTCAACAATGGGCTACGCCATTAATCACTCACTATGTTGGCTGCACTGGAACAAGCATATATTGTTGAAAAGAATATTCGTTAAAATCAATATGGCTGCAACATCTTCATGCTAAGTATGTAGTTAATTGTCATAAGTAATGCCACGAGTGATTTCCAAATTATCGATAAATTCACGACTCACGAAGTGAGAAGTGAATTTATCTAGGGAATTTGGAAATCAAGAGCGACATTTTTAGGACTATTTAACGAATACAATTAAGCTGTTTACTCACAAATCATTGTTTAACTATAGTTATTTTAAAATATTTATATATTTAATGCAAATGGCGATGTTTGAAAACAAATCAGAAATGTGAGGTTATGTTCATTCACTGCTGCTTGATCATATTATTTATTACCAAATAAGATCTCAATATTGTAAGAGTGCACCCAAGTGGAGGAATAATGAAACACTTCAAACTATATATCATAATCAACATTACGGGTTATTCGTTTATTTTTTTAGTAAACAACTCAGTAAAATCAAGGAATCTTTTCATTATTTGCTATATTCAATGTAACTTATTTGTTGGAGAAAAATAATGCTTTGAACTGTTCAGAACATTAAAAAGGAGGAGCTTTCTTTATCACAAAAGCAGGAACTGATAAAGAGAAATCGATAAAGAGCGAGGTGAAACACGACTGTCATTGGTTGTAAAACAACATTCATTGAAACGTGATTGGCCATTGCCTAGCATTTGTGGCATGAGTTAAATAGTCATATAAAAATATTGGAATAATTATTAGGAAAAAATGTAAAAATGATTGTAAATGATGGGAAATAATTTGAAAAATGAATCACCAAGAATAAAATTTGACGGGAATTTATAAAGGAATTAAAAAAAGTCTTGTCACACGTTAAAAAGAATAGCCGACGTAATTTATAGACAAAGGTATATTTCGTTAAATAATAATAATAATAATAATAATAATAATAATAATAATAATAATAATAATAATAATAGCTTTATTTTACCTGGCAGAATTAAGGCCTTAAGGCCTTGTCTACCACTTAAATGACCTGCCTCATATGCTAGTGCTCAACGTTTCTGACTACAGTTCATGGGGTCCCGGCTTCGATTCCTGCTCAAACCATAGGAATTTTTCCTTAACGGGAATTATTCCTGCGGTTGTCCATGGTCTGGAATTTAGGTTAAGTTTAGATCAAGAACTCTCCTGGCACTTCATTATCATTTATCAATAGGGCGAGGATTTTTATGTAATAAAACATAAGATTACAATGCAGATAGTATATATCATTCAACTGCTTGTGTGTGAAACCAAAACAAAAGACAGTCAGAAGTCTAACTTCTCATTATACTATTCAACTGTTTGTGTGTGAAAAAAAACAAAAGATTGTCCTTAAATATAACTTCTCATTATACTATGTTGCAAATCTTACCTTTTATTACATAAAAATGCAAGCCCTATTTATCACCTATCATATCATCAGGGTAACGTAACTCCTCCTTCCAGGTGCCCCAACCTAAGAAATTGGAATACAATTCCGCCAATACCAGGAGAGAAAACCAGAAATGTCATAAAAGATTACCCGGTGGCATTAGATAAAAAACATATATATTCCGTAAAAAATCAACTTGCTGAAGAATTTCCTTAGTTTTTATTTACAGAAATTTTCTTCGTTGTTAAGGTTTTTCTTCAAACAATCTCAATATAACTCTTTACCTAGTTAGATGAAGATATTACAACGGACATTTATAGACATTTAGATACTACCAATTTAAAGATTCTATTAAACTTCTGCACCGTTCTCTGTCCGTTGTGTCTTATATATTTTTTATTACGAATTTTCTTCTTGATTGTTGACTGTTATAGTCCCAGCGCTAAGACTGACCTTCCTCTTCTGTCTCTTTCTTCAATTCCACATGTATAAACCATTTTATATTTCCAAACTACTTGAATATTCAATCATATTCAATCTGATTCGCTTTGGTTCTTTTCTATATGCAATACACTTCGGATTTCCGTATTTCTTCCTTTCTATTCAGATTTTCTGACAGCTCTTCACCAAGAATCAATTTCAAGTAACTAACTTAAATGGTTTCAAGAAAGTTTTTTATAACGTAACTAATTCATTGGCACAACCGAACAAGTTCATGGCTGTGCGGATGTAAACTCTCCATATATCTATTACCTGAAGCTAATGTTATAGTAATAATAAAAATAATAATATAATAGTAATAATAGTAATAATAATAATAATAATGATAATGATAATAATAATAATAATAATACTGATACTGATACTAGTAATAATATTATTTATAATAATAACAATAACAATAATAATAATAGTAAGTATCTTTTCGCAACGGAAATGGATTTTATACGAAGGGCAGCAAGAATTTCAAGAAGAGAAAAAGATTAGGAACTTAGTTATAGGGGAGAAAATGAAAATTGAAGACACTATTTTAGATTATATTAAAACTCAGCAAATAAGATGGCACGGACATGTCTAGCGAATAGAAGATGATCGGCTACCAAAATGTGTTTTGGAATGGAAACCTGATGGGAGACGAGGCAGAGGAAGATCTAAAACTTCCTGGAGTCAGGGAATATATTTATACAGGAAAGAGAAACATCTACGACCAGGAGATTGGATGGACCGACGAAATTGGCTATTAGGAATCGGACGATGACAAAGGTATTAATCAACCGATAATGTATTTATCTATCTATAATAACAATAAATAATAATAATAATAATATTATTATTATTATTATTTAAGCGATCATCCCCTATATGATGTGTGTGTATGTGTGTATACCCCATACGTCCCACATGAGGACTTTGGTGCTCCCTAGCAGGAGTTAATTAACCAAGGTAATTTAGTTACGCTTATTTACCTACAGATGTCAACAAGTGACATATGGTTAGCACATAGCCTCAATGAGACATCTAGTAGGAAAATAAGGTATTACCTGGATGATTGAAGATCGGTTAAATATTTCGCAAAGGCCTTTTTATTCAGGCTGTCGGTTTCTTTTACGAGCCTGGAAATCTTCTGACTTGGGTCCCACGACTAAACGACCCTCTCGGAGGACTCGTCCCTTGGATTTTCCATCCTAAAAATCCATAGACCCCGCCGGGTTTGAACCCGCGACTATCGGGACTAGAGGCAAGGAACACAACGACTAGACCACCGCGGGTACTTCCCTCAAATCATGGCTAATGTTATTCTCCCATCTCATTTTTGGCCTACCTATTAAGTCCATTCCATCTGATTTCCCTACAGAGTTTCCATGCCCCTCTTTCATTCCGCACTCATGCCATATGCTCTGCGCTCACAGTCTACGAGGCTTTTTATTATACCTGGTTTTCCATAACGATCATGCAACTCACTGTAATGTATTCTTCTCCTTTCGCCTACACAAACACACACACACTTAATATAGGCCCACATACATTATATAAGAGAAATTAAATAATCGAATCATGATTTCATCTCTAATTCTTGTCCCCAAATTGAATTTTGTAAACGATTAAATGCAAAATTTGATTGAATGAGTCATTTCGAAAAGGGATCATCTATAGCTGATCACATTTTACAGGAGAGGAAAAAAAAACTGATTTAACTTGTTCAGGATAAAGCATTGAATCTGAAATTGCTGCTGAATAAAGTCAGAAAGTGGTAAAGGAATAGTGTAGTTGATCCATTCTCATACGGAAACGATAGAAGTGAATAGTGAAAGAAGTGAATTTCAGAAAAATTGGAGATGATCCCTTTTCGAAATGACTGATACAATTATAATTAATTGAATAAAAAATCACTCACCGTTTCGTCTCAATGTCCTGGGTTTCACATTGTAGCATAGATCTTTGAATTCGACATCCATGTTTTTATTTTAAAACGTTACTCAGTTTGCTCTGGTTAAAATCACAAGTAGTCCCCTGAAACAAATACAAAAAGTAATATAAGAGAGAGTTAGAGAGTTAAAAGTAAAGATTGGTTTGATTTGAAAGATTGTGAGAACGTAATACAGGAAAAAAAAAGATAAGAAAATAATGGCGAAAAGTAGAAAGATGAAAGATTGCAAATTCAATTTTATGAATAAATAATTAGAAGGAGTAGAACATTTCAAATGTTTAGGTCTAAAGTTTAATGAAATTGAAAAATTGGAAATGAACTAAATTTCAGATTATTAAGCACAGGTAGATTACATCATACTATATACTGTATAGAGGATTGCTACGAAAAAAGGAAAAAATAAAAAGAAAAAAATAGCAGTTTGTAACTCAAGATAATATGGCAACACTAATTTACGGAGGCGAAGCCCTGATAAATAAAAAAAAAATACAAAGAGCAGAAATACTTACGCGAGGTCATTGAGAAAAAAAGGAAGGATAAAGTTTGAAATCAAACATCAAAAACAACTTTAAATCTTTAACCTCTATAATAATAATACTAATCAAAGCCAACTTAATGGTTTGACTATATAACAGAATGCATGATAACAGAATAACTAAACCAGCATTGAAAGCCCGGATAGGTGGTCTAGGTAAAAGTACACTGAGAGGATGGCCATGAAAAACATGAGGTGATAGTATACAGGACCCTCTAAAGAATCTTAAAAATTACATGAGAAAATATAAAAAAGATTCCCTTAGATAAAAACGAATGGAAGGCTCTCTATTAAATCTCATTAGTAGGCCTACTAAGGTATAAGAGGAAATGGACTACGTAAAAAGAAAGTAAGTAAAGCTAATTTGTCAACAAAAAATGAACCATACAGCTTACGAATTACATTTGTTTGTAAACATTTCTAGCTCTACATAAATATCAGAAGGACACTTTTGTTGTTAAATGATGTTTAACCCTGAAGTGCTTGTTCAAGCAGAAAATTCATATTGTCGAAAACATAGACTGAGCCCCTTACTCGGAAAGGAGAGATTTATAGGTCTAAATATTTTAAGTACACAATAATTCCAACCGTCTTAAGATAGAAGAACAATAATTTTCTTTAAATCATATTTAAAATCAGATATATTAAAATGTATTAGATACGGCGTCACTGTAAACTCGTAAAAAGGTGGGGGGAGCGTTTATACAGATAGGATTGCCTGCTGTCAACTTATCAACGATCACATTTCTCCATTATTCCACGAATTGGCATGGCTACATCTAAATGAGAGAAGAAAATCGCACTGTCTAATTCTCCTATTTAAGATCCTACATACCTCGATTCCCAATTATTTATCATCCCGTTTCCAGTATCTATCCTCAAACCATAACTTAAACACAAGATCACAACATAGTCTCTTACTTAATATACCGCAACATAGGACATCACATCACTCCATGTCATATACCATCTCCACTTCTCGCAACTGGAATTCCCTACCACAAGAAATAAGGGGCTGCCGGACATTGGCATCTTTTAAAAGAAATCTAAATTTATATTTGCTCTAAACTCGACTTCATTATTATCCAGTGTAAGATATATATATTAATTGGTGTTTCCCGTATAATGTATCATATTTATATTATTATTATTATTATTATTATTATTATTAATATTATCGTATCATTATTGTTATTACCCTATAAAATGTTGTTTGTACATGACATTTACATTGTTACATTTATTGTATCTTTAACTGTTTATAATTAGTATAGTGTATATCTATATTTGTCGAATATTTATTTGTATTTGTACTGGTTGAGTGGAAGAGAGGGCCTTATGGCCTTAACTCTGCCAGAATAAATAAAGTATTATTATTATTATTATTATTATTATTATTATTATTATTATTATTATTATCAACTAAACTATACACTAAGACCTGTCTCTGAAAGAATATGACGGTTCCTCAAATGTATTTCCGTCTTGGCAGTTTTCCTTCTTATAAAGGGTTCCCAAATTACAAGCTTGAATTTTCTCACGCAGTGTAAGGGTTTTACATGCACGCCTTAAAGACATAACGTATTGACTGAAATACAGACAAAATAGTGTATGTAACAGTTTAGTTTGCACGGCAATACAAAACAACTTTATTACACAAAAGCGAGAATGAACTCAACTACAGGAAGACTGAAGAGTTTCCCAACTCCCTCGCAGGTAACGAAAGGAGGCAAGGAAAAGCGAGGGATTTCCCACTGTCACACATAAGCAAGGATGTCCCCGCAATACAATGGCAACGCAAGAAGGTAAGACGATATAATGCAGAACGCGTCACATGCAGAATTTTCACACGTGGTCATCAATACTGTAATTAGAATGTGCCTAAGAATGATTTTCCGTCTTACTTAGATAAAAACCATCCCGTTTCCGCGTCGTGAAGGTTTCCGGCATATACAGGACGATTTTACATATACTGAAAGTTTTTGATGGAGTAGAAAGTTAGAAAAACGCTCATATTGACATTGTATCTTGTTTTTTATTTCCTTTAAATCAAGAAGTAATTTTTTTCTGCATTGTTCCACATGACATGAATTGTGAAATATACCATTAGCACAACTTCTCTTTAGAAAAGAGAGAACAGAAAAGATTTCTCCAACAATATATGGTCAATGGAAACATGACTCTTCCTTTATTTACTATTTATTGCGGAAGAAAGCGTGCAGAGAAATCATAACATATTTACAAGGTATAGTTTATAATCATCATTGCGTCTAGGAGATCATTACAAATATTTTAAGAGTCTACCCAAATATTTCTTGCCTGTAGGAGGTTAGTTGAGAGTTAATCTATATATTTTAATTCGAGATATTACATTGTGTTGATATATGGTTTCCAATTTTGTCTGTAAGTAATAATACTGAAATTAAGTTACATTCAAGGATACAAATTAGGTTTTTAGAGATGAGATGTAAAAGCTGATATGGGAATTTCGAAACGAATTCGCAATAGAATATTACGATGCGAGGTTGCGAAGTGATTTTTTGGAAGCGAGTAAAATGTTTAAAAACCGAGCGATAGCAAGGTTTTTAATTTCCGAGATTCTGTAAAACACTTCACAAACGTGTGTTGTACATAATGTTTTGTACGATGGTGTTTTCAAAATAATAAATCATAGTAAAATAATAACATATTTGTTGGAAATATTTGCGTCCATTACAAACAACTGACTAACTTAACAGTGTGGGCAATTATTAGTAGTTGAAACAACAGGAGGCCTTGAGAACGATTATTGATATCATAGCCGCAAGTACGTATTTAGTGTTTTATATAGTTTCAAATAAAGTTCAGTTAATCTAAAATGCAGTGATTTTGTTCCGTATAACGTATATTAACACTACCTTTTTGGATATTTTCTGTATATACATTGTACGTAGTATACATAGAGGGCAGTGATTTTACTTCCCGCACGTGGATGTAAATCTAATATTACAGTATATTTATTTAGGTTGGCAACCCCGAAATGTAGGAAGTTGAATTTTCAATAATGGTCGCCATTGCTGGCAAGTACCAGAAAACGCACTATCGCGCGAAAAAAAAAACAATCTTTACAATATACGTACATAATTTATTTTATATTGTATGAATTTCATGATAAATAAACATTAACATGTGCTGTATATAACCTGTCCACCGCTGTGGTGTCGAGGTAGCGTGCTTCGTCGTCATGCAGCGGGCCGGGTGTGATTTCCGGTCGGGGCAGGCTCCTGGGTGAGGTTTTTCGGGGTCTTTTTTCACCTGTAAGATAAATATCAGGACGCTTAGGGCCCAACGGTCCCCGAGAATCATCCGACCATTAACATCATCATCCTTCACCGTTGTGAAAATCAACGGGACGCTGCCACCTATAATTCCCTAACAAAGCTGCAAAGCATAGCATGAAAATCCTATGATTGCAGAGAAAGACCTTCCCTCGAGCAGAATTACTGTAGAATAGAATAGAATACATAACCTATGTAACAACTAATACAATTAAACATTAAATATGCTTACAATGAACTTGCTATTATGAGATTTTGAAGTTGTTAGGAGTGTTTAAGCGAAAAAGAAGTCACTTTTTTTTTTTAAACATATAAAATATAATTTTAATTGTATGCATCTATACTTCCTTACCTATATGCCAAATTTTGCAGGAAAATAAACCCATGACTAAACTTTACTTTTGAAGTGTGAAACAGTAAAATATGTAGTGTTTTCCGTGGAGAATCTAATGACACTTCAAACTCCATTTAAAATAAGAAAATGTGGCTTACCTTGTTCTTTCCATGTATCCATTTCAATATAAAATACCAATGAATGTACACCCAATATATCGAAAACGTATGCTAATAAACAATAATATTGATGTACGAACTTTCTCAAATATTTTCATTACTAACTACTACCGTCTGTCAGGTCCGCTAGAATAGGGCCTATGTATGTGTGTGTGTGTGTGTGTGTGTGTGCTTGTGTGTGTGTGTGTGTGTGTGTGTGCATATACGAACACAATAACTCAAATATAAAAAAATCTTAACTTCAAATAAAGAAATAATCTGTTACATTGGTCAATATGATTTTTGTCTCATGAGTATCAATAGTTGTACTTAATGCAGTTTTTTTATCGTGTTTTCAAATATGTATTCGGAATTTCTCCATTACCCATAGTTTTTTTATTTCAATTTCAAATAATGGATTTAAATAATTATTTTTTTAATAAACGTTTTTTCGTCCATTTGTCCATTGAAAAATAAAACCAAAATGAGCTAACTCAAGTGGTTTCAGCTACGGTAAAGAGATATCAAGGCAAATGGAATCTTAATAAGCTGGCCGATTTTTGTTGGACCATCATGAGGATTGCTCTACAGGCGAAATATAGCAGAAAATAGTCATTTCTTACTTTCTAGGCGAGTCCGAATGTTCGAATACCGGTATTATGTAGTTACGAATGTAGAAAATATTAAAGTGTTTGAAATTATAAATTTCTGTCTCTCGGAAACCTTGCGTGATGGAGAAAAACCGATATCATATTTGAATTCAGGAGAACAAATACTATTAGAATCACATATTTTTCTTTCTGAGACAAAAAAAATTATTTTTTGTTGCACAGTGTTATATACACAAGCCAACTATCACATACCCACGGGTACCTTCTGTACTGAAATGCTATTTTAGAGAGAGATACGGTAAAGATGGACTATTACAAGAGGAAAAATAATTAATTATTTGAATTTAATTTCTTTAGAACTAAGAGACTAAACCAGGCGAACTAATTATCGTTTTATTTATTTATTTGTTTATTTAATGATAAAACTCATATATGACAAATGTCACATAGTTCAAAGCAATAAAGATCTTTGGATTTTTTGAACCAGATCGGATTCCAGTACATTTCTTTATTATTTTTTTCCACTAACTTTATTCATTTTAATTTTAGTTGAATTTTGTACAAAGAGGCTTTTTACTTATAGGCTTAATTATTTATTTTCTGCTATGATCTTATGTAACGTTTTGTGTATTTGTTTACTTGTTGAGACGAAGAAAAAGCCTTGTGGCCTTAATTCTGCCAATTTAAAAATAATAATACTTACAGATGCTTTAGCTGAAGTCATTCTAGGATTTATTTTTGATTATCAAATATGTAGTATATATTTCAGTATATAATAGTAAGTATCCCACTTCAAATATTTGGATATGATATCAGCTATGGATGCGATATACTGTAGATATTCAACGTAAAACTCAACAGTTCCAATCTATTTCTGGCACAATAAATAGAACATTGGATAATAAAGGCCATAAACAAATCAAATTAAAATTTTATAAAACAATGGCAGCCCCTGTCTTTTTATATGGGAGCGAATCTTGGATTATCACTACCAAACAAGAAAGTAAAATCCAGACGACCGAGATTATATTTTTAAGAAGAGTAAAAGGGTGTACCAGAATGGACCAAGTAAGAAATGAAGAACTGCAGATCTACTCCGTAAAAGAAGATATATATAATAACAAGAAACAGTGGAAAGAACATGTAGAAAGAATGGAAGAGAGTAGATTACCAAAGACAATCTTACATTATTTTCCGAGAGCAAGAAGAGATGTCGGACGTCCTCGGAAGAGATGGTCTTAGATCTATTAGTGAAGACGGAACAGGCAATCAATGACTAAACCAGAAGTGAAGAAGAAGAATAAAAAAGAAGAAAATGGGTTTTAGTAATGAAATTCCAGTCCAACATTTGTTTAGAGAAAAACCAAGAAAAGTCTTTTTGATACAATCAATTAAATGTCATTAACTAAATATTTAGAAGATAACATACAGAAAAATAGGTCGCACGTAGACACAAATAGAAAAGTAAACGTAGAGAAAAAAGTGGATTATGCTGAGTTTGTAGTGAAGAACTGAGCAGAAAACTATGAATGAATGGATATCGTTATTAGTTTTTTTTTCTATAATGACAGATTAGGAAAACCAGTATAATGGCTGCGGTCCCTACATGTTGACCAAATGCCACACCTGTACTGCCAGGATAACTTTCGTTTCTGTGACTGATAAAAGCAGATGTGAGACCAGCCATTGGGCCGCCTTGGCTTATCGTGTCACGGAACCTAGTTAGTTCTGTGAAGATGAGAAGGAAAAAAAAAAGTTTATCTAAGCATAGGTATGATATAGGCTTACTAAAAGCTGTTATGGTTATAATCATTATAGGTTAGGCAATTCAATTGCAATACAAAATAAAATAACTCAGTGAAAGCATAACACAGTAATCCAAGAGACTTATAAAGTCGTATTTTTATTTCATATCTTTATGCACGCTTTATTATCTATGCTCAAATTGCGTTTCCTATATTTTATTGTATCCACAAGATACGTATTTTTATATTTTTGTGTCTGTAGTTATGGGTCTATTTATAAATTTTTAACTGATATTAATGGTTATACATATTACCATTAAAATTCCAATCACCAAACAAAAATTTTAAAATCGTCAATGCGTTTCAATAGCAAATCTATCACTATCAAGACTGAATAAAAATGTATACAAATAAAATAATTACAAATTACGTCAGATTACGTGACTGACAATTATAAATTACTTATTGTCATCATTAGTTAAGTAATAAATAATAGCTTAAAAAACTAAAACAACACGCTTTATTAGAAAACCGAACTAAAGATGAAAAATAATTTTAATTTCCAACACGCTTGGGATAAAATTAAAGTGGTTTAACAAAACATAAATAATCTTCAAAACAGCTAGAATAAAACTAGAGTTATCTACAAAAAAAAATAATTTTACCATCAAAAGCATGGGGTGCTCTATATTAATTAATACATTTGAAAATTAGCGACGATCACGATATGCGAATATGTCCAATGTGCGGGAAATTTGAAGATGAGATACATATATTAGGACAATGTAATGATTTAGAATATTGGAGACGTCAGTTATTACCGGAAATATTTCTAAATTCAAATCGGGAAAGATTGGCATGCTACGAGTTACTGGTAAACCCAGAAAACTGGATAAACTTCTGGACAAAACGCGGAAAATAAGAACAACACTCATTCATGAATAAATATATGTTATCAAAATGCAATAACATTAATTCTTAATAATTATATATAAATTAATTAATGTATAATGCTATTGTGTTATTATTTAATTGTAATATTATTGCGTTTTCTTAATGTAATTGTAATGTTATTGCTTTTTTTGTTGTTTATTTTTCTTCACACTAGTAGCAATTATTACTTTATTGTAACGGACTGTCAACAGCACGTACGGCTTACTGCCCGTGCGACCCATATTTGTAAATAATATTGTAAATATCTTACTTTTTTGTCTAATAAAGTCCTACTACTACTAATATATTTGATAATAAACAGATATTGGTAAAAGTAAAGTCTCTAAGAAGAAACCGTAAATAATTCATAATTGTTATTACACGTAAAATTTAACCCTGGTGAAGTGGAAGAGAAGACCTAACTGTCAAAACTCCATCAGGTACAATAAATAAATAAGTAAAATAAATAAAAGTTAAATAAATACTGAGGATTTTTACTCTTTTAAACAATCTATCGACCTTGATCCAGGGATAAGTACTGCCGAGAAGGGCATAATTTCAATTCAAAATATTTGTGTATCGTCTGCATGATGTATTACGTAAAATATATTGAAACTAAATTCGAATAAACATAAACAATAATGGAGACATTAAAGTCCAGAGATGTCGTTATACCATTAAGATGAAGAAGGAAGTAAAACTAATCCAATTGTATCTATAGTCAAGGAAGTCATTCAATAAATAAAAAACGATTTCAAAGAGATTAAACAATAAATAAATACGTTTACCTAAAAAAAATAATATTGAAATTCTAACAAAGAACATGTAAAACATAAAGCGATATACATACGAGTATAATACCTAAGAGTTTCAGATTAATACACTACTCAAAAAAATTAGAGGAACGTATGTTTAAACCAAAGCCACAAAATAAATATTGTAACAATTTAATTTTTGAGAGTCAGATGTTTTGAGTTTCAAGTATTGTTTAAAATCAGATTGAAGATGTTCTGAGTTTTATTAATTTTCCTCTGAATATGTTAGTGAAATTCCAAGAGTTGCTGAAACCAAAGTGAGTTCGTTTTGATTTATTTTTTTAGAAACAGAACCTTGAAGAACTTTCACATGCACTCACCGAGGAATGGGAGAATCTCACAAGTTTCTGTAAGAAGGCTTCTGAGAAGCATGCCTCGTAGGTATAATGCGGTCATTCAGGATCACGGAGGACACACCAAGTACTGAGTGTTGAAATAACCATGGTAACATTGATTCCAAAAATTGTAAATCTCAAATTTCCACTTTGTTTTCTGTTACAAATGATAACTTGTTCGTATTGCTATTACTGTACAAGAAAATATTATTTGAATGTCTATTCAAATTTTACATAAATCTTCAATTTATTACTACAAAAGATCAAACATTAAATTGTTTCTATATTCATTCTCGTGTTTTGGTTTAAACATGTGTTCCTCCAATTTTTTTTGAGTAGTGTATAATAAATTATTTAAAGTAAGATGGAAATGAATATCGTCTAATTAACTAAATTATTAATAAACGCTTTACGATCCAAGGCCATATCGTGTCTAAAAATTACATTGTATCAAATAAGCCGTCTATTGTGTTTGACACGTGTTTTCCATAGACTGGTTTAACTGGTTTAATTTTAATTATGCATTATTATTAGGGATTCTTGAACTTCAGGTTTAAGATTTTAGGAGCAATTTTCACGATAGAAAAAATATGTAAATTTTAATAAAATAAACTACTATGAAATAAAATTATGTGCTTTTCAAGAATTGAAAATATGTGAAGCCTCAAAATTCCTGTCAATTTTAAACTTCATACCGAACCACCGTTGTGGTTGTTTTGTAATGAGTTTAAGAAAATAGAATTAGTACCAGAGAGAATTAGAGACGTCAGCCGTCCTCAACATTAAAATTCATTAAAATTCTGAAGGCCTTTCAGAAATACTTGTTTTATCTTCAGCAGCCGGATTGGTTAAGATGATGATGGAACAAGCAGTTCTGAAAGGCCTTCACAATTTTAATGTTGAGCACGATTGTTTTAATAAAAAGAATAATAATAATAAAAATAAAATAATAATAATAATAATAATCATAATAATAGGGAGGAAAGGAGAATACAAGTATTTGAGAATAAAGTACTTAAGACAATTTTTGGACCAAAGAGAGATGAACAGATAGGTGAATGGAGAAGACTACGTAACAATGAATTACATGGTCTTTATAGGAAGCCAGATATAATAAGAACAGTTAAGTCTCATAGACTGCGATGGACAGGACATGTTGCGCGAATGGGGAATGAAAGACTTGCATGGAAGCTTCTTGTAGGAAAGCCAGAGGGAAAACGCCCAGTTGGTAGACCAAGAATGAGGTGGGAGAATAACATTAACTATGATTTGAGTGAAGTAGATTATACAGGGAATGATTGTAAACCATTATCATAGGATAGGGATGCATGGAGAGCTTATGTCCGCGCGGCCATGAACCTACGGGTTCGATAGTGCCAGTGAGTAAGTAAGTAAGTAATTAAGTAAATAATTAAGTAAGTAAATAATTAAATAAGTAAGTAAGTAAGTAATAATAATAATAATAATAATAATAATAATAATAATAATAATAATAATAATAATGCTTATTTTAGCTTACTATCATCTCAGGTACTAATTATATTTTTAAACTTACTTCAAAATTCCTGTTCAGCGTAAATATCTCGATCTGTAAAATCTTACTTTCAATCCTCTAGTATAAATGACTATCTTAGGCTGATAATATCTACAAGTTGATTGTATAATATGACTGCTTCATCTTTAGTTAACTTATCAAGTTAAAAAACACTCAATTCACCAAAAAAGTTATTAAAAAGTCAACGCGTTTCGGCTAATACGTAGCCATAATCAGGACTGTGCCCACTGGACTTAGTCTTGATAATGGCTATGTAGAAGCCGAAACGCGTTGACTTGTTTTGGATTCAGTGTTGATATTGACAACGTAGTTGTCGAAACGCGTTGACTTGTTTTTGTTTATTTTTTTGATGAATGGAGTGTTTTTAACTTAATAATGTTTATCACCAAGAAGATCCATTATTTTAAGTTTTAATTCAACTAAATTATTAAGTGAAATTTGGTTCTCGTTTTTATAATTTTATACTTCACTGACCTAGGAAAGGTGTGAACTCATGATCTTAGAATACTGGCGAGAGCACACCTACTAGCTACTCAGACCGCAATGTGAATATTTTTCTTTTATCATAAGTAATGTCACGGGTGATTTTCAAATTATCGATTAATTCACGACTCACGAACTGAGGAGTGAATTTATCTAGAGAATTTGGAAATCAAGAGTGGCATTTGTTAGGACTACTTAATGAATAAAGTTAAGCTGTTTACTCACAAATCATTATTTAACTATAGTTATTTTAAAATATTTATATATTTAATGTAAACGGCGATGTTTGGAAACAAATGAGAAACGTTAGATTTAATTTGTCCATCACTGCAACCAGATCATATTTATTGTCAAATAAAATTGCAATATTTTAAGAACGCACCCTAGTGTGGAAAAAAAGAAACATCATTACAGGTTATTAATTATTTTCTGATGTCCTATGATGTAAATATGTCAATTATATGTTTCTGCAACATTAATTCCTGGGAAATAATACGTTTAAGAAAGTACAAACAGTAGTTTTTTTTGTGGTGTAATCAATTGTTACGAATATTTTTCTATTATATCTCGGAAACAGAATCTAGTTATATTCATGCACTATATATACAATCGGGAGCCACTTGATAAAGTGAAAGTGATAGAATCGAGGTGAAAAACGATTGTGATTGGTTCTTCTTCTTCTCTTCTTCTTCTTAAACTTTATTTGTAGGATTTTCATCCTGTTTATTTCCAAAATCACTCCTCGGAGGAAGACGTATTGGATGTGCATTCACCGTCTATCCATTTTCTGGCTGGCCTTCCTCTTGTTCTTCTCCCGTCCATTGGTCTATCTTCTTTAGCTCTTTTTGCAAGCCGGTTTTCTTCTATTCTTTCTATACGACCCTTCCAATATTTTCGTCTATCTAAAATAAATTTGGTTATGTCCCTAATTTCTGTGTTGTGTATTTTATCAAATAATGTTTTCCCCTGAATAGTTCTTAAGATTTTCATTTCGCATGTGCTTATTATTTGTTTAGTTTTTGTTGTATCAGCCCTAGTTTCTGCTCCATATACGACAACTATCGTTTTGTATATGCTGGTTTTGCTTTCTATTGACATATGTTTGTTGGGCCAAATCAAATCTTTCATATACCCTGATATTTGTGCTGCTTTATCAGCTTGTTTCTTTATTTTCTTTTATAAAATTTTAGTGTTTGTTATTAATACACCTAAATAATTAAATTCTGACACTTGTTCTATAATTTTTCTTTCCACTTCTAATTTGCATCTTACTGGTTCTTTTGATATTGTTAAGCATTTTGTCTTATACGTGTTAATTTCCATATTGTATTTTCTGGCATTTATATTAAATTGATAACTTTTTTAAGTAAATCAAAATTTATTGAAATGTGATTGGCCATTGACTGCCATTTGGGGGATGAATTAAATAGTCATTTTAATTGTTCTCGCCTTAATACGGAGAAGTAATTGTTTATAATTTTTCTTTATGGAACAGGCCTGTGTTGTGTGTGTGGCCAGAATAATGAAAAATAAACAAAAAGAAACTTGAGATAGAAAAGAGTATAAATTCCTAATCGACATTCCCTCAAGATCCATTGAACTTCATACTTACGGTCAACTTTCGGAATTAAGTAATAATGTACATAACCGGTTTCATTGGATCGGTATTATAATTTCATGAAATTAAACCGCCATAATTAATTGTAACGGATCAGGAAACACATTACAGAAAACCACGTATTTAGAATAAGAAATGCTTAAAATTAAACAGCCTTATGTCGCTTATTTATGTAAGCTATATCCTGATGTGTTTACATCTATGCCTATTAGATATCCATCCATCCATAGTAATGCTGCCCGAGGGCAGATCTTTCACTGCAATCATAGCATTTTCATGCTATGCTTTGCAGCTTTACTAGGGAATTATAGGCGTGGTAGCTTCTCGTTGCTTTCCACACATTAGATATTTCAATAGGAAAACTAAAAATTAAACTGAACTTTCACCCTTAAAAACTAATTTCAACAGGGAATTATGAGTAAAGGACAGAGTTATTTGTAAAAAGTTTAATGTTATATAAGTCAGATTTATTTCATTCCCAGAAATTAACATAATATATAAATTAACTAACTCACAGGCACTATCGAACCCGTAGGTTCATGGCCGCGCGGACATAAGCTCTCCATACATCCCTACCCTGAACTAATGTTTTCCAATCATGCCCTGCATAATCTACTTCCCTCAAATCATAGTTATTCTCCCACCTCATTCTTGGTCTACCAACTGGGCGTTTTCCCTCTGGTTTTCCTACAAGAAGCTTCCATGCACGTATTTCATTCCCCATTCGTGCCACATGTCCTGTCCATCGCAGTCTACGAGACTTAACTGTTCTCATTTATATGGCTTGCTATAAAGATCATGTAATTCACTGTTATGCGGTCTTCTCCATTCACCTGTCTGTTCATCTCTCTTTGGTCCAAACATTTTCCTAAGAACTTCAATCTCAAATACTCGTAATCTCCTTTCCTCTCATAAAGTAAGAGCCCATGTTTTGCATCCATATAATATAACTAGTAGAATTATATTTTTTTCATTTTAACGTTTCTTAAAAGGAGTTGGGAAGTCAAGAATCTCTGTAATGCATAATAACAGCATTTCCAGAATTGAGCCTATGTTTAATTTCCTTGTGCATCTCATTCCTGTTTGTGATTATTGTGCCCAGGTATTTGAAATATAAATTACTGCAACAAATTCGTGTATAAAAATTCTGTAAAAAAATTTTATCATTTTAGTGGTGTCACCTGATTCCAAATGTAACATAAAAGCTTGAGTTGAATTGGATTTATAGGCCTGCAAGGTTACAATTTAACTGCTGACGAAAATAATGTACGTCGCTGTAAATTTAACCGTTGTATTTGTGTAATGATGTTTATTGAAATATTTGCTATCCTTATGCAAAATATACTGTGAAATATGTTTGTATGAGCTTATAAATAGAAGATAGACTTTATAACGACAAGTTTGTAAACATTATCTTTAATATATATATATGTCCACCGCTGTGGTTTCGAGGTAGCTTGCTGCCTTGTCACGCAGCGGGCCCGGGTTCGAACCCCGGTCGGGGCAGTTTTTTTGTGTGAGGTTTTTATCGGGGTTTTTCCTCACCTGTAAGACAAATGTCAGGAAAACTTTAAGGCCCAAACGGTCCCCGAAATCATATGGCCATCATCATCACCCTTATCATTATCATCTTCATCATCATCATCCTTCACTGGTGTGGAAAGCAACGGGAAGCTACCACACCAACAATTCCCTAGTAAAGCTGCAAGCATAGCATGGACATCCATAGTAATTCTGCCCGAAGGCAGGTCCTTCACTGCAATCATAGTATTTCCATGCTATGCTTGCAGCTTTACTGGGAATTGTTGGTGTGGTAGCTTCCAGTTGCATATATATATATATATATATATATGGCATGATAAGAAAAATAAATTCCTGGACGGGATTCGAGCCCGGAACTCTGAGTCTGTACCTCAGCGTGTTATCCATTACACCACCAGGCGAATCCAATTCAAACACTTATTTTTCTTATATATATGTATTATATTCTCCATTATTACTAGGGACACGAAAAAAAAGAAGCATCACTGCTATAAAGTAAAAATTCTCTTTAATTTGCTTACAATCGGTCGCGGTGGACTAGTGGTTATGCTCCTTGCTCTGATCCCGAGGGTCGCGGGTTCAAACCCGGCCGGGGTCGATGGATTTTTTTAGGATGGAAAAATCCAAGGAGCAAGTCCTCCGGGAGGGACTTTCAGCCGTGGGTCCCGAGTCTGAAGATTTTCAGGCTCGTAAAAGATCCTTAAGCCTGAATGAAAAGGCCTCTAAGCAAAATTTACCGAATTTTCCCGTCCTAGTACTGCCTTGGTTTTCTAGATGTCAGTATGAGACGGAACGCTGACCACGGACCACTCAAATGACATCTATATGAAAACAAGTGTAACTAAATTAGTATGGTTCAAATTCTTCCCTGTAGGGGGAGAGCGCCTAAATCTCTGTTAAGGGAAACATGGGCTTACAAGATATAAGAAGATAATTTGCTTACATCTTATAGTAGCCACTGGAGGGCAGTGAGACCGAGTTCCCGCTACCTCTCATGGTAGAGAATATATTATATAAAAGAAAAATAAATATTTGTGCTAGGATGCCTGGGTAGAGTAAGTGGTAGCGCACTGAATTATCAATTCAGAGGTCCGGGTTCTAATCCCCGTTCAGGCGTTTGTTTTTCATTTCATGTCACACACAAATATAAATATATATATATATATATATATATATATATATAAGACGGACCAGTCTCATGGGCTAGTGGTTAGAGTTTCTGACTACTGTTCATGAGGTCCAGGGTTCGATTCCCGTCAAACCATAAGAATTTTTTTAAAGGGGAATTATTCCTGTAGTTGCCCATGGTCCGGAATTTAGGTTAATTTTAGGTTACGAACTCTCCTGGTGCTTCATTATCATTTATCATCCATCATATTATCGGGATAACATAGCTGCGCCTTCCAGGCGCCCCAACTTCAGAAGTGGTTTACAATGACGCCAATGCCAGGAGAAAATACCAGAAAATGTTGAAATGATAACCTGAGGCACTGAAAAAAAAACATAAAGTCCCTACTAGCTCACTGGCACTACGGAACCGGAGGTCCATGACCAAGCGGATATACGCTCTCTATACATCCCTATCCTTAGCTGTTTTCCAATAATCCCTGTATAATTTACTGCCCTAAAATAATAATAATATTATTCGTCCACCTTATTCTTCGCCTACCTACTGGGCGATTTTCCTCTGGATTACTTACAAGTAGCTTTCTTGCCCCTCTTTCATTCTCATTGGTGTCACATGTCCTGATCATCGCAGTCTACGAGACTCAACTGTTCTTATTACATCTGATTTCCTACAAAGATAATGTAGCTCACTGATGGTAATCTTTTCCATTCTCCTGTCTGGTCGATCTCTCTTTGGTCCCTTATATAATGACCTAACATTCCATGTTCCTTAGGAACAAGACCCTGTGTTTGAACTCTCTAAAGTAGTCCCTGCCAGGCGAACTCTATATATATATATATATATATATATATATATATATATATATATATATGTGTGTGTGTGTGTGTGTGTGTGTGTGTGTGTACACCTGTCGAATTGAATTTGAGCGTAATTTATATGCCTTGCTTTGCCTATTTTATAATTTAATTTTGGAAACTGGAAGGAAAACTTTTCTTCGTGTCTGTTTCAAATAATAGAGTAGAGGCTACGTTATACCACTAAACGTTTTACGAAATGGCACACTCCCGTTAATGTATTACTCTTTGGATCGACTGTAGTCTCGGAGAGCGTTCCAGCTGACCCGTATTCGATCCTCGATCGGGACAAATTGTTTGAGTAATGATTTTTTTTCGGTTTTTTTTCCCTCATCTATAAGATAAACATCAGGAACATTTCAGGTCCAAGTGGTTCGCGAACACCTTCCGGCCATCGTAATCTTTATTAGAGTATTCGCTATTAAGGGGGGTGATGAGTGAAATTTTCGACATTTTCGGTCAAATTTAGCAATTTTTTTGTTTTTTGTATTAAAAAATACTACGTACCTTAAAGTATAAGTTGGAGAAGTTTCAGTGTCCTATGGCGCTTGTAAGTCTCCCTAATGACTGTAGGAGGGCATGTATGCTACATTCTAATTTAACTGCATGCAAACTTTCAAATTAGCTTTTCCACACTTTTATTTTCATTGTATTTCAATACATTCAAATCAAAATAGCATTGCCACATTTAATGATAGAAGCACGACATTTTAATTGCATGTCCCACACACTATGGTTTAATAATGCTATGCATGGATTTTGAAACAACGTTGATAGTTTTTAAATAAAATATAAAATATATGTAGTAATAAAAAAAACAAATTTTCATATGCAGATGATGTATATTTTTTTCTTCCTTTATTATAATGATATAGAAAAGTTAATGCATAGCGTTTTTCTAAATAAGTCAGTGGTCGTGTAGAAAAAAAGTAAAACATTTTACTAAATAATTATGGGACTTGTTAAAAACTTTAATATGCAAATTTTTAAATGGGTTTTCTTCAATAAATCAAAAACCTTTAAGACTAGAAGGATGAAACTTGAATATAATATTACATATTATGTCGTGAATGTGTGTACAAACAATCAAGTTATGTAGCTTAAAAATCATTGAAAATATAAATTTCACCCATCACCCCCCCCTTAATGTGTGGAATGGTCTGTTTTGTCTTCCGGTTGTGTTGACTTAGAGGAGGCCATAACATTTGCAGCAAGCTCTTATAGGCACGAGGGTCTCTTCAGGGCGTTTTTTAGATTAAGCTTATTTCTGGGTTCTACCGATGTGAAGGACAAGGAATTCGATGATCAGTAACAATGAGTTGTGTAATTAATTAAAAAAATGTTTATTTTGTACCCTCAGGGGTCCCCATCTAGGGGATATGTGGATGGCGACCACAAGGTGCCCAAGTTGAGCAAAACATTGCTTCCACTTGTGTTTTGCTCCTTACTTTTATCTTTAACCGATCTGGTATTTCTTCCTTTCTTCCACTTACTTATACCAGACTCTTTTAACTTTACTACCTAACCTTTCTTGGTTAACTCTTGTTTTTTCGACCCTGATGCTATTAGGGCATCCGAGGGCTAGGGAGTCTTTCCTCTCTTCCATTTCTTCTTTCCTTTATTTTCTTTTCTTCTCCAGAAAAGCCTGACCAGAGGCTATAAGATGGCAGCACCATCACTGGTCTTGCCTTCCTTTGGCCAGCAATCAATCGAAGGGACTATTATTATGCTTTCAAGTCTTATACGAGAATTTCCCGGAAGGAGGGAAAATTTTCTATAGGATCGTAACAGGCCTTGGCCTAATACTTAGAAGGAAGAAGAAGAAGAAGAAAGAAGGTTTATTTTGTTAACCTCTTATGAACAACACAATATTCACAACAAATTAGTAATAGCTTGTAGACTACTTGAGCAAATCTAGACTTCCCTAGTATATTTTACGTACGATAGATTGATTCACACTTTTAGTAAAGTAAAGTAATCCCACTACAGGCCTCGGGAGGCCCTTGGGGTACTAGGAGGTTAAGGCTCCTACTTTTCTAGACAATCGGCATTTGATGTCAGCCGGGTTGTCAGCCCTGCGTGACGGCCGCCTTTACCCCCAGAACAAAGTCTGGTACTCATTTCCGTTAGAGGCTGAGTCGACCCCAGGACCATAGTGCCGCCAGAAGGTTTGGGTCAGTTTAAAAATCCTGACCCCACCGGGACTCGAACCCTCGACCTTCTGGTTTGTAGCGCAGTGCCCCAAAGTAAAGTGATCCCACAACAGGCCCGGAGGCCCCGGGGGTAGTAGGAGGTTAAGGCTCCCACCTTTTCTAGACAATCGGCACTTTATGTCAGCCGGGTTGTCAGCCCTGCGTGACGGCCGCCTTTACCCCCAGAACAAGCGTCTGGTACTCATTTCAGTTAGAGGCTGAGTCGACCCCAGGGCCATAGTGCCGCCAGAGGGTTTTGGTCAGTTTAAAAAGATTCACACTTTTAGGTAATAATATTAGATCAACAGGCTCCTCGAATACTTGTTATGTGATAAACTAGCCCATTATGTTTTCGTAAGGAAGCTACTGGCTCCTCTCTGTATGTACTCGTATGGGAGCTACTGGCCACACTGTGTGTGTGTATGAGCTACTAACCACACTCTGTTAACAATAACATTTCTTGGCCTTTTATATTCATTTCCCAAGGAAGTTTTAAAATTGGCTCAAGTATTCCTTTTAACAAAATTTATTGTTTTGCAAATTTGAACATATTCAACACGTCAATCAAATTTACACTTTTATAATAAACATTAGTTTCGCTTCGCTACGTACATATACCTGCCAACCCTTGAGTTACCGTTAACCACTGTATAACAACAGCTTATTGCGTGGTCCCAAATAAATTTTAATTCTAGGAATTACCCTGCCTCACATTATTGGTCTGATCACTCATTCGAGGAGGTCCTCCATGTACTTTTGTGTTTAAAAAAAAGTATTTATGTGTAATGTACAGTTTGAAATCCCTCTCCGAATAGGTAGTGCACTGTAAGACCCGGGTGGTGTGTGGCATGTAAAAATGGCTATAAAGTGAGAGATTAAACTAAGATAAATGAGATAAGTAGGAATGACTTCATTCGTTATACTGTTCTTCTTCTTCTTCTTCTTCTTCTCCACTTCACGGGCTAGGTAAAATGGCCTGTTCTGCCTCACAATTGTTCTATCCATCTTTTCACTGGCTTTCCTACATTCCTTGAACCTCTTGACTTGTAGTTAAATGCTGCTTTTGGTATTCTTGTTACATTCATTCTTTCTACATGTCTAAACCATTTTTCTCTATATTCTTTGATTTTATCATTCAATGGATATATATTTAACAGTTCTTATATCTTCATTCTTTATCCGATCCATTCTTGTACAGCCTTTTGTTCTTCTAAGAAGTTCATTTCTACGCTTTGTATTCTACTTTGTAATTTGTTGGTCATGACCTAAGTTTCACTCCCATAAAGTAATGCAAGAACTGCCAATATTTTATAAAACTTGAATCTAGTATCTCTTCTTGTTAAATTGTTTATATATTTATTTAGATTCATTATATATTGACTGTCCACTGCTGTGGTCTCGAACCAGCGTGCTGCCTTGTCACGCAGCGGGCCAGGGTTCGATTCCCCGTCGGGGCAGGCTCCTGGGTGAGGTTTTTTCGGGGTTTTTCCTCACCTCCAAGACAAATGTCAGGAGGCTTCGGGCCCAACGGTCGCCGAAAATCATTCGGCCATCATCATCATCATCATCCTTATCATTATCATCATCGTCCTTCACCATTGTTGAAAGCAACGGAAAGCTACCACACCTATAATTCCCTAGTAAAGCTGCAAAGCATAGCATGAAAATGCTATGGTTGTAGTGAATGAACTGCCCTCGGGCAGAATTACTATGGATGGATGAATGGATGGATATATAGACTCATCACACTGTATGTTTTATCTTGTTAAAATACATATGACGTATCTAATGAAACTAGATTATACGATTCACAGAAGTTAATCTGACATTTTGCAAATGTCTGACCTTTGTGTGACAAAGTTCTATTTACGATAAGTTGTAATAATGAGATCCAGATCAGTGGGACAGTTAATGACTTGATGACTTAATCTAAAGTTGCAGTATAGAACCGATGTCCAATAATAGTAATAGTAATAATAATAATAATAATAATAGTAATAACAATAATAGTAATAACAATAATAGTAATAACAATAATAGTAATAAATATAATAATAATACTAATAATAATGATAATAATAATAATAATAATAATATAATAATAGTATAATAATAATAATGATAATATAGTAACTAATAATAATAATAAATACAACAACACTAAATATAATAATAATAATAATCCTACTCTAATCATCCTCATCCTCCTCGCCTAACCTCCTCGCTCCTACACCATCCTCGTCCTCCTCCTCCTCCTCGCCTCACTCCTCCTCCTCATCCTCCTCCTCCTCGCCTCCTCCTACTCCTCCGCTCCTCACCTCGCACTCACCTCCTCCCCCCCTCCTCCCGCCTGTCTCCTCCTACCCCCCATCCTCCGCTCCTCTCCTCCTCCTCATCTCCTCATCCTCCTCCTCCTCTCCCCTTTTTCCGCTTTTCCGCCTCCCACGCCTGCCTCCCCTCCTTCTTCCTTCCGTCCCCCTCTGTGGCCTCCTCCATTCCCCATAATTTAATATAAAAGAAAAAATCTGTTAAGATGTCCATATGTTTATCAGATAATATTAAGTCGTCTCATAAGTAATGTGTGTCTGGTGGAATTTTGAAGAAGTGATTCACCTGGTTTGAACCGCAGCTCTCGGACCCAGAGGCAAGGAATTTAATCCTACACCATCAATCCGATAATTTTTGCTAAACTATACAATGTATAATTATTTAAATTCTAAAATACGGTATGTCATTTTCCAGTTAATTTTATTTTAAAAATACAATAAAAATTATTGTGAATACATATCCATAACATTAATTCTAAATGTAATAGTTAATTTAGATTTTCTGTGTCTTATTATTAGAACTCGCGTTTTTAGATCCTAAAAATAGGCTTTAAAACTATGAAATATGTTATAAAATGCTGTATCGGACTTAAAAAGTTTATAACATGGAATTTTAATATTACAATTAATACAAGTATTATATCGTGTTACTTTAAGGTGAGAGGTTTTATTTATTTATTTTACCTGATGGAGTTAAGGCCGTAAGGTCTTCTATTCCACTTTACCAGGTTAAATTATACATACAATAAGAATTATGATAAATGATACACAATAGATAATTATAGACTACACAATATAAAGTTGACAAGAGAAAGAAAGAAAGAAAGAAAAATAGTAATAATAATAATAACAAAAATAACCTATAATTAGATTAAGTAAATAACTTGGTAAAGAAAGTTTAAAATATGAAGGAATAATTAATAAAAGTATACATGTAACACGGTTATATATTATATTGTCTCTAAGCTTGTATAAAGTGAGTTTCTTTTTGAACTGTTTTTAAGTCGGGCAGTACTTGATATATGGGGGGATGGAATTTCAGAGTCGGGTGGCTGAAACAATAAAGAATGAGGAATAGTGGCATGTTCGATATAGAGGAACAGCTAGAGTTAATTTTCTCTCGATCGTGTGTTCAAGCTATGGTGGGAGGATAGCGAATGAAAGCTAGTAGAATATAAAAGGGTGATGAGGTGGACAAAGTGTTCTACTGTATAAGAAGCAGAGGCAATGTATATTTCGCCTGTCTTCCAAACGGAGCCAAGACATTTCAAATACTGGAGTTATGTGGTCTGATTTATATTTATTGTACCGGGACTTGAACCCAGAACCACGCGATCTGCACCATTTATTTGTACCTGCACAACGCTCTACTTTGGGGCTTGAACCCACAATCACTTTTCCTCGAAACAAACTATCTATATTAATGTATTCACGTAGACTTTCACGGCCGGAGTTGCTATGATGATATTGATGAAGACTTTCGGGCTGTAGGCCGTGGTCGTGAGGCTTGTAGTTCCCCGACGTTTCGCCAGAGACTGCGTCTGGCATCCTCAAGGGCCTACAGCCCGAAAGTCTTCATCAAGGTCATCATATCTATATTAATATTTCCCATCCAAAGCATAACTCAGAGCTTACAAGAACAAATTTCAAACTCAAAATTACAGTACTAATCATTTTGTTTGTCAACCGAAGGAATCAAGTCGATATAGCTCGGAGGAGCTTGTTTTGTTTATTAGTCCCTTAGGCTAGGGTGGAGCCACAAGGATCGTGCACCCTAGCCCTTGGCGGGACTAGTGTGAATGTAATAGAGTACGTATGGTTTATTATTATTGCCTCACTCTGATGGTTAACAGTTTATATAAAAGCGGGTGCCGCGCGGCAATGCTTGGCATGCGGTATTGTCACGTTTCTCATAGCGCTATGGGCGTTTATTGCACAATGACAGAAGACATTGATTATATTTATGTTTTTATTTAATTTTTGTATTATTATTTGGTATTGTCTAACTTTTAAAATTAAAGTTATATACGTATTTATTTATTTAATAATTTAATTCCTACATTATATAACTTGTAGGTCTACATAAATTTCATATTCATACATCATCATGCTGAACATTATTATTATTATTATTATTATTATTATTATTATTATTATTATTATTATTAACTGTCGGTTTGAAATATTTTCCCATGGACGCCACATGTTGAAATCACATATATTAAATAAATATAGGCTAATGTGTATATATTGTATTATTATTCGAGCTACATATGACAATACATCACTGATAATTATAACAATTAATTACGGTATACAATTTTAAAGCTGAATCGACTACTCCACGTTCCGAGTTTTAATTGACAGTCAGGGAAGAATAGCAATGTAGCAACATCGTGATAGTCGCGGCAGTCGAGATCTTTGTACTCGTATTTTAGTAACACATAACAGCTGCCGGGAAACAAAGCGAGCCGCTTGTTAAGCATCATAGTGAGGCGGTAATTCTATTGTTTTGTTTAGATGATCGGTGAAACTATTGTTTTCTTTTTGTCAACTGATTTTCAATGTTAAGCTAACTATCTTTTATTTATTTCAATGTTATATCTGGTCGCGGCAGTGAAAGGGCTAACGGTAACATCATTTTGTATATAAAAACATATAAAACCATAAAACAAAACACATTTATTATAAATGTCAACATTACATAAAACATATTCAATAATAAAACAGTTATAAACATCTTGGGCAAAAAACTAGAATCGCCACATTGGATCGCGCCGAATTTGATTTAAAACTTAATATTTATATGAGGGAGTTCAACTAAGTCAACTTTAGATTATTAATTTTAACTTTAACTATTTATTTCAACCCTTTGGTCTTCTTATCTGCTAGTGCATATTTATTAAAATTTAACCAAATTAATCTAATGTTTTTAGTGTTTCTTTGAACTTTATAGTTTTGAAGTTAAATTGATCCACCATACTGATTAAAAAAAACGTATACTCACACATGTAGAGGATTCATGGCCCGTCCTAAAGGAACCTGTAGCGAATACATCAGTCCCTGCCTCCAGTCTCATTTTGTCTAGAAAATCGCGAGTATATATTCAATAATTTTTCCCTTTCCTACTCTCAAATCTGTGGAAACCTTAGTTCTCTTCAGCCTTCAACTTTCTAAAATTTTACCAAAATGTGGACACCTCTGGTCTTTTCGGGCCCTAGTTGTATAACTACTTATATAATTATGTTTTGTCATAGCTGTTATATAAACTTATATAAGCGTCTATCCAAAAAACGTTGATATTTTTGAAACTACATCCTGGTGTTGTTGCGACAGGTTTCGACAATTAGTCCCAGATACTTATAAAATATAAAATTCTACGCGTTTTTACACGCTTTATATTAGCTTGACCTGTATCTATCTATCTATCTATCTATCTATCTATCTATCTATCTATCTATCTATCTATCTATCTATCTATCTATCTATCTATCTATCTATCTATCTATCTATCTATCTATCTATCTATCTATCTATCTATCTATCTATCTATCTATCTATCTATCTATCTATCTATCTATCTATCTATCTATCTATCTATCTATCTATCTATCTATCTATCTATCTATCTATCTATCTATCTATCTATCTATCTATCTATCTATCTATCTATCTATCTATCTATCTATCTATCTATCTATCTATCTATCTATCTATCTATCTATCTATCTATCTATCTATCTATCTATCTATCTATCTATCTATCTATCTATCTATCTATCTATCTATCTATCTATCTATCTATGTAACGGAATCTTTCAACGCGATTTTCACCCACTTAAAATCATTGGATCGACTTGAAACTTTGTATACTTGTAGAGGACCCGTGACAATACAATAATTTCATATTTATTTTCTAAAATCCTGGCCATAATCATCAGAAAATAAAAAAAAAAGTGTTTTTGTATCAATGTAACGGAAACTTTCAACGCGATTTTCACCCACTTAGAAACATTGGATAGACTTGAAACTTTGTATACGTGTAAAGGACCCGTAACAATACAATAATTTCATATTTTGTTTCTAAAATCCTGGCCAGAATCATCAGAAAATAAAAGAAATGAAAACTGGTATAATAGGTTGCGGAGTTATCGACTTTTTAGTCAGTCGTTGTAACAGCTCAGATGGTAGAACGGTGAACTCTAATGGTATATAATTTCAATAATCCATAGGTCGCTGGTTCAAATCCGGCTGGGAGTTTTTTTTAGAAAAGTATTACTTTTAGCTCATACTACAATAGTAGCCTATCGAATTTAAAGATATTAATATTTTTATCTTATTCTGTAAAATATTAAAACTAAAAAATAAAAAATAAATAATAGTTTTAAAAAAACTAAAAAACACACTTTATTAGAAAACCGTACTAAAAAATTGAAAAATAATTTTAATTTCCAACACGCTTGGGATAAATAATTTTACCATCAAAAGCGTGGGGTGCTTTTTATGATTTTTACATTTTCTTCGTAGAGACTTGACTTTTACCAATATCTGTTTATTATCAAATATATTAATTGGTAAAGAGCACCCCACGCTTTTGATGGTAAAATTATTTATCCCAAGCGTGTAGGAAATTAAAATTATTTTTCAATTTTTTAGTTCGGTTTTCTAATGAAGTGTGTTTTTTTAATTTTTTTAAAACTATTATTTATTTATTTCCTAAAAGCCCTTGTATGAACTTTGAGTATGACTAATCAGCATTTTAAGGGTGATTATGTACTTCCTATCTTCCGTTATAATAATTTGGTATATTTCATTTATAGTTTTATAGTTTTTATATAATTAATAGTCCTATTTTTTGTATTATCATTACGATTGTGACCTGTTGCAATAGGCAGACCATTCAAACATTGGATTGAGACCGTAACAGACCACTAGGAAGTATAAGGTTATTCTATCCGGTGTAAATCTATGGCAGGGGATCCAAGACTTTACATCCCTTCTGAAGGAAGCCATACTAACATTGTATTTTTTTGTAATTATAAGCCTATGTTTTCCCTTTACAGAGATTTAGGCGCTCTATCCCTACAGGGAAGAATTTGAACCATACTAATTTAGTTACACTTGTTTTCGTATAGTGGTACGTGGTCAGCGTTCCGCCTCATACTGACATCTAGGAAACCAAGGTAGTACTAGGACGGGAAAATTCGGTAAATTTTGCTTAGAGGCCTTTTCATTCAGGCTTAAGGATTTTTTACGAGCCTGAAAATCTTCAGACTCGGACCCACGGCTTAAAGTCCCTCTCGGAGGACTTGCTCCTTTGATTTTTCCGTCCTAAAAAATCCATCGACCCCGGCCGGGTTTGAACCCGCGACCCTTGGAACCAGAGGCACGGAGCATAACCACTAGTCCACCGCGGCCGACTAACATTGTACGTTTTTAATAATCCACGCATACCGTTCGGGATTGAGCCTTTAGACTTAGGAACAAGAGACAAATATGGTAACCAATAGTCCACCACGATAGCGTATATGTCTTATCTTAAATATTCGCGTTATTTCGAACATATGAGCTGGTACTCGTGCGGAGAGACCTTTATTCCATGATAAAAAATAATGAAGGTGAATGTGAACGAGAGTTAAAAGTTCCATTCCCTGTAAGTCTCAAAAGTAACTGCAAAAGGAGACAAAAATAAATCGAAAGAAATATAATGAAAAAATATAGAAAAAAGTTAGAAAAATAGGAAAGGAGAGGAAAAAGATAGAACAAGAGATGAAAAAAGGGAGAGAAGAAAAGAGAAGAAAAAGAAGAGAAAAAAGAGAAGAGTAAAAGAGAGAGAAAAAGAGAAAATGAGAGGAGATAGGAAGAGAGAAAACAAAGAAAAAGAGAGGGAAGATAGAGAGAGAAATAGAGAAGAGGGAAATGGTGAGAAGGCCATAGATTCTGGTGGTCCCTACTTTGGAATTGTAGTTTAATTTCTTATCGGAAAACATTAAAAATAAAATTTTGTTAAAAATATATTACTTGACACACTCTATAAATGTAATAACCACAACAACTTTAAGTCATAGTAGTAGTTATATAGGTTATATCTGCATATCTTCACGTGGGGACAAGGGTGCTCCCTATCGGAAATTACTGAATTCAATTTAGTTACGCTTTTTCGCTACAGATTTCAACGAATAACATGCGGTTAGCACGTCGCCTTAAATGTACATCTAATAGACAACTAAGGTATTAATTGAGAAAAAGAGAAAGAAAGAGTGAAAATAGAGAGTAAAAGAGATGGATTAAAAAAGAGAGAACGAAAATAAAGAGATGAGAAGTGAGAAAGAAAAATTACGGAGAAAGTGTATGTGTGTGAGAGAGGGAGAGAGGGAGAGAGAGAGAAGCAGAGAGAGAGAGAAGAGAGAGAGAGAGAGAGAGAGAGAGAGAGAGAGAGAGAGAGAGAGAGAGACAGATAGAATGGAGGGTAAAAATGAGTGAGTGAAATAGAAATAGTAAAAAGGATAGAAAAAAAGAGAAAGAAAATATAGAGAAAGAGAAAAGCGACAGTAAAAAAGAGAGAATAAATAAGGGCGAGTATAAAAGAGTAAAAAGAGGGAGAGAGAAAAAAGTATATAGGAAAGAATATGTATATATATTAGAGAAAGAGAGAGAGAGAGAGAGAGAGAGAGAGAGAGAGAGAGAGAGAGAGAGAGAGAGAGAGAGAGAGAGAGAGAGAGAAAGAGAGAGAGGTAAACTGGATAGAATATAATTTAACACGTGCCTTAGTTCTAACGCACTGTATTATTTTTAAAGCAAATATAACAGGAAACGTGTAATAAACAGGTTTAATACATTCAATCGCCCTTGACATAGACAATGATTAAAAGAACGGCAATTATTTACCTTTTATACTCACTTCCAAGGACCTGAAAGCATGACCCACCTCAAAATAAGATGACAGTACTTTTCCTCGAATAAACTGCCTTTTACTTTCACTACAAGTTTCCATACGCAGTTTTTATACTACTGATAACTTCACACACGGATATTTATGCCAGGTGATAAAGATGACTTACCTATCGTCTCATGTGGAAACACAGCAATACGGAGCAGAACTCTCGTGTACAAGTCTGGAAATACAAAAAAAAAAACACTGATGAGTTATAACAATGACAACACGGACGTTAGGAGGAATTTCCAAGATTACGACCTTTTCCTGAAAAAAAAAAACTTACATGCTTCTATAAATACTGCTATCCGCCTCAATTGTCAGTTACGTGAAGTGACATAGCCTGGAATTATAACTTTTTGTTTTTATTCATATAACACGCAGTCTTAATAATAGCTTGGCTGTCGAAAAGTGACGGATTTTTTAAATTGTTTTTAATTCTTGTTTGATGATTGGGTTCTATTGATAACACTGGTCAATATGATTTTTGTCTCATGAGTACCAATTGTACTTCATGCAGTTTTATCGTGTTTTCAAATATGTATTCGGAATTTCTCCATCACCCACAGTTTTTTTATTTTAATTTCAATAAATGGATTTAAATAATTATTTTTTAATAAACTTTTTTCGTTCATTTGTCCATTGTAAAATAAAACCAAATGAGCTAATTCAGGAGATTTCAGCTATGGAAAAGAGATATCAAGGCAAGTGGAATCCTAATATGCAGGGCGATTATTGTTGCACCATCAAGAGGGATGCTCCACAGGCGAAATATAGCAGAAAATCGTCATTTCTTACTTTCTAGGTGAGTCCGAATGTTCGAATATTGTGTAGTTACGAATATAGAAAATATTGATGTGTTTGAAATTATAAATGCCTGCCTCTCGGAAACCTTGCATGATGGAGAAAACCCGATATCATATTTGAATTCAGGAGAAAGAATACTATCAGAATCACATATTTTTCTTTCTGAGACAAAAAAAGTTTCTATTTTTGTTGCTCAATATTCCATAATGTATCATCATCAAGAATATCCTGTATATTAATACAATAATAACCATGATTTTAGGAAGATAATTATATAGGGAATGATTGGAAAACATGAACTCAGGAGAGTGTTTTATGGAAAGCTTATGTCAGCAAGTCATGAACCTCTGGGTTCGATAGTGCCAGTGAGTTAGTTACTACACGTTTAAAAAACAATACCGAAAGCCAAAGGACAGTTTTTTTCGGATGAGTTTGGATATTTATGACCGAAATATATACGAGGCTGGAATTTCAAAACGAATTCATAAAACATTTTCAATACTTGTACTTTACATAATTTTATTTCATATTTATGTCCCAATTTTATAATTTATTTAAATCCAGTCCTATTGCAAGATTAATCACTCATGTTAAAATAACGACTTAATAGCATTATTTATATCGGCCGCGGTCGACTAGTGGTTATGCTCCTTGCCTCTGGTCCCGAGGGTCGCGGGTTCAAACCCGGCCGGGGCCGATGGATTTTTTTAGGATGGAAAAATCCAAGGAGCAAATCCTCCGGGAGAGACTTTAAGCTGTGGGTCCCGAGTCTGAAGATTTTCAGGCTCGTAAAAGATCCAAGCCTAAATGAAAATGCCTCTAAGCAAAATTTATCGAATGTTCCTGTCCTAGTACTACCTTGGTTTCCTAGATGTCATTATGAGGCGGAACGCTGACCACGAACCTCTCAAATGACATATATACGAAAACACGTGTAACTAAATTAGTATGGTTCAAATTCTTCCCTGTAGAGGGAGAGCGCCTAAATCTCTGTTAAGGGAAACATGGGCTTACAAGAAGAAGATATAATTCATACAGTTCTGTCTAAAATATGCGTGGGAAACAGTGGGCAATGCCCACATGACAATATTAACACTCTTCGACTTCAGTACAGCTTTTGATACTGTTGACACTGACATACTAATAGCAAAATTACGGCTCTGAATCTTTCGGACAATGCTGTTAACTGGCTTGGATCCTACCTTCATAATCACCTGCAATGTGTATCCAATGCAGAACTTTCCTCATCCTGGCTATCACTTAACGGTGGCACCCAACAAGGTTCAGTGTTAGGACCACTTCAATTCTCTATCTATATTAACGACATATCCACTAGTCGTACTTGTCGACGTCACCTATACGCTGACGATTTGCAAATTTATATTCACTCCCATCCTGACGATGTACATGACACACTAGACAAATTAAATAGTTACCTAGACTCTATTTCCCAATGGTCGAGGAAACATGGACTTAATTTAAATGCTGACAAGACACAGTGCATGATTATAGGACATCGACGAATCCAAAGCATTATAAATTACGAAAATATCTCTACCATTCTCCTAAATGACAAAAACATCCCCTACAGCTCAGTTGTAAAAAATCTTACTTATTAATATACAAAATCAATTTCATTATTTTAACACATTATTGCACCGCCGAAAAAAGTAACGAAATTAGCTAATATTATTTAGAATATATAATAGTAATAAATTGTGTAACGTAGTCAGACTGTTTCATTTTATGTGCCAGCCTGAATGTCGAATCAACGTAAAATTCGATAGTCTAGGAAAGCTAACATTGGTACATATAATATACCGAAATTATATAATGGAAATGGACAGTTAATGACAAATGAGGGAAATTTTGAGGAAGTGGCTGAATTCAAATACCTAGGAGCAATAATCACAAATAGGAATGAGATGCACAAAGAAATTAAACATAGGCTCAGTTCTGGAAATGCGTGCTATTATGCATTGCAGAGACTTTTGTTGTCCCAACTCCTTTCAAAAAACGTTAAACTGAAAATATATAAAACTATTATTCTACCAGTTATATTATACGGGTGCGAAACATGGACTCTTACTTTAAGGGAGGAAAGGAGATTACGAGTTTTTGAGAATAAAGTTCTTAGGAAATTTTTTGGACCAAAGAGAGATGAACAGACAGGTGAATGGAGAAGACTACATAACAATGAACTACATGGTCTTTCTTTATAGGAAGCCAGATATAATAAGAACAGTTAAGTCTCGTAGACTGCGATGGTCAGGACATGTTGCGCGTACGGGGAATGAAAGACGTGCATGGAAGCTTCTTGTAAGAAAGCCAGAGGAAAAACGCCCAGTTGGTAGACCAAGAATGAGGTGGGAGAACAACATTAACTATGATCTGGGGGAAGTAGATTATACAGGGAATGATTGGAGAGCATTAGCTCAGGATAGGGATGTATGGAGAGCTTATGTCCGCGCGGCCATGAACCTACGGGTTCGATAGTGCCAGTGAGTAAGTAAGTAAATAATATACCGAAATATGTTCAAATATAACACAAAAGCTTATGAGGTAAGATAACTTAAGATTCTTCTTTTTCGTTAAGAAGAACCTCATAATGTATTCTACACTGTCTGGATGATCGTCTACCTCTGTAATTAACACATGTGGATGTGATGCCAACAACTAGCTGTTAGGCCAGGGACCATCTAGGTCAGTCACGCAGTGGAGTTTTGTCTGGCTTTAAATGAATGTTCATTTCTAATACGAACACGCTTTATTCGTAACTTTTTTACTTTGTATATATTATCACATAGCTAGAAACTTAATAATCAATTGAGTTGGTGTTTACTCGATGAAAATCCATATTTATTAATTAAATAAAAATAAAACATAGTTTTATTTGATTTTCATATTTTATTATATAATTCAGTGACAGCTGTTTCGGTACACTGTACCTTCTTCAGACATGTTAACAAATTATGAATTGTGTTATTACATATCAACTGATCTAAGCAACAATACAACAATTTATTTATATACAGAATTTTAATGTTTACACATCTTTCTGTGCCTAAAGTTTTATTTTTCTTCTCCACTCGTCTCCCTCCATCCAATCCACGTCCTCCAGTCCCCTTGCTCTCATTCCAGTTCTTATTTCCTGCATCCACGAGTTTCGAGGTCTTCCTCTCCTCCTTCTTCCAGGTGGACACCATTCCAATGTTTTCCTGGGTAATATTTCTTCTTGCATTCGTCGTACGTGCCCATACCAATTTAATTGCTTATACTATATATAATCTACTATTGAATAACCAATATTCATTTTTTTCTCTTATGACAGTATTTCTTATTTTGTCTAATTTTGAACATCTTGCTGGTCTCCTCAAGAAATCCATTTCCATCGACATAAGTTTTTGTTCTAATACAACAATATTTATTTAAATTTTTAAATTTAACAAAGGGGATTCATTCAAATCAAGTTGAGAATTTAAAAGTCTGTTACTACTCTTCAATTTATTTATCTCTACAGCCTCCAAAAGATCTAACTTCTTAACCTTATCATAAACGTGTAAAATTTCAAACTTTGGATCGAAACAATGATTAAATTGGAATAGGTATAAGTTAGATCTTTTGGAGGGTATAGAGATAAGTAAATTGAAGAGTAGTAACAGACTGTTAAATTCTCAACTTGATTTGAATGAATCCCCTTTGTTAAATTAAAAATAAATAAATATTGTTGTATTGTTGCTTAGATCAGTTGGAACACAATTCATAATTTGTTAACATGTCTGAAGAAGTTACAGTGTACCGAAACAGCTGTCACTGAATTATATAATAAATATGAAAATCAAATAAAACTATGTTTTATTTTTATTTAATTAGAAACATAATGACTGCTGTAATTCCTTGAAGAAACATCAATATTCTGTATAAAAAATATGACATTGACTTGATGCACTTGAGGTGCACCTTATGCAATGATAATTCGATTTAAAATAAGTACTTGTCATCAACAATCACTGAACATTTCAATGTCGAGAAGGCAGCTAACTTTAATGCACTCGAACACATTGTATAAATTATTTATTAATTCAAATCCTCGCGCATGCAAGTCTTCATTTAAAATTCATAATAATATAAATCTAACTTTATGCTTTTTGTATTAAGACTTTTATTTTCTATCGTAAAATAAATAATTTCTTGACGTCGATACTAGTAAAATTGATGGTAAGTTCCCGTTCACAGTAATATCATGTATGATTAAAAGCTATAACATAGTCACCTTGTAACTCCGTCTCCTCAACTTAAGTTGTTTTAAAATTCTGGAGGCCTTTCGAGACTAGTCCCATCATCAGCAGAATGGTCCGTACTTGTTGATCCTTTTTGAAGAACTGTCTTGGTTGTGAATATTTTGTTTAGAAGATTGTATGAACTGGGTATGTTCTCATTAAGAATCAGGTTGTTGTCGATTTCTCTTAGGATTGCAATTTCCTCCAGTACATTTATCCTCGTTGGAATGTTTTCTCTATGTAATATTGTGAGGGTGTTATCGATGTTATGCATATGGTGTCCAGCTTGAATTACATGTTTTGCATAACTTGATTTTCCTCCATTATAAACAAAATTTCTAAAATGTTCTTTGTATCGAATGTTAAAGTTTCTGTTAGTTTTTCTAATGTAGAATTTATTACAGTCTGTACATGTTAATTTGTATATGCCTTTATTGTTGAAATCATTTTTTCTTCGATATTATTATTTATTAAATTGTGTAATTTATTACATACAGCATACAGAACTGGTAATAAACTACACAACCTGTTGTGTTCTATTTGAACATATTTCGGTATATCATGTGTACCAACGTCAGCTTTACTAGACTATCCAATTTTATGTCGATTCGACATTCAGTTCTGACAACATACAATTAAATAGTTGGAAAAACTGACTGGTACGCATGATATATCGAAACATGTTATAATAGAACAAGATATGAAGTAAAATGACTCCAGATTGACCTTATTTATTAATATAATGTCATTAACTACTATATCAGTAATTTATGACATCAGCTTAAAATATTGATAAATCTTAATAGTATTTTTATGAAATAAAATGCATTATGAACGGTTAAAAGAATATTTTTAATTATGTGTTTTCGTAAGTTATAAAAACAATTATTCTCCTTCTTCTTCTTCTACTACAAGGTTTAGCCTATGCAGCCTGTTCCGGCGAAGTTAAAAGTGGAGTCCATCTTCTAAGTGGTCGGCCAACATCTCTTGTTCCTCTGGGATTATACAGGAAGGTTCTTTTTGGTATTCTTTCGTTGTTCATTCTCATTAAGTGTTCTGTCCATTTCTTATTATTTTCGCTGATTTTATCTTCAATTTTATATATATTTAATTCTTCTCGTATAGTTTCATTCCTTATTCTATCTAACAATTATTTAATAGTAAAATACATGGTTTGACAATTTCCGACAGCGGAAGGGAATTCCGTGTTTTAACCAATGAAACTCTAAAAGAAGGAATACTCAAGTGTGAAGAGGAGGGATATAAAGACAATGTTGTGGGAATGTGTGCCGAAATTATGTGTATCGAAGAGTCTAAAGAAACGAGGTGATACGTATTTAGATAAGGATGTGTGTAGTATTTATATAGAAGTCTAATAATTAATTATTCTCTATTTATTTAAATGCATACTATGTCATTAATATTTTTTTCTTGTTTTTTATATATTTTGTACACATTATGCATTTAATTCGTTAAATCTAGAGTACATCAAAATACATTATAAATATTAATTGTATTATATTTATAACATGTAATCGTTTATATTTATTGTAATTTAGATGTAAGATTATTTTTTTTTGTATTTTTTAAAACCTGGTTGAGTGGCAGTCAAGGCCTTAAAGCCTTAACACTGCCAGGTAAAATAAAGCTATTATTATTATTATTATTATTATTATTATTATTATTATTATTATTAAGGAATTGCGGTTCTACGAACTCTTAGACGAAAACAATTTTGTTCCAGAGACGGTCTAACGTAATCAAATCTGGGAATATCACAAATAAATCGTACAGAAGATTGTAAACACGTTCAAATCTTTGGGTAAAAAAGAGTATTAAAAATGGGGAATTTCAAGTGTTTCTACTAACATTTTCCTTTTGTAACATGTACCAACGTGTGACTCAATAATACTACAGGTACATTGATAGGACAGCTGTTATTTCCTCCGAGTATTTATGACAGAATAAAATGCAAACATATTGTTCCAAATTTCATACCAACAAAATGTCTCACTGGTCACGGAAATTTTGGCCAATACCTCCCAGATTATTCAACATCAGAGAGAATGTAAATTGCGGTATAAGCAGCCAAAGTATTGAACATTTATCTTTGATTGCCCTTTTTTCTTGAATGAACGGTTCGAAATCACCTGCTTCTATACTACACAGCCTGTTTAAGTGAATCACCAATTACGGAAATGCTTTGACAGAAACAAATTACAAACTTTTAAATGTATTTTAGATATAGTGGTAAACTGTTTATTATGCAATTTAATGAATTACCGGTAATTATTGGGCGAATTGAAAAGAGAAACAATAATTAATAATTAATTTTTGAGACGAGAGATATCATGAAAATTTTCCAGGATGACATCAAGAAGTTATTTCTTTTACGATAGAAAATAAAAGTAATAAAAATATAAAGTCATATTTATTTTATTATGAATTTTAAATGAAGACTTGCAAGTGCGAGGACTTGAGTTAATAAATAATTTATACAAAATGCTGTAGTGTATTAAGCACAAAGTTTAACTTCCTACAGCTGACTTCTCGACATTGAAATGTTCAATGATTGTTGAGAAGTACTTATTTTTAAATCGAACTATCATTGCATTAAGGTGCACTTCAAGTGCGTCAATGTCATATTTTTCATATATAATGTTGATGTTTGTTCAAGGAATTATAAGAGTCATACAAAATTTCTAGCTATGTGAAAATATATACAAAGTAAAAAGTTACGAATAAAGCGTGTTCGTATTCTAAACGAATATTAATTTAAAGCCAGACAAAACTCCACTGCGTGACAGATCTAGAAGGCTCTTGGCCTAACAGCCAGTTGCTGGCATCACATCCACATGTGTTAATCACAGAGGTAGACGATTATCCAGCCAGTATAGGAGTGGCATGTGGTCAGTATGTCGGGTCCCTTAGTCCCCTCAACTGTTACTTTTTGAAGTTATCCAAAATTCGTCACGATACTGGGTGGGACCAGTCCCAAAACTAACTCACTCATTGGCACTATCGAGCCCGTAGGTATATGACCGCGCGGACATAAGCTCTCCATACATCCCTATGGTGAGCTAATGTTTTCCAATCATTCCCTGTATAATCCACATCCTTCAAATCATGATTAGTGTTTTCTCCCACCTCATTCTTGGTATGCTAACTAGGCGATTTCCCTCTGGTTTTCCTACAAGAAGCTTTTACCGATCCCATGCTAGTAGAAATTCCATGCGAATATTTCTTCCCCACTAAGACCGAACCAGCACAACTCCCATAACTACGCGCCAAGGCATCTATCCTAAACCACTCGGTCTCGGAGGCGGACAAATCCAGACAGATTATGCAACATTTTTTACATGTTTGATGCCATTTTCAGAAATGAAATAGCAGTTAAGGCAGGGAAGACTGGACAAACAGACCCCAAATTGAATGAATTATACAGCTGCAAAAATGAGATTTCTGCAAAAAAAAACTATTGGCTACGTACAATCTACTGGATTATAAAATAAATACTGTTACTGCAAAATAATTTAAAATAATACCCATTGTACATAACTTAAAAAATATAGACAAGACTTAATACATAGACAACAATATAGAAAAGACCCGGCTGTATAGAAAATAACATAGGCCTAGACAAGATTTAGCATGTGAAAAAGAATAAAACGAACTAGAATGCCCTAATGATGCTTCACTATGTACTTCAGGAGAAGATACTTACTTGAAGACCTCATACGAGATGGTTGGAGATTACATAATATGCTACTAGACCTATTACTCGACAAGATGATGAATGAAATAGATATTCTATACATAATTACCTAACAAGGAAAACAATATTTTTCAGATAATTGGTACCGGTATATGAAATATGAAAAATACGATCACACACATATGACTGAGGTGATAATTAGAACAGCAATTCTAAATAAACTGGATCTAGAAATTGATGGATTGTAGAATGATGATGATAATAATAATAATGATAATGATAATAATAATAACAATAATAATAATAATAAAAATAATAATAATAAAAATAATAATAATAATCCATCCATCCATAGTAATTCTGCCCGAAAGCAGGTCCTTCACTGCAGTCATAGCATTTTCATGCTATGCTTGCAGCTTTACTAGGGAATTGTAGGTGTGGTAGCTTCCCGTTGCTTTCCACACCGTTGAAAGATGATAAGGATGATGATTATGATGGCCATATGATTTCGGGGACCGTTTGGGCCTTAAAGTTTTCCTGACATTTGTCTTACAGGTGAGGAAAAACCCCGATAAAAACCTCACCCAGAAAAACTGCCCCGACCGGGGATCGAACCCGGCCCGCTGCGTGACAAGGCAGCACGCTACCTCGAGACCACAGCGGTGGACAATAATAATAATAATAATAATAATAATAATAATAATAATAATAATAATAATAATAATAATAATAATAGTAATAATAATAATAACTATTTACTATTCGCAGATGTTCAGGTAGTGATTTCGCAAGATTCAGATGACGCATCTTTCATGTTAAGGAAATTAGAGATAGAATACAAAAAGCTGGGGATTATAGATATATTAATAAAACAGAATAATTATCTTTCATTGGATACAAGAGATGAGCTAAAATGTAATTCTGGAAGAATACGTAATGTTAAAAATTTTAAATATTTATGAACTATTTTGGATAAAAGTGAGAATTCAACTACAGAAATTGAAAGAAGAATAACTGATGGAAGAAGAATCATTGGTTTGTTGAACTCAGTACTTTACAATGAACGAAGAAAACTATATTTGAAGTTCTGTTACAAAGTAGGCCTAATTTATTATATGGGTCCAAACCAGGACAGTAAGTAGAAAACAAGCCAACAAGCTGTTAACAGTAGTAATGGATTTTTGGAGGCGATCAACAAGAATTTCAAGAAGGAATAAGGTCAGAAACAGCACAATAAGGGAAATTATGCAAGTTGAAAAAATAATTAGAAAAAATAGAAAAACAACGTTTGAAATGATATGGACACCTCATAAGAATGGAAGAAGAGAGAATATCAAAGAAGATCCTTAATTGGAAAGCTAATGTAAGAAGTGGAAGAGGCATGCCTAGAGAACGATGGATGGATGGAGTGATGAGAAGTATGGAAGCTAGAGATTTGAAAGAAGAAGATGCTTTAGACAGGAGCCTCTGGCATTAAATCACTTTGGGTTGAAGGAGAAACACTGTATTGTGGAATATTCCTAAATAAAATAATAATAACAATAATCATCATCAACAAGGATTAAGCCCAATGACCTGTTCCGATCTCATTATAGGTCGAATTGGTCCTTCCATCTCTTCAATGGTCTTCCCAACATTCTTCTCCCTTTTGGTTTATAATTATACATTCTTCTTGGGATACGCTGTTCATTCATTCGTAATACGAGCTGAAGATAAGAATTTTGATAATATTATATTCTTTCACAGAGATGATGATGATGATAATAATAATAATAATAATAATAATAATAATAAAAAGAGGACCATGAAAATAATTTATGGAGCTTTTCCAAGAGCTTTCTGGTATTCGTTATTACCTTTCTGTTTTGTTTGTGATGTCCATTTATGTCTTGAGTTTAATTGAATTCCCTTGTATAGGCCTGTGTAAAATTGTATCTGTCTAAACTTAATACAATTTTAAGATTTCATAATTATTTAACAAGCCATCACCATAATATTCATCCAAATGAAAACAAACAGAATGCCACTCAAAACAGTTTTGAAAGTGTTCAATTAAATGTTATAATAACATACTTTCTTTAATAAAAAAAACTTATTATAACCTAAGTGTCAGCTCAAAACATTACGTAACATCAAACCCTCTTTATACTTGAACTTAGTTTCATAACATCACATTTATTTGTTACTTTTTTTCTTTCTGATGTTGCTGCACATGATGCATACAGCATGAATTATTCATCTCTTTATCCATCAAATACCAAAGCACCGTTTAATACATGCACATTATGTCAATAAGGGTGTAGATAATTAAAGACAATCTTAAACTAAATATTAGTTTTTATTTGAGATATAATACAAAAATAAATACCGGTACTTAAAAATATAAAAACAAACTTTAGAGAATATTTCCATGTTTTAAAACTTGTAGGTTCCTATATAATAAGGTTAAAATATTTATTCTTGTGTCCATAAATTTCCAGCGATTGTAATTTTTATAAATACGCTAAAAAAATTATAAAATATATTAATTTTGTCCACCGCTGTGGTCTCGAGGTAGCGTGCTGCCTTGTCACGCAGCGGGCCCGGTTCGATCCCCGGTCGGAACAGTTTTTCTGGGTGAGGTTTTTATCGGGGTTTTTCCTCACCTGTAAGACAAATGTCAGGAAAACTTTAAGGCCCAAACGGTCCCCGAAATCATATGGTCATCGCAATCATCATCATTCATATTCATTTTAGGTTAAGCTTAGGATTAGGGACTCTCCTGGCGCACCACTATCATCATCACCCATCATATCATAGGGGCAACGTAACCCCGCCTTCCAGGCGCCCCAACCTCAGAAGTGGGTTACAAGTACGCCATGCCAGGAGAGAAACCAGGAATGTCGAAAGACAAACCTGGGGCATTTGAAAAAAAAAATATCCTATAGCCGATATGACTTACAAGTAAAAATGTTTAAAATAATTAAAATTTCAAAAAACTGAACATTTGTATTTAAAAGTTCAATTTTCTTCCTTCTTTTCAAAACTACGATAATCGAAAGATGATATATTAGTTCTCTTTCGATTAATTTATGTAATATTATTGAATAAATAAATAAATAATATTACACGAATATTATATTGCTGATCCAAATGACAATTACCCATACCCGGACAATCTATTATCAATTTTATTATAAATAAAACTATAGGCCTATAGCAGGCCTATATATTAACAAGAAGACAACAGATTTATTTAATTGTAATATGCCTATAGTTGCATAGAATTCAAATTATTTCATTATTAAAACTAATTAAATAATCTTAGCCTGAAGATAAAAAATATATAAAAATAAATCAAATACAAAAATAAATACCGGTACTTAAAGGTTACATTTTTTATTCTTGTGACCTGAATTTCCAGCGACTGTAATTTTTATAAATACGCTAAAAAAACATAAATTTGATCAATATTTAGTAATGTATATTGAATTTATAAATTCAGAACATTTTCAATATTTAAAAAATAATTCAATAATCACACATTTTTAAACATTTTCTAGAAGACCAATAATAAATTTATTATAAACATAATAAATTATATTTTATTATAATGACATAATAAATATTCTATAATAACTTATATAATAAATAATATAAAATATATATTTAAGTAAGAAACATATATATATATATTTTTTTTTTTCCGTGTGTATGTGTATTAATATATTTTAATTTCGGTACCAGATTTTTTAATATGTTAAATTACGCTAATAATTTTACAAGTTTTTGCCAAATATTCATTTGATGTTTTACACAGATTCTGTAGATTGAAATAAAAATGGCGCATTTGTTTACAATCCTTTCAAAAATGGCTATATTTTTTTATATTAGTTAACATTACTATCAGAAATACTCACATTATCTTTCCTTTAGATGATTAACACCTAAAATTCTTGCAGATTAATGTTAACAAACACAGATAACCAAGAGACAATTGGCTTCTCAGATTTCTGACGAAATACTCCAGCGACGCTTATTCAACAGGGTTTTGTTGTTCCCAATTTTTGTTTTTTCACAAGGTGGAGCCTCCTTTAGAAAACAACCAATCACATCTCCTTTACTTGAGTTTAACATTTTTATTTTAGAAATAGAAATAAATTTGTGCTCTAACAGCATCCGCATTCATAATAAAACTACTCTTCTACACAGTTTACGAAAAATTGTATAGAATAAGATTTCTTTTTTCTACGTAGCAATAAAGATAAAGGCCGGCCACTCTTTTAAATATCTGTTTTGGTTAAATAATCATTAAATTGAAGAATAAGTAAAAAATGTAGTGTTTTAGCAAACTACATTCCATTTGTACAAATTTATTTTCTTTTTTTTAGCATTTTAATATAATAATACTAATACTAATAATAATAATAATAATAATAATAATAATAATAATAATAATAATAATAATAATAATAATAAAAATAATAATAATAATATTTTTTATTTATATACAGAATTTTAATGTTTACACATCTTTCTGTGCCTAAAGTTTTATTTTTCTTCTCCACTCGTCTCTCTCCACCCAATCCATGTCCTCCAGTCCTCTTGCTCTCATTCCAGTTCTTATTTCCTGCATTCACGAGTTTCGAGGTCTTCCTCTCCTCCTTCTTCCAGGTGGACATCATTCCAATATTTTCCTGGGTAATCTTTCTTCTTGCATTCGTCGTACGTGCCCATACCAATTTAATTGCTTATACCGTATATAATCTACTATTGAATAACCAATATTCATTTTTTTCTCTTACGACAGTATTTCTTATTTTGTCTAATTTTGAACATCTTGCTGCTCTCCTCAAGAAATCCATTTCCATCGACATAAGTTTTTGTTCTAAGTTTTTTGTTGAATTTCCAAACTTCAGCTCCATATGTGACAGTACTTCTCACTATTGAATTATATATTTGTAACTTATTTTTCCTGGTTATATGTCTGTTCCATAAGACTCCATTCATCATTGCTGTTATTGCTCTACCTTTATTTATTCGGTTCTTAATATCACTTTCTTGTTTATCCTCTTTATCTAATTTTACTCCCAGATACTCAAATTCTTCACATCCTCTAATATACCCCTTTTCATTTTCTAATATCAAATCTTCGGTTTCGGCTCCACATCCCATATAAAATGTTTTTTTCTAAATTTATTTTCAAACCCCAGTTATCGTATTCGTCCAATAATTTTCTGAACATAAACTCCATGTCTTCATATTCTTGAGCAATTATTATCTGGTCATCCGCAAATAACAGTGTATATATTGTATCTGTTGATCCATCTCCAATTGGTACTCCCATCCTGAACATTTGTTGCTCCAGTTTGACAGTGCTTTATGTATAAATATCTTAAATAAAGTTGGGGATATGCTACAACCTTGACGAAGGCCTTTTGTTACTTTAATTTCTTCTTATATATATTTTTTTCAATTTTAATTTTAGATACTGCATTTTTATACAAATTTTCTATTGCATTAATAATTGTATCGTTTATGGCCATATCTTCTAATGCTTCCCACAACTTTTGTAAAGGTACAGTAACATATGCCTTTTCTAAATCCACAAATGTGAAATGAACTTGTTGGTTATTATTCGTCTTTTCAATCAATTGTTTTACCACAAATATGTGATCAATTCGCCTTATGTTTATAATTTTCTTCGAAATAGTATTTGATTATTTTTCCATATATACGGCTAAAAACATTCATTACGGTGGTTTCTCTATAATTATTGCACGCATCCTTTCTTCCTTTCTTATGAATGACTGATATCAACCAAATTTTCCATTTTACTGGTACATCTTCTCCGTTTAGGCATCTCTCAAAAAGGCTCCTTAACAATTCAAATAATTTCCTTGTACCATATTTAATTAATTCTGGCTGTACTCCTTCTTCTCCACAAGCCGTTCAATTTTTTAAACTTCCAATTGCTATGTCTTCTGTCTCAATATCTAAATGTATACTCGTTCTGTTTTGATTATCAGTTTCCTCTGCAATTCCACTTAAAAATTCCAAACGATCTTCAGCCAATAGCTTACTAAAATATGATAATAATAATAATAATAATAATAATAATAATAATAATAATAATAATAATAATAATAATAATAATAGCTTTACTTTACCTGGCAGGGTTAAGGCCCTGTCTGTCACTCAACCAGGTTTTAAAAAGTACTAAAACGAAGTCTTACATCTAAATTATAATACACATAAACGATTACATGTTATAAATACAATTAATATTTATAATATATTTTGATTTACTCTAGATTTAACTATTTACTCTAGAGACACTATTTATGACTTTTAAAGAATATTTGAAATATATGAGTTCATTATTTCTAATTGTTTAAAGAAACCTTTCGTGAACAAAAATCCAATCAGGCTAATTTTATCATAAAATGCAAAAATTGTAATTTTTTACCATTACTATCTCTTACGTTATACCGATTGCCAAAAAAAAAAATTAAATTACTAATAATGTTTTCGTAGCTGTGCGTATGTTGGTGACATTAGAATTCAGTTGTAATCAAGTGTTCTCGTAACGGTAGTAATTTCAGAAATTATCAATACCGTTTTAAATCATTTTCATATATGAATAGCGTTAACAATGATTTGTGGGAAGTAGATAATACAGGAAGTGATTGGAAAATATTACCTCAGGATAGGGATGTATGGAGAGTTTATATCCGCGCGACCATGAACCTACGGGTTCGATAGTGTCAGTGAGTTAGTTAGTAAAATCATATACAGTTTTGTGCAATCCTTTTATTTGCGTTTATATAAACAATTAATTCGTCTTACTGAGTTACTGAACACGATCAGTGGCCTTCATTGCACTTACATTAAAATTAATTATTATTATTATTATTATTATTATTATTAGTATTATTATTAATATTACTAGTAAAGTAAAGTGATCCCACAACAGGCCCGGAGGCCCTTGGGGTAGTAGGAGGTTAAGGCTCCCACTTTTTCTAGACAATCGGCACTTTATGGCAGCCGGCTTGTTAGCCCTGCGTGACGGCCGCCTTTACCCCCAGAATAAGCGTCTGGTACTCATTTCCGTTAGAGGCTGAGTCGACCCCAGGGCCATAGTGCCGCCAGAGGGTTTGGGTCAGTTTAAAAATCCTGACCCCAACGGGACTTGAACCCTCGACCCTCCAGCTTGTAGCTCAGTGCCTTAAGCACTACGCTACGGCGTGCCCCCATTAATATTACTAGTATTATTATTATTATTATTATTATTATTATTATTATTATTATTATTATTAATATTACTAGTATTATTATTATTATTATTATTAATATTACTATTAGAATTATTATTAATATTACTAATATTATTATTATTATTATTATTATTATTATTATTATTAGTATTAGTATTATTAATGCTATTATACTATTTTATATAATATATTCAGCATGTTCTATTACAGTACGAATGTATGTATAATTTAATGTTTTTTTTTTTTATTTTACCAAATGAAATTTAGACCATGAGATTTTCTCTTCCATTTCACCAGGATTAAATTATACATATAATAACAAGGAAGGGGAGATCCTGTTCAGACTGTATATTCATAATGACTCAATTATTTGAAAAACATATAAAATTTAACATCTTAACATATATTGGATTTATAGACTATGAAAAAGCTTTTGTTATGCTAAATAGAAGTAAATTATGGGATATAATGAGAAATAAAGGTATCCCACAACATTTAATTATGGCTATACAAAGTTTATATGTAAATAATAAAATTGTAATAGACATGGGTTTTAAATCTAAACAACCAATAATGGTAATAATAAATCGTGGTGTCAGGCCGGCATTGAATCCATGACGCGGAAAACCGAACAAAACATCTTAATTATATACATGACATGAAAAGAAAAATAAATGCCTGTGTAGGGATTTGAAACCGAGTCTCTAAACTCTGTACCTTTAGCGCTCTAATCATCTGAGACACTCAGGTATCCTAACACAAGCATTTATTTTTTTATATATGTAGTATTCTCAATTTACACGGGAGGTAGAGGGATATCGTTCCAAATGCCATCTTGTGGCCACCATAACAGGTAAGCATATTTTTAAAAATAATATTTACTTTATAGCAGTTACGCTTGTATATTTAGATGTTATAATTATTTTTTTGACATTTGGCAATGAAGGCAAATATGACATGAAAAGAAAAATAAATGCCTGAGTCGGATATGAACCCGAGTCTGTAAACTCTGTACGTTTAGCGCTCTAATCATCTGAGCCACTCAAGTGTGTGTATGTGTGTGTGTGTGTGTATATATATATATATATATATATCAGGGGCACGCCGTAGCGTAGTGGTTAAGGTGCTGAGCTACAAGCCGGAAGGTCGACGGTTCAAGTCCCGGTGGGGTCAGAATTTAAAAACTGACCAAAACCTTCTGGCGGCACTATGGCCCTTGGGTCGACTCAGCCTCTAACGGAAATGAGTACCAGACGCTTGTTCTGGGGTAAAGGCGGCCGTCACGCAGGGCTGACAACCCGGCTGACATCAAGTGCCGATTGTCTAGAAAAAGTGGGAGCCTTAACCTCATACTACTTTACTTTATATATATCTCAAAGAAAATCACAAATTTCACAAAAACAACGGGGATATTTAACTGCATAATGAAACCATCTTTATCACAAAATAACGCAAGATTAGGGCTTTAAACGGTTCTCGCAAAGACCAGTATTAAGGTATGGTAGTGAAGCATGGACAATATGAAGAAGAGATGAAAATGCGCCGTACGGCTGGCTATACTAAGTGGGACCATAAAATAAATCAGAAAATTATGGGAAGAGTTGGATGTAGAACCCACTGTCCAGCATATACAAAATTACCAGAACAACTGGAAAGCCCATCTTCAACGAATGTCATCTCATAGAATTCCAAAAGCTATGCTTCGTTACTGCCCCCAGGCAAAATGTCGCTGGGACGTAAAAAAAAAAAAAAACGCTGAATGGAAAACTCCTCTTTGAGACCATAACAGGATACATGGCCTAATGCTTGCATGGGCGATGATGGTATGTATTTAATACGCCTCTGTTTCTTACTTTTCTGCATCTATGTTCCACAGTTACATCCTCCTGAAGATAGGAGTAGTAAGAATGTGATCTGTGTAGATGAGACTATGATAAGATGGCACTGATATTTTACGATGACTGTTTATAACTCATGCCCCAAATGGGAGTCAATGACCAATCACGTTTTAATGAATTTTGTTTTACAACCAATCACAGTCGTGTTTCATCTCGATATTTATCTACTTCCTGTTCATCGTATTAAAGAGAGCTCCTCCTTTTTAATGTTCTGAATAGATTAGAACATTATTTTGCAGTGACTGATTCTCTAACAAATACGTTGAATGTAGCGAATAATTAATAGATTCCTTCGAACTACACATTTGATAATTGTGTGTTCAATAATTATGTTTTTAAATACTAATTTTACTGAGTTGTTTTCGAAGAAATGAATTAATAATCTATAATGTTGGTTATAATATACAGTTTGATGTGTTTCATTATTTCTCCACTAGGTCGCATTCTTACAATATTGCGATCCTATTTGGCAATACATAGTATGATCAAGTTGCAGTGATGAACAAATGAAACATAACCAACCATTTCTCATTTGTTTTCAAACATCGCCGTCTACATTAAATATATAAATATTTTAAAATAATTATATTTAAGTAATGCTTTGTGAGTCAACAGTTTAATTTTATTCGTTAAATAGTCCTAATAAATGCCACTCTTGTTTTCCAAATATTCTAGATGAATTGGAAATCACTCGTGGCATTACTTACGAAAACATTATGAATTAATGAACTAATTGTCACGATGAGGTTCATGACACAAAGGAGTGCTACTGCCTAAACATATCAACTCCTGGCGCGACAGGCCTACAAGGCCCTTAGCCTACCAGCCGGCTGCTGGCCTCACATCCACATGTGTCAATCACATAGGTGGATGATAATCAGCCAGTGTAGGGGTGACATGTGGTCAGCACGTCGAATCCCCAAGTCGTTATAGCTGGTTTTCTCAACCTGGAGCCGCTACTTATTGTAGCTACCCAAATGCATCACGATGCTGGGTGGGTACCGGTCCCATGCTGGCCGAAATACCAGGAGAAAATTTCTTCCCCATGGAGACTCGAACCAGCGCAAGTCCCGTAGCTCTGCTCCAAGGCTTCCTGCCTTAACCACTCGGCTACGGCGCGGGACACATTATAGAATACTATGGAATTAATGAATTTAAAAAAAATATTTACGTACAGTACCTGGCACAAAAACTCAGTAAAGCACTCGCATGTATCAACAGGTCTGGCGAGGACTGATAGCACATGTTAATGCTAGCAACTTTGTTTGTCACTGTGAGAATAATATTCATTCATTTACTCACAATTGTTTTGAGAACGGAAAAAAAAATTACTTGTCATTATTAAAAACAACAACAAAACATGACAAAAAGAAAATATAAAACCATAAGCACTTCTTTGATCCTAACCCTTAATTTGTTAAGTAGCAAGTATGGGACTTCACGTAATTTATGTTACAAAAGAATTAGTTTATAAATAGGTATTCGTGCTATGTAATTTAGAACTTTTGACGATTTTAATGATTATTCATTGTTCTCTTGAAGGTTTAGTTCAATGAAAATTAATTTGCAGAGTCATAGCTGCGATGATTAGCCAGTAACTCTTACATACAAAATTTAATCACACTGGTTAACATGATTTTGTCTCATGAGTACCAATAGTTTTACTTAATGCAGTGTTTTATCGTGTTTTGAAACATGTACTCGGAATTTCTCCATCACCCACAGTTTTATTTCTATTTCAGTTAATGGATTTAAATAATTATTTTTTTTAATAAATGTTTTTTCATCCATTTGTCCATTGTAAAATAAAACCAAATGAGTTAACTCAAATAAATTTCAGCTATGGAAAAGATATATCAAGGCAAATGGAATCCTAATATGCTGGCCGATTATTGTTGGGGCATCAAGAGGGATCCTCCACAGGCAAAATATAGCAGAAAATCGTCTTTTCTTACTTTCTAGGTGAGACCGAATGTTCAAATATTGTGTAGTTACGAATGTAGAAAATATTAAAGTGTTTGAAATTATAAATTCCTGTCTCTCGGAAACCTTGCGTGATGGAGCACAATCGATATCATATTTGAATTCAGGAGAGAAAAATACTATCAGAATCACATATTTTTATTTGTGAAACAAAAAAAAAGTTTATTTTTTGTTGCTCAGTGCAGTCTAATGTTAGAAATTCTCAATCTCCACACCACTCAAATTGAGGCAGAATAATACATTATGCAGTCTCTAACTGGTAATTCATAAATTGTATAACTAATTAATTCACTCACTGGTACTATCGATCCCGGAGCTTCATGGCCATGTGGACATAAGCTTTCCATACATCCCTACTCTGTGCTGTTTCCCAATATTCCCTGTATATTCACCTAGCCTACCTCAAATCATACTTAACGGTATTATCTTACCTCATTCTTGCCTAACTACTGGGCAATCTCCCAACATAACTGAAAAGGAAAACTTTCATCTGAGCCTGAATTTGAATATCCCCACTTTTAAAATCTACCTCTTAACCCATTCACCTCACAAAACGAGGTACACTCGCTTAACTCTGCCTTTACATATTTTGCAATTTTTGTACATCGCTCCGCCCGTAGCCCTCCCAATAAAAAAGTAATTAGAATTAGAGGCCCACCCAGCAATTATTACAGTATAAACACGTAAATTAGTACAACTAAAAAAATAAAAATCCTAATTCAAATGAATATAAGCTTCTTAAATAAGGAAAATAGGATAATATTTTGTTAACATTTGTGAATAATAGAGGAATGTGTTTTGGCTTTCATCCTTATTGAGATCTGAAGTACCGTTAACTTTTGTTCGTTTTGAGTATCTGAAAAATAGTCAATATAATTTACAGAGACTTAAATACGATTTTTGGAGAAATGCAATGAGCATTTAAACCTGAAGTGAATGGGTTAAGGCGGATTGGGACGCGCCACAGCGTAGTTGTTTTAAACTATACGTAACAAGTCAAAAGGTCGAGAGTTTTAGTCCCGATAAGGTTAGGATTCTTAAACTGACCTAAATCATCTGGCGGGACCATGACCCTGGAGTCGATTCGGGATCTAAAATAATCTTAGAAGTAAATTCTAGAAGTAAAGGCGGCCATCATGCAGGGCTAACAACCCGGCAATTGTCTAAAAAGGTGGTAGCCTTATTCTCTCACTATTCCAGGGGCCTCCTAAGGCCTGTTGTGGGATCACTATTTCACTTTTTTTTTTACATTACTATTGAACTATTGAGTCACGACTCTATGAAAATAATATAATTTCCAATGCGCATAGTGTCTACTGGACTTTGAGAAGTACCTATTTCTGGCGTCACATGTACAGTTTTTATTACAGTATAAATACATATATATATATATATATAAACATTTACTCGTATAAGGAAGCCTGATAACGTATAGGTATCACGAAAATTAGGGAAGTTATTTAAAAAATGCCTGACCAGGATCGAACCTGGGCCTGCGTCGTCGCAAGAGAGCAACTTACCGATTGCTCTACTGACGCGAACGAAGAAAGACTTACGCTGCGGCATTTGACCTCAAAGGAGACAGCACACTTAACAAGTTACTTGTGTGAATCGCTCTTCAAAACTTTAACATTAGATGATCACGAGTTGCGGCATAATTATTTTTCAAAGGGCGTATCTTTCCAAAAGTACTTTTACCGAATTGTTGGATTGTAAATGGGAATGGTATCAACAGTTCCGAATGACAAGAGATGATTACAATAATCACAATGGTTACAAAGGTATTTTTAACGCTCCTCCAGCACAACGTATGGGTCATTGCGGTGAGTACGATATGAAACATTACCTCATGTTCTGGGGAGTTGATTCAAGACGAACTTCTGAGAATTGAACAGCCCGAGAACATCCGGAAATTCTTTGTCACAGTATTGCGCAACTAACAAGGGAACTCTTAATCGTTGCATGACGAAACCTACCTTGAAATTTCTCCCAGAATAGCGTTATGGTATATCAAGTCCGTGTCCAAAATAAATATCTGCTTTTTTAACCCCAAGGCACGAAATCGAAGCCAGAATCCAGCAATTGCATCTCATTGTACGGACCAGGTGGACTTCTTGATTCAGTAAGTGCGGAGAGAAATGAGGCGGGATTTGAAGCGGAATGCAAGTAGTGAGGGTTATCCAATCTACCAATTCACGAGTTAAACTGCTTCCATATAGTTTACATGAGCGATTTGGCGACGATTCCGAGCACCAAAGAGGGGGACTAGCGACGATCATGAGCATCAAGGAGGGGGACCAGCGACGACCACGAGCACCAAGGAGGACGAGCGACGATCACGAGAGCACCAAGGAGAGACGAGCGACGACCACGAGCACCAAGGAGGACGAGCGACGATCACGAGAGCACCAAGGAGAGACGAGCGACGACCACGAGCACCAAGGAGGGACGAGCGACGACCACGAGCACCAAGGAGGGACTAGCGACGAACACGAGCACCAAGGAGGGAAGAGCGACGACCACGAGAACCAAGGAGAGACGAGCGACGACCACGAGCACCAAGGAGGAACGAGCACCAAGGAGGGACGAGCGACGAACCAACGAGCACCAAGGAGGGACGAGCGACGACCACGAGCACCAAGGAGGGACGAGCGACGACCACGAGCACCAAGGAGGGACGAGTGACGACCACGAGCACCAAGGAGGGACGAGCGACGAACACGAGCACCAAGGAGGGACGAGCGACGACCACGAGCACCAAGGAGAGACGAGCGACGACCACGAGCACCAAGGAGGACGAGCGACGACCACGAGCACCAAGGAGGGACGAGCACCAAGGAGGGACGAGCGACGATCACGAGCACTAAGGAGGGACGAGCACCAAGGAGGGACGAGCACCAAGGAGGGACGAGCACCAAGGAGGGACGAGCGACGACCACGAGCACCAAGGAGGGACGAGCGACGACCACGAGCACCAAGGAGGGACGAGCGACGACCACGAGCACCAAGGAGGGACGAGCGACGACCACGAGCACCAAGGAGGACGAGCAACGATCACGAGAGCACCAAGGAGAGACGAGCGACGACCACGAGCACCAAGGAGGGACGAGCGACGACCACGAGCACCAAGGAGGGACTAGCGACGAACACGAGCACCAAGGAGGGAAGAGCGACGACCACGAGAACCAAGGAGAGACGAGCGACGACCACGAGCACCAAGGAGGAACGAGCACCAAGGAGGGACGAGCGACGACCACGAGCACCAAGGAGGGACGAGCGACGACCACGAGCACCAAGGAGGGACGAGCGACGACCACGTGCACCAAGGAGGGACTAGTGACGAACACGAGCACCAAGGAGGGACGAGCGACGACCACGAGCACCAAGGAGAGACGAGCGACGACCACGAGCACCAAGGAGAGACGAGCGACGACCACGAGCACCAAGGAGGGACGAGCACCAAGGAGGGACGAGCGACGATCACGAGCACTAAGGAGGGACGAGCACCAAGGAGGGACGAGCACCAAGGAGGGACGAGCACTAAGGAGGGACGAGCACCAAGGAGGGACGAGCACCAAGGAGGGACGAGCACCAAGGAGGGACGAGCACCAAGGAGGGACGAGCACCAAGGAGGGACGAGCGACGACCACGAGCACCAAGGAGGGACGAGCGACGACCACGAGCACCAAGGAGAGACGAGCGACGACCACGAGCACCAAGGAGGAACGAGCACCAAGGAGGGACGAGCGACGACCACGAGCACCAAGGAGGGACGAGCGACGACCACGAGCACCAAGGAGGGACGAGCGACGACCACGTGCACCAAGGAGGGACTAGTGACGAACACGAGCACCAAGGAGGGACGAGCGACGACCACGAGCACCAAGGAGAGACGAGCGACGACCACGAGCACCAAGGAGAGAGCGAGCGACGACCACGAGCACCAAGGAGGGACGAGCACCAAGGAGGGACGAGCGACGATCACGAGCACTAAGGAGGGACGAGCACCAAGGAGGGACGAGCACCAAGGAGGGACGAGCACCAAGGAGGGACGAGCACCAAGGAGGGACGAGCACCAAGGAGGGACGAGCACCAAGGAGGGACGAGCGACGACCACGAGCACCAAGGAGGGACGAGCGACGACCACGAGCACCAAGGAGGGACGAGCGACGACCACGAGCACCAAGGAGGGACGAGCGACGACCACGAGCCCAAGGAGGGACGAGCGACGACCACGAGCACCAAGGAGGGACGAGCGACGACCACGAGCACCAAGGAGGGACGAGCGACGACCACGAGCACCAAGGAGGGACGAGCGACGACCACGAGCACCAAGGAGGGACGAGCGACGACCACGAGCACCAAGGAGGGACGAGCGACGACCACGAGCACCAAGGAGGGACGAGCGACGACCACGAGCACCAAGGAGGGACGAGCGACGACCACGAGCACCAAGGAGGGACGAGCGACGACCACGAGCACCAAGGAGGGACGAGCGACGACCACGAGCACCAAGGAGGGACGAGCGACGACCACGAGCACCAAGGAGGGACGAGCGACGACCACGAGCACCAAGGAGGACGAGCGACGACCACGAGCACCAAGGAGGGACGAGCGACGACCACGAGCACCAAGGAGGGACGAGCGACGACCACGAGCACCAAGGAGGGACGAGCGACGACCACGAGCACCAAGGAGGGACGAGCGACGACCACGAGCATCAAGGAAGGACGAGCGATGACTCTGTACTTAATTTATCCTGAAAAATTTAAGTCAATATTCATCTGTGATTATTACCTGTTGATTACATTAATTAAATTAAATGCTCTCTAATGTACGCTCAATATAATCCATTCAGGAGTCCTTGAGGTGAATGTAACATTTACGAAAAAATAAACATTAAACTGGTCCAACCAATAACATTTCTTACTTTAAATATTAAAGAGAGAAATGCGTACACGTGTGTAGTTAATTTTTTTCTTACTTTAAAGTTATATAATAACTTCACCATTTGGTCAATCATATTTATTTCACCACTCCTTGCTATAGTATTCATGTTGAGTTGATAACACTGGACTGCAAGTGAAAATAATCTGTCAGAAAGTCCTATGCCTCATTATGGAAAAAAAAAAAAAAATTGAGATACGGCAATTTACAGAGCTCTGAGAATCCATTCTTCTCACTGTTCAAATAGTCCTACACTCAAGTTTTCTTATCAGTTGGCAGAATAATTAATCTATGTTTGTTTATAGATTTCCTTGTTTCATTGATATATTTCGATGTAGGAAGTCTTATTTCAGTTGCAATATTATGTGGTATAGGACTATCATTTCTTACTTTTTTATGAGTACAAAAGTGAAAAATGGGGGTTTTGAATAGATACTATAGCAAAGCGCTTTAGATGATAAGGTTATAAAATTTGTTAAAGTACCAGATATTTTCATTATCACTTCGTGAGTCGTGAATTTATCGATAATTTGGAAATCACTCGTGGCATTTGTTAGGACTATTTAACGAATAAAATTAAGATGTTTACTCGCAAATCATTGTTTAACTATGGTTATTTCAAAATATTTATATATTTAATGTAAACGGCTATGTTTGAAAACAAATCAGAAATGTGAGGTTACGTTCATTCACTGCTGCTTGATCATATTATTTATTGCCAAATAAGATCGCAATATTGTAAGAGTGCACCCAAGTGGAGAAATAATGAAACACATCAAACTATATATCATAATCAACATTACGGGTTATTCATTTATTTTTTTAGTAAACAACTCAGTAAAATCAAGGAATCTTTTCATTATTTGCTATATTCAATGTATTTGTTGGAGAAAAATAATGCTTTGACCTGTTCAGAACATTAAAAAGGAGGAGCTTTCTTTATCACAAAAGCAGGAGCTGATAAAGAGAAACCGATAAAGAACGAGGTGAAACACGACTGTCATTGGTTGTAAAACAACATTAATTGAAACGTGATTGGTCATTGACTAGCATTTGTGCCATGAGTTAAATAGTCATAAGTAATGCCACGAGTGATTTCCAAATCATCGATAAATTCACGACTCAGTCCTTGTAAAGTTTTATTTTTAAGGGGGGTAGAATTTAAATTGGAATATATTTAGTTTGCAAGTATCAATAATTGTGAATTATTAGGCTAATCAGGGTGGAAGGGAATGCTAAAATGTTCCTATAGTATAGATGATAAGGTTATAAAATTTGTTGAAGTTCCAGATATTATATTCTTTGTGCAATATAAATAATAATAGTTTATGCTGATGATGTAGTACTACTGGTCGATAGCGAGGAGATACTAAAGGCCAACACACACACACTATTGAGTAACACTAAGAAATTAGGACTGGAAGTGAATATCAGTAAAACTAAATATATGGTCACACGTAGAAATTCAGTATATAATGGAAATGGACAGCTAATGACAAATGAGGGAAATTTTGAGGAAGTGGCTGAATTCAAATACCTAGGAACAATAATCACAAATAGGAATGAGATGCACAAAGAAATTAAACATAGGCTCAATTCCTCAAATGCGTGCTATTATGCATTGCAGAGACTTTTGATGTCCCAACTCCTTTCAGAAAACGTTAAGCTGAAAATATATAAAACTATTATTCTACCAGTTATATTATATGGGTGCGAAACATGGACTCTTACTTTAAGGGAGGAAAGGAGATTACGAGTATTTGAGAATAAAGTACTTAGGAAAATTTTTGGACCAAAGAGAGATGAACAGACAGGTGAATGGAGAAGACTACATAACAACGAACTACATGGTCTGTATAGGAAGCCAGATATAATAAGAACAGTTAAGTCTCGTAGACTGCGATGGGCAGGACATGTTGCGCGTATGGGGAATGAAAGACGTGCATGGAAGCTTCTAGTAGGAAAGCCAGAGGGAAAACGCCCAGTTGGTAGACCAAGAATGAGGTGGGAGAACAACATTAACTATGATTTGAGGGAAGTAGATTATACAGGGAATGATTGGAAAGCATTAGCTCAGGATAGGGATTTATGGAGAGCTTATGTCCGCGCGGTCATGAACCTACGGGTTCGATAGTGCCAGTGAGTAAGTTAGTAATATAAATAATAAATAAAATTCCATCTTCAAAAATTCTGATCTTGTTTCTGCTTATAATTATTGTTCTTAGGTTTATCGACAGTCTATAAAGGCCTACAATATATTTTGTTTTGATCTACTTATGTGACGTTAAAAATAAATAGGCGGGTTTGAATAATCATTATTTGTTTATAAATATGACGTCAACGTTTATATTAATGGAGTCTAGCCTGAATAAAAAGGATATAGAGGGCGTGTCAAGGTTATAGTTCATTGGAAGCTTTCCCACCTGTCATAATTTCTAGTAATTAATTATTTTGATATATTATTCCACCTTCATGGGCTAGTAGTCAGCGTTTATAATTACAGTTCATGAGATTCCGGATTTGATTCCCAGTCAGATCATAGGAATTTTTCTTTTATTATTTTTCTATGGTTATCCATGGCCTGGAATTTAGGTTAAATTCAGGTTAATGCTTCTATGATGATCTATCATTTATCACCCATAATATTATTTGGGCAACGGTCGGGACAAGCAACCTGGATGAGCTTTTTTCGGTTTTTCCTCACCTGTAAGACAGGCGTCAGGAAGCTTTGAAGCCCAACGGTTCCCGAAAATCATCTGGCCATCATTATCATTATCAAACCCCGACGTAGAAAGCAACGGAAAGCTACCACACCTATAATTCCCTAGTAAAGCTGCAAAGCATAGCATGAAGATGCTACGACTGCAGTGAAAGACTTGCCCTAGGGCAGAATACTGTAAACAAAAAAATATTTAGGCGTAGCAGCGCACGCCGGATATTCGCTTTTTGCACCAAGCGTGACAAGCCTAGAAGGCCCTCAGCCTACCAGCAATCTGCTGGCCTCACATCCACATATGTTCATGACAGAGGTAGACGATCATCTAGCCAGTTTTTAGGGTGACATGTGGTTAGCATGTAGGGGCCCCCCAGCCGTTATAGCTGGTCTTCTCAACTTGGAATCGCTACTTATATATATTTAATTGATATTAATACTCATGGTCCAAAATACAGTATGCAAATGTGGGAAGTATGCCTTAACAGAATCTCGGAAATTCTCATTCTTTTTCTAACTTATCCTCTATTCAGTTAAGACATACTTCCCGCTTTTATATCGCAATATACTATCCTACGTTTTTATATTATTTAGATGTTCTGATAAAATTTCAAATATTGAGACCTAGCAATATTCAATTGGGACGAATTATGTAGATTTAACGTAAAAAAGGCAATTCTAGGATTAAAAACATAAAGTAGAATATCGTATGAATGGGTAAATACACTTTTTTTTTTTTTGTATTCCCACTACAGGTCTCAGGAGGCCCTTGGGGTAGTGGGAGGTTAAGGCTCCCACTTTTTTCTGGACAATCGGCACTTTGTGTCAGCCGGGTTGTCAGCCCTGCGTGACGGCCGCCTTTACCCCAGAACAAGCGTCTGGTACTCATTTCCGTTAGAGGCTGAGTCGACCCCAGGGCCATAGTGCCGCCAGAAGGTTTGGGTCAGATTAAAAATCCTGACCCCACCGGGACTTGAACTCTTGACCTTCCGGCTTGTAGCGCAGTGCCTTAACCACTACGCTACGGCGTGCCCCCAATACACTTTTTATGCTCAGTATAAATTTTAAAAAAGGCAATTTAGGCCAAAAAACATATCTTGAGGGGAAAAAACCGAGATGCAGGGTAGCCTAATCTTGTAGGGAAGTCTTTGGATTTTTTGCCATTTATATTATTTTCGTCCACCGCTATGGTCTCGAGGTAGCGTGCTGCCTTGTTACTCAGCGGGCCCGGGTTCGATTCCCGGTCGGGACAGGCTCCTGGGTGAGGTATTTTTAGGGGTTTTTCCTAACCTGTAAGACAAATGTCAGGAAGCTTAGGGCCCAAAGGTCCCCGAAAATCATCCGGCCATCATCGCCATCTTTATCATTATCATTCTTCACCGGTGTGGAAGGCAACGGGAAGCTACCACACCTAAAATTCTCTAGTAAAGCTGCAAAGCATAGCATGAAATTCTGTGATTGCAGTGAAAGACCTGCTCTCGAGCAGAATTACTATGGATGGATGAATGGATATTATTTTCTTAGAAAGTGTGAATTGATAAAGTTATAGACATATTTTTAATTAATTTATTAGCACTACCACTACGTCACTAGACCAATGCTGTGACATCAGATATCATCATTTCTATGGTATCGAAGTCGTAACATCAATGTCACCGTTAAAAGTATTCTTGAGAGAGATGACATGGAGCTAGCCTTGGGCTATAATCCACTTTTAAGAGGACCACAATTAGTAAGATTTCGTTTTTGTGGCAGTTATATCAGGCGATTCTACTCTACGCATGCTAAAATTAACATCAGTGAACAGTTTTGAAGGTCAAACATTTAGTCCATCCTTCTTCAGACTTTATAACGCGTATTATATTCATAATGACTCAATCATTTGAAAAACATATAAAATTTAACATCCCAACATATATAGGATTTATAGACTATGAAAAAGCTTTTGATATGGTAAATATAAGTAAATTATGGATTATAATGAGAAATAGAGGTATTCCACAACATTTTATTACGGCTATACAAAGTTTATGTGTAAATAATAACATTGTAATAGACACGGGTATTAAATCAAAACAACAAAAAATTCTAATAATAAATCGTTGTGTCAGACAAGGGTGTCCTTTATCACCTTCTCTTTTTAATTTATATATAGACGAAGTTATGTTTAAGTGGCAGATTAATTTAAATTAACATTTAAAAATAAATAATACATTTTTGATACAGTATTATTTACCGATGATCAAGTAGTGATTTCCAGTTCAGAAGATGATTTACAACGAGCTATTTTTAATTTGGAAAAAATAAGTGTCAATTACAGTTTAACAACTTCAAAGAATAAAACTAAAGTTTTAGCATTGAAAGAACATGATACCTTAAGAGCAAAACAATAATTGATAATAATATTTTAGAGCAAGTGAACGGTTTTATATATCTAGGTTTCAATTTATCATATGTTAAAATTGAAGACATTAATGACAAAATAAATAAATTTAATCTAATGTGTGACACCAAAAGAACCCTTTAAAACACAAGAAAATAAACAAAAATTAAATTTTATAAAGTAATGACTGTTCCTGTATTGATGTATGAATCAAAATGTTAAACGATCACTAAAAGACAAGAACAAAGTTTGGAAGCAGCTGACATAAGATTTTTAAGAAATATAGCAGGATATATTCTGCTGCATAAGAAAAGAAATGAAGATTTAAGAAAGGAACTAAATAAGAAGGGAACTAAATATTTTCAAACTGTCCACCGCTGTGGTCTCGGGGTAGCGTGCTGCCTTGTCACGCAGCGGGTCCGGGTTCGATCCCCGGTCGGGACAGTTTTTCTGGGTGAGGTTTTTATCGGGGTTTTTCCTCACCTGTAAGACAAATGTCAGGAAAACTTTAAGGCCCAAACGATCCCCGAAATCATATGGCCATCGCAATCATCATCATTCATATTCACCTTAGGTTAGGATTAGGAACTCTCCTGGCGCACCATTATCATCATCATCATCCATCATATCATCGGGGCAACGTAACCCCGCCTTCCAGGCGCCCCAATCTCAGAAGTGGGTTACAAATACGCCATGCCAGGAGAGAAACCAGGAATGTCGAAAAGACAAACCTGGGGCATTTGAAAAAAAAATTCAAACTTACAGACCGAATAATTAAATATAGGAACGCCTGGTAAGAAGATATCGATAGAATGCCAGAAGAAAAATTTCAAAATTATTGCTAAATTATAATCCACACGGAAGGAGAAATGTTGGACGTCCACATACAAAACGGTCAGAACAATTTTAACAATTCTAGCTTTCATGAAACCGGAACGAGCCAACAGGCTCAATCCCTATATTATGTGTTTTAAATTATAAATGCCTGTCTCTCGAAATATTGCATGATGGAGAAACACCGATATCATACTTGAATTCAACAGAAAAAATACTATCAGAATCACATATTTTTCTTTTTGAGATAAAAGAAAAAAGTTTCTTTTTTGTTGCTCAGTGTATTTAATTGTTAAGTTTGTTTCGATCTAATACTCATAAAAAAACACTTTTCAACTCGTGTCCGACTCAGGGCCGGGTCGATTGATGAGATGCGATAGTCTCTTATATTGAAGGTCCGTTAATTACAAGGATACCGGCAGACCGTGCCTAATGCACCATCAAAGGAGCAGATGAACTATGTGAAACTAAATTAATTATATGAGTGTGGAGAAATGGTGAATGAAATTTGTGGCTGGGGAAAACAGGAGAAACCTTGAGAAAAACCTGCCCAGACTCTGTTTCCTCCACCACGAAATTAACACTCACAATTTAATATTAAAAAGAAATTCGAATAATATGAAACGGCTCCGGATGTCATTTAGTACTGAATAAAATCCAGATATTAAAAATTCAACAACCATATTTCCAAAATTTATTTTTTACAAAACCTGGAAAATTGCCAAAAATAGTAACTCTTTTAAAGTTAAATTTTGAAAATGGGGTTATTAGATTTTACAAGGGAATTGTCAACCATTTCAAGGCGAAACCTACCTTGAAATTTCTCCAGAAAAGCAGTGTGATGTACCAAGGTCGGGTCCAAATTTTATCTGCCTCTTTTAACTACAAGGCATTAAAATCCAGCGCCAAATCTCTCATTTAAACTACAGGGAAGTAACAACTCTTGATTTCGGTGAAATGGAAAATCCTCATAACCTGCCATTCGAAACCGCCCCGCTCCGCTCCACTTCACTTGGGAATCTATTTTCCTCGTACAGTGAGTTGCATTTCTGGTTTATGGAATCGATTTCTGTGCCTTGCAATTAAAAACGACAGATAACACTGGTCAACATGATTTTTGTCTCATGAGTACCAATAGTTGTACTTATTGTAGTTTTTTTATCGTGTTTTCAAATATGTATTCGGAATGTCTCCATCATCCACAGTTTTTTATTTCAATTTCAATTACTCACTGGCACTATCGAACCCGTAGGTTCATGGCCGCGCGGCCATAAGCTCTCCATACATCCCTATCCTGAGCCAATGCTTTCCAATCATTCCCTGTATAATCTACTTCCCTCAAATCATAGTTAATGTTGTTCTCCCACCTCATTCTTGGTCTACCAACTGGGCGTTTTCCTTCTGGCTTTCCTACAAGAAGTTTCCATGCACGTCTTTCATTCCCCATACGCACAACATGTCTTGCCCATCGCAATCTACGAGACTTAACTGTTCTTATTATATCTGGCTTCCTATAAAGATCATGTAGTTCATTGTTATGTAGCCTTCTCCATTCACCTGTCTGTTCATCTCTCTTTGGTCCAAAAATCCTCCTAAGAACCTTATTCTCAAATACTCTTAATCTCCTTTCCTCCCTTAAAGTAAGAGTCCATCAATTAATGGATTTAAATAATAATTTTGAATATACGTTTTTTCGTCCATTTATTATCTTGGCGCAGTGAGCGATAAGCACGGGGAACATTTTCATCAGGAGATTTCAGCTATGGAAATGAGATATCAAGACAAATGGAATCCTAATATGCTGACCGATTATTGTTGGACCATCAAGAGGGATGCTCCACAGGCGAAATATAGCAGAAAATCGTAATTTATTACTTTATAGGCGAGTCCGAATTGCGTGATGGAGAAAAACCGACATCATATTTGAATTCAGGAGAAAAAGTACTGTCAGAATCACATATTTTTCTTTCTGAGACAAAGAAAAAGTTTATTTTTTGTTGCTCAGTGTTATTTCATGGACACGGCCTTCTTTACATCACAACGCTTCTCTGAGAGAAATGTCAAGGTAGGTTTAGACATGAAATGGTTGAAAATTCGTTTGCGACTACTTAGATTTAATCCAATGCCTAATAGAAGCCCGAATTCTTCCAATTTCTTCCTACTGAATTTGATAATGTCATCAAATATCAATTGTAAACAACTTTAACAACTAATAGCTCAGATCTATTTTTTCCCGGACCCTGGGTTCCTTATCGCAAATTAATGTCTAATTATTCTATAGCCAGGTACATTTCTTCAGTCTAATTCATTTATACCAGGGGTGCGTCCCTTGCGGGGGGGGGTGCAAATATATTATTGGGGAGGTGTGACTTTCCTCTGTTAGAATACTGAATTTAAAGGTAGGTTGTTGGGTGTGATGTTCCAAGTTGTAGAATTGTGATTGTAATAATTTGAATCACTTTAATTTCAGCACTTTGCATTACCGGCAGGACAATTTATCTAAGGATATCACTATACCGATCACCAATAACAGCCTCATCCAAAATTCGCATTCCTAACAGTCCTTCCCATCCGATCATAGCCCAAACAGTGACTTTGCCGCATCTTAAACGGGTCTCTTCAATAACATTAGGATTCTCTTTACCATAATAGTGACAATTGTGTCGATTAACGCGTCCGTTCACATGGAAAACAGCTTCATCAGAAAAGTGCAATTTTCTGTAACAATATTCGCCGTTTGCTGATTCCCTTACAACAAATTCACTATACGTAGACTTCAAAAAAGGCATACGATTCAATTAAGAGGAAGAAGTTATATAGTATCCTGCTGGAGATCGGAAATCCTAAAACGTTAATTAGACTTACACGAATGTGTGTCAAAATGGCACAAAGAGTAGGGTGCGTGTAGGCAAATAGCTTTCGGATACTTTTGAAATCCGCCATGAGTTGAAGCAAGGAGATGCACTATCTCCTCTGCTATTTAATTTTGTACTAGAGCATGCCATTTGGTTTCGCATAATGCTCATTTAGCTCACAACTATGCCGTCTTCTTCATTTTCCTGTCTGTTCGCCCCGCTTTGGTCCAAAAAATTTCCTAAGAACTTCGTTATGAAGAACTCCTAATATTTTCTCCTCCCTTAAAGTAAGATTCCACGTTTCGAATTCACAATGTAATGTGACAGAAATAATTACCGACTCAGGTGTGCTAAAGATAAAATACCTCTAGAATTACGAGGCATCTACGAGATCCCTTGCACCTCACGCGAACAAACATAATATGTAGGACGTACCAACAGACGAATTTCCTGCCGAATACAAGAACATAAGGCTGCAATAAATCGTCAAGAACCTACTTCAACTCTGGTGCAACAGATGGGTCACAAGATCGACCTCACAGGATCTAGAACGTTGGCAAAAACAGATAATTAAAATCAAGAATCTACAGAGAAGGAATAGAGATTGAGAAAAGGCCACATTCTATGAACACTCGAGATGATGCCCAAAGATTACCATCTACATGGAAAACGCTCTCGCTGCCCACCATGTCATCACCAGAACAGCGAAGAAGATATGAAGAAAATCACGGTTGGGCAACATGGAGTGTGGTCGACGCTTGGATGGGAATACGGCTTCCGAAATGGACCACAGCGAAAACTCTCTGTGTTTAATTATATAAGACCTAAACCTGTGACTCGAACTTATCATTCCTTGATAATGACATGTGGGATCATGCCGAAACGTCGATGAATCCATGACGCGGAAAATCTAAGAAAACTGTTATAACTGTATGTATATATATCCACCGCTATGGTCTCGAGGTAGCGAGCTGCCTTGTCACGCAGCGGGCCCGGGTTCGATCCCCGGTCGGGGCAGTTTTTCTGGATGAGGTTTTTATCGGGGTTTTCCCTCACCTGCAAGACAAAGATCAGGAAAATTTTAAGCCCAAAACGGTCCCCGAAATCATATGATCATTATCATCCTTATAATTATCATCAACATCCTTCACCGGTGTGGAAAGAAACGGGAAGCTACCACACCTACAATTCCATAGTAAAGCTGCAAGCATAGCATGAAAATGCTATGATTGCAGTGAAGGGCCTGCCTTCGGGCAGAATTACTATGGATGGATATATACATATATTATAATGTAATATATATATATATATATATATATATATAAAATATATAAAAAAATATATATATATTTGGTTTAACGTCATTGAGAGAAGATGGGATTACGAGAGTTCCTATAATGCATAATAGCATGAATTTCCAGAATTGAATCTATGTTCAATTTATTTCTGTACATCATTCCTGTTTGCAATTATAGATACATTTTTGTTTTCAAATTTTCTCTATTTGTCACCAGTGTCCTTTTCGATTATATAATATTTTTCTGGGTGACCGTGTATTTAGTTTTATTGATGTTTACTTCCAGTCCCAATTTCATGTTTCTCAATATAATGCACGTGTTGGCCCTTAGTGTTCCGAGTACAAACAATTCAAAGTTTCCATTTCACTAGGCGGTGTGAATTCTGTGAACATCCAAAAGAGTACAAGGAAAATGCCAATTTTATGCAACATGAATTTATTCCTCGATTTTTAAAAGAGGTACGAGTTGATTTTTTTTTCCAGGAAAAAGTTGTTATAAGTGTAGGATTATGGATGAAGATGTCTATCCGATACAATAAATGTAGATTTTTTCCTGGTAAGGCAGATTATTTATAATGTTTATTTCTTTGTATACCCGCATGATGTCCGCAGGAAATACCCAAATCATATTACAGCTATACGGACATTGGAAAATCCGAGCTGCATGAAATTAATTAGGTCTCCTCATATTCTCGTTTGGAGGTAACATATAGATTGGCATTATCATTCAACAGTATACAACCCACGATCGCAGTGGGATATTTCGATAGACTGCGTTTATAATTTCTCAGGTAGAAGACATGCTACATATACTAGAGAGTTTTTTTTATTATTTTATTTACAGGTTTCTCATTGTTTCACAACATCTTCCTTGGAAATAATCTACTGGCAATCTCCTCCATATATCTCTGTCAATTAAATCTTCATCGTCCAATCGTTTTTTCTCATGTAGCTCGAAACACCATAAATCCACTTTTTTTTTGTCCTCCTCTTCTTCTTCTACCAAGTGACGCCCATTCTAGTTTTTTTTCCCCTTGGGAATCTGCCTTCTGTCATTCTTTTTACATGATCATACCAATTCAACTGTTTGTTTTTTTTATGACGTCCACAGTTGAAGTTTGAATATTAATATTTTGTTTAATTATACTTCTTTATTTTATCTCTTCTAGAAATTCAAGCTGAACGCCTCCAAAAATCCATTTCTGCAGAATTAAATTTACTTACTGTTCTAAGATAAAAAAAAATTAAAATGTACCTGTTGGCAGATGCCGTTATCCTCAACTCTGTTAAAATTATGTATATAAAATATTAATTGTAGGCCTTTCGGAAGTTAACTTCCATCATCAGCAGGATGAGTATATGCTACTAGTAGTTAATACGCTGTAAACGTAGAGTTCCTACTGGAGACGCATCAGAACCTGCAATGTCTACAGCGTCTCAACTACTAGTAGCACCTACTTACCCTGCTGATGATAGAAGTTAACTTGCGAAAGGCCTAAGTTACTTTATATACATAATTTTAACAAAGTTGAGGACGACGGCTCCTGCCAACAGGTACATTTTAATTTTAATCTTACGAGTATTCACCTCAACGGAATTTTACATGAATTGTATTAGTATTATTGTCCTTGATCAAGAACAGTTAAGTCTCGTAGACTGCGATGGGCAGGACACGTGGCACGAATGGGGAATAAAAGACGTGCATGGAAGATTCTTGTAGGAAAACCAGAGGGAAAACGCTCAGTTGGTACACCAAGAATGAGGTGGAAGAATAACATTAACTATGATTTGAGGGAAGTAGATTATACAGGGGATGACTGGAAAACATTGACTCAGAATAGGGATATATAGAGAACTTATGTCCGCGCGGCCATGAACCTACGGGTTCGATAGTGCCAATGAGTTAGTTAGTTATTGTCCTCGATTTTAATTCCCATGTTTCTGCAACTTATGTCACTAGTAAAGTGTTTTACAATTATTATTTTGTTCTGTTTTATTGACAATAACCCTCCATGGTATCTTTACCTTGTCGTGGTGGAGTGGCTTGCGTGCTTAAATGATCCCGAGAGCTATGCCGGCGGTAGCATTGCTGCCGATAGGGTTACCCATGCCGGACTGGTCGAAGGTAATAAGCCAGACGAAAAAAGTACCTTCATCGAAAGAGTGACGATCTTTCACTGTAAAAATACAACCGTCAAGAAATGCGGACAAGAATGAGGTGGGAGAATAACATCAACTATGATTTGAGGGAAGTAGATAATACAAGGGATGATTAGAAAACGTTGGCTCAGGATAGGGATGTATGGAGAGCTTATGTCCGCGCGGCCATGAACCTATGGATTCGATAGTGCCAGTGAGTTAGTTTATTGACAATAAAACTCTACAAACCTTTTAATGCTTTTTTATAAATAAGGTTAATAAAAAACTAGTTTTAGAATAAATTATATAGGCGAATGTACCACAAGTTTGCCACAAACTATAATCCTAATATAGCCTACCTTAGATGAAATAGGATGTATACATTTCGGATGATAAATAATAACAATGGCATATACCGAATTTCGAAGTGAAAATTGAACATTGCAGCCACTAGAGCGATTTAAAATGTTTCGATTTCGGTGAATCCGCAAGTTTGAATCGATTTCGTTGGTTAACGAACTCCTCCGTGCTTTTTAAATTTATTGCTATGACTGCTATATGTCGAGTTTGGTTCCAAACATTCGGCTCCTACCTCTACATTCCATCGGATTTCGTCAAAATGCGCTAATACAGCAAAGTAGTTGATATATTATTTATTTAGTATGTTTCACAACGTTTCACAACATCTTCCTACGCCCAATTAATCTACTAGCTATCATTCTCCTCCACATCTGACATTCCAGTCTCCATTGTCCATACCTTTTCCCCCTCATGCTATTCAAAACACCATCCATCAATCCACATTATTTTCGGCCGTCTTCTTCTACCAAGTGGCACCCATTCTAGCATTCTTCTTGGGAATCTGTCTTCTATCATTCTTTTAACATGACCATACCATTTTAATTGCTTGTTCTTTATGAATAATAATAATAATAATAATAATAATAATAATAATAATAATAATAATAATAATGCTTTATTTTAGCTGGCACAGTTAAGGACATAAGGCCGTCTCTTCCACTCAACCAGCGAATAGTAGAATTATACAAAAATTACATACATATTACAATTTTAAGATATTATTAAAATACAGACTAAACAAAATTCAATGATGATGTGATCTAAAACTAGCTAATACCAACAAAAACATAGAATATAATAAAACTAAAACTATATAAAATAAAGTAAGTAGCCTCCTAGATAAATATTAATGGAATGCTCTATATAGTTGTTATGCAGTTAATGTTTTTATTGTGTCGAACTTGAGATATCAGTTAATTTGGATTTAAATAATGATAGCGATTGACAGTCCCTGACATGACTGGGAAGTGAGTTCCATGCTCTAGTCATAGATATTGTGTAAGATTCAGAGTATAGACATGTCCTGTGCTGAGGTATCAAAAGTAAAGAAGAGTCTTGTGATCTTGTTCCTAAATTGTGATGAGCCGATACATTTTGAAAATGTGTTGTTAAATAACTTGGTAAATATGTGTGCAGAATTTGGAATAGTAAGGCATGTGAATGTAAAGTTCTTCTGCCCTTTAGGCGTAGCCATGATAAGGCCTGAAATGAAGGAGACACGTGGTCATATCGACGGAGATTGAATATAAATCGAATGCACGCATTATGAGCAAATCCACTAAGAACAGTTAAGTCTCGTAGACTTGCGATGGGCAGGACATGTGGCACGAATGGGGAATGACAGACGTGCATGGAAGCTTCTTGAAGGAAAACCAGAGGGAAAACGCCCAGTTGGTAGACCAAGAATAAGGTGAGAGAATAACATTAACTATGATTTGTGGAAAGTAGATTATTCAGGGGATGATTGGAAAACATTAGCTCAGGATAGGGATGTATGGAGAGCTTATATCCGCGCGGCCATGAACCTACGGGTTCGATGGTACTAGTGAGTTAGTTAGTTATGAAATCCACAATTGAATTTCGAACATTAATATTTTTTGTATACATTAGACAGGGACAGTCTACCAACAATTTAATGTAACTTGCTAGAATACATTTTATTATTAGTTTTAGTCTTAATCTTAACTATCATTAACATGATTTAAAACACAAGTGATCTTCTTGGTGATAAAATATTAAAATATATATGCAGTCAATATGCCCATTTCACCAATTAATGTTTTAAAATGGTCAACAAGTTTCTACAGCCAAGCTGTCATTCTCAAGACCAGATATTGACTTGTTGACCATTTTAAAATATTAATTGGTGAAGTGGGCATATTGACTGCATATATATTTTAATTAACATGATTGTATTATAGATCGTAATATAATAGATATTTATCTTATTGATCAAATCTTAATTTAGTATTTAATCATCATCATCATCACTCCAGGGATTAGGCAATTGCCCGTTCCGACTTCATAATGCATCAGCCCAACGTCTTCTAGGTCTTCCAACATCACGTCTTCCTCTTGCTTGATAATTTCTTGCTAACAATGGATATCTCTCCTTACTCTTTCCATCCATGTGATCAATCCATTTCTGTCTGTAATTCGTGACCTTATCCAATAAAAGCTGTAGTTTCAATTCTTCTCTTATATCCTCATTTCTTATTCAATCAAGTCTTGTACATCCTTTTACTTGTCTTAGGAACCTCATCTCCGCCGTCTGTATTCTATCCTTCTGTTTTTTCACTGGAGCCAAAGTTTCACATCCATACAATGTTGTGGGAACCGCCATAACATTATACATTTTTATCTTGGTCTCTTTTCTAATTTTATTTTTGAATGTTCTCTGTATTGTTCCACACACCGTCTGAAATTTATTTATTTTGGAGTATTTAATACTGGAGCTAATTGTGATTGTTATATTCTGATGTAATATATGTTTGTCTTGGTGAGTGGAAGAGAAGGGCACATGGCCTTAACTCCACCAGGCTAAATAAATAAATAAAGTATTGTTTAATAATGCTGTCTCTTATTTAATCTCTTCCAAATATTCCAGCTGAAGGCCTCCAAAAATTCATTTCTGGTATTACGCGAATATATAATTGTACTCTTGCGAGCAGAATAATGGGTTTATACAGTATCGTGCTGGTACTAGATTAACGCACTGTTACCAGTTGATGTGTTTAAAGAGAGATCGATACTTCCTGTGATGAATTAGAGTATTACTGAACATGTCATGCTCGATGGCGAAATTTAATAACAATAATGACTTCATCTGTGTATTCCTTACTTTCTTTATATAACTACTGAACATTTTTCGGTTGAGATCACAAAACTCTCACATTGCATAATTTATGACATAACTGAAGTAAATAAAAAAATCATAAACCGAAATCTTTCCCAGACACAAATCATCTTTCACTTAGATAATTAGACTTTAAATTGAGTTATTATTAGAATTCTATTAAATAACACTAAGAAACCGGAGCAAGAAGTATCAATAAAACTAAATGTATGGCCATATCTATAAGTACATATATTATATAATGGAAATGGACACTTAACAATAAATGTGGGAATGTTTGAGGAAGTGGCAGAATTCAAATACGTAGGAACAACAATTAAAATATTAATAAGGCGGAGAGATAAAATGAATGAAGGCTCAACTTCGGACACACCTGCTATTATATATTAGAGGGACTTTTATCATCCCAACTTATCTAAAAATGTTAAGCTACAATTATAGAAAATGTCATTCTTCCAATTATATTATATGGAATAAAAATTATTTCTTATTTTAAAAAGAGAAGAAAATATTACGAGTATTTGAGAATAAAAAGCTTAGGAAAATGTTTGGACCAAAAAGACATGAACAAATAGGTGAATGGAGGAAATTACGGGACAGCGAACTACATGATCTGTATGGGAAACCAGATATAATAAGAACAACACTCTCAAAAAGACAGGAAGGGCAGGACACGTTGCACGAATGGAAAATGAAAAAGGAACATGGAAACTTCTTACAGGAAAATCTGAGGGAGATTTTTTAAAATATATAATAATTTACTAACGTAAATTTTAAAGTGAAATTTAAATTTACTATTATTTGATTTTATGTTGGAGGTATCAAATCTAATTAATAGAATAGGATAAGAAACCCTATTATTTATGAATTTAATTCTACAATAATAATAATAATAATAATAAATAACAATAATAACAATGACAATAATAATAATAATAGTAACAGTAATAATAATAATAATGGTTCAGAGGTTTGGGCTATAAATTATTAGATGAAAAGAAAATTAATGGAAGCAGAAATGGACTATTGGAAAAGATCTGTTAGGATATCAAGGAGTGATAAAATTATAAACGAAGTTATAAAAGAGAATATGAATGTACAAAACTCAATTTTAGAATTTATCCAAGATAAGCAACTAAAATGGTACGGTCATATTAGGCGAATGGAGGATGAAAGATTACCGAAGAAAATAATGGAACGAGAAAGGAAAAACGACAAATCTCACATGGATACAAGGGATTAGAGAAACTTTAAATGACTGGGAAATAGAGGAAGAAATGTGTTATAATAGAGATGAATGGAGGAAAATTATAAAGCGAAATTGAAGACAAATGATTGGTGCCGGAAAAAAATGTATCAACATTGTTAAAACCGGAAACAATAATAATAGTAATAATAAGAGGGAGAAGTTATATAGTATCCTGCTGGAGTTCGGAATTCCCAAAAAGTTAGTTAGACTTATACGAATGTGTCTAAATGGCTCAAAGAGTAGGGTGCGTGTAGGCAAACAGTTTTCAGACACTTTTGAAATCCAGAATGGGTTGAAGCAAGGAGATGCACTATCTCCTCTACTATTTAATTTTGTACTAGAGCATGCCATTAAATCTTTAGAGAATAAGGAAGGCTTACAACTGAATGGTATTAATAAGCTGTTAGTTTATGCTGATGATGTGGTACTACTGGCCGATAGCGAGGAGATACTAAAGGCCAACACGCACACACTATTGAGTAACACTAAGAAATTAGGACTGGAAGTAAATATCAGTAAAACTAAATATATGGTCACACGTAGAAATACATTATATAATGGAAATGGGCAGCTAATGACAAATGAGGGAAATTTTGAGGAATTGGCTGAATTCAAATACCTAGGAACAATAATCACAAATAGGAATGAGATGCGCAAAGAAATTAAACATAGGCTCAATTCTGGAAATGCATGCTATTATGCATTGCAGAGACTTTTGATGTCCCAACTCCTTTCAAAAAACGTTAAGCTGAAAATATATAAAACTATTATTCTACCAGTTATATTATATGGGTGCGAAACATGGACTCTTACTTTAAGGGAGGAAAGGAGATTACGAGTATTTGAGAATAAAGTTCTTAGGAAAATTTTTGGACCAAAGAGAGATGAACAGACAGGTGAATGGAGAAGACTACATAACAATGAACTACATGGTCTTTATAGGAAGCCAGATATAATAAGAACAGTTAAAGTCCCGTAGACTGCGATGGGCAGGACATGTTGCGCGTATGGGGAATGAAAGACGTGCATGGAAACTTCTTGTAGGAAAGCCAGAAGGAAAACGCCCAGTTGGTAGACCAAGAATGAGGTGGGAGAACAACATTAACTATGATTTGAGGGAAGTAGATTATACAGGAAATGATTGGAAAGCATTAGCTCAGGATAGGGATGTATGGAGAGATTATGTCCGCGCGGCCATGAACCTAGGGGTTCGATAGTGCCAGTGAGTAAGTAAGTAATAGTACTACTACTACTACTACTACTACTACTAATAATAATAATAATAATAATAAAAATAATAATAATAGTAAACATAATAATAATGCTTCATTTAAACTGGCGTTGTTAAGGTCACAAGGCCTTCTCTTTCACTAAACCAGCTAATGATATAGTTATAGAACATTTTATATACCTACTATAAATTTTAAAATGTTCTTAAATACAGAATAAACAATGCACAATGCGAATGTGGACTAACATTAGCTAACTGTGACCAAACAACAAAATAAAATGAAGTAAGAATAGCTTCCTAAACGAATATTTACGTGTATATAGAAAATGTTGAATATAGTTGTTATTCACTTAGTATTTTTATTATGCGATGCTTAAAATATCAGTTAATTTATATTTAAATAATTGTTTTGGTCGATGTGACTAATTTCTTGTACTTACCAATATCGTTGTTACTGGAAGTAAGTCAACGTTCCCACATCTAACCTGGTTGCTATGCAAACAAAAGAAATCGCAATGCAGATATGGACTCAAAAAACCACACGTTCGGTAAGTAAAATAAAACATTTCTTGAATGTTTTGTACACTAACTCGTACCTTTCTTTAGACTTTTCCGGAATTAATGCAGAACATCCCACTCTCCAGGCTTCTTCAATTTCTCTATCATCTACCATGACTCCTTCCATAATAAAATTATCAAACAGATTCTAATCACGGTACTACATATAAAAATGTCTCCACAGCCAACAATCCTTGCTTATAATAAAACAAATGAAAAGCTACATACAATCGATCACCAAATGTTTCTTTCTCATAGAAGTCATTTACATCCAACCAATATTTTAATTAATTTATTACTATATTTAATAAAAATTAGTCACATCGACCAAAAAATAGTATGCAATACACATGAGGTAAGCACGTAACAGATCTCGAAAATTTAAAAAACACGGAGAAACAGCCTGGTTTTTTTTTAAACTTTTTCTCGATCAGTAACAAGTGCTTACCTCACTTGTATCGCAATATACTATAGTGATCGACAGTCATAGATATTTTGAAAGATTCAGAATATAAACATGTCCTGTGCTGCGAAATAAATAACATCTTGTGATCTTGTCCGTAAATGGCGATGAGACTATAAATTAAAAAAAAAAACGTGTTGATAACTTGTATTGTATTGTAAGCCTATGTTTTCACTTTACAGAGATTTAGGCGCTCTCCCCCTACAGGGAAGAATTTGAATCATACTAATTTAGTTACACTTGTTTTCGTATAGATGTCATTTGAGTGGTACGTGGTCAGCGTTCCGCCTCATACTGACATCTAGGAAACCAAGGTAGTACTAGGACGGGAAAATTCTGTAAATTTTGCTTAGAGGCCTTTTCATTCAGGCTTAAGGATTTTTTACGAGCCTGAAAATATTCAGACTCGGGACCCACGGCTTAAAGTCCTCCCGGAGGACTTGCTCCTTGGATTTTTCCGTCCTAAAAAATCCATCGACCCCCCGCCGGATTTGAACCCGCGACCCTAGGGACCAGAGGCAAGGAGCATAACCACTAGTCCACCGCGGCCGATAAATAACTTGGTAAATGTGTGTGAAGAATTTGGAATATCAAAATATGCGAAGATGGAGATAAGAGCTCGTTTATATTCCGGTGTTTGTCCTTGGTGTTTGTTAAATGAAGCGCATTGTGTAAATTGCTTGTTGATTGTCCAGTGATACGCTAATCCTTTCTCCTTTAGTTGTCGGTTGTAGTAGATCCATTCATGTAATACTTTTCCATATATCACTTCAATTGTGTTAAGATCAGTGAGATTGAGCATAGTGCAGCTTAGCACTCCTAATGTTCGAGTAATTATATTCATAACTAGCCAATACAAGTACAATATTATTCGCTGACGATGTTGTACTTTTAGCAGAATCTGAAAATGAGCTCCAAATGTTAGCATATAAATTTAAATTAATAGTCAATAGATATAATTGAAAAATATCAAAAATAGGTCAAAAGTAATGGCATTTATTGGTAAATATGGAATTAGATCAAAAAATTGTCCTGGATAACAAAATAATAGAACAAGTAGGCCTATCACATTTCCAATATTTAGGATGTGATATAACTTATAGAGAAAATAAAGATATAGAAAATAAAGTAAAAAAATTCCAGGCTATTTGTGGAACCATAAAAAGAACCTTAGGTCGGAAAACAAGGAAAGATACGAAACTTAAATTATATAAAACAATGGCTGTTCCTTTGTTGTTGTATGGAAGTGAAAATTAGATAATGAAATCAAGGGATAAAAGCAGGATACAGACTGCGGAAATGCTGTTTTTACGTAATGTGAAAGGATGCACAAGAGCGGATAGAATAAGGAATGAAACTGTACGAGAAGAATTAAATATATATAAAATTGAAGATAAAATGAGCGGAAATAATAATAAATGGACAGAACACTTAATGAGAATGAACAACGAAAGAATACCAAAAAGAACCTTCCTGTATAATCCCAGAGGAACAAGAGATGTTGGCCGACCACGTAGAAGATGGACTCCACTTTTAACTTCGCCGGAACAGGCTGCATAGCCTAAACCTTGTAGTAGAAGAAGAAGACTAGCCAATACCCGGCGTGCGCTGCTACTACTACTCGTAAATAAATGTTAATTTGTTTTCACCATAAGCCGTGCGCTGTTATACTTGCCCGGGAATCTGCTTATCCCGATATTCTTGTCATCAATGAAAGACAAAACTACTTATTGCGAGTTATCCGTAGAAGATAAACATATGCTGTCGCGGACTTTTTTATAGAGTTTTTTTGAGATGTTCAATTCTGTGTACATTAATTTGGTGTATTTGTTATGATTTAGGCAGCGTAAGCCTTTTAAGCGTCAAAATAGGGACTTTATTTCACGTTTTTAAATACAAAATGTGATTTTTAGGGCTTAATGGGTTCAGTATTACAACTCTCTCATAGCCTATGTTCATCCCTGGAATCTCCTGAACATTTTTCAAAAAGCCCGATCTCATTCGGATGAACGGTATGGCAGAGCACGCATGCCCGGGAATCTACTTATCCCGATCTTCTTGGTATCAATGAAAGACAAAAATGGTTATTGTGAATTATCCGTAAAAGATAAACGTATGCTGTCGCGGACTTTTTGTAGAGTTCGTGAGATATTCAATTCTGTGTACATTAATTTGGTTTATTTTGTTATGTTTTACGCAGGGTGTGCCATTTAAGCGTCAAAATAGGGACTTTATTTAACTTTTTCACTACAAAGGGTGATTTTTAGGGGTGAAGGGGTTGAATATCACAACTCTCTTATAGCCAATGTTCATCCCGGGAATCTCTTAAACATTTTGCAAAAAAAAAACCCATCGAAATCAGATTAACGGTATGGCCGCGCATAGAATACGAACAAACAAACAAACAAACAAATATTGAACTTAATATATTAGATGTCTTGTTTTGTCTTCATTCGCGTCACTTCTGACTTGTCTGCATTTTCGAAATGCAGCGCCCATCTGTGTGATCAGTAAAACTAATTTCGTTGGATATCCAGGGCGCAGAAGACCTAGTAATTCGTCTCGTCTTCAAAGCGACATGTTTTTCGTATAGTTCTAATATCATATTGATAAATTTCAGTAATGTATCTTCAATGGCGCGTAGAGTCCAAACGCCATGCCACGACAATTTGGGTGCGTCTGTAATTAAAGCTATGCAAAATTTTGTATGTCAATATACTTTTGGGCGAGCTCTAGATCACTGGAGAGAGTATTCCTTATATATGACGTCGTAGGCTGATATACATGGGGCTGAAATTTGTCCATATTTTATAATTTTCCACCATTATTTTCCACACACTGTTTCCATCTTGGTGGTTAACAATTTAACTATTAGAAAGAACATTGCATTCATTGAAATAACTTCGAAAATCTTGTTGGATAGCTGTAATAACTAGATACGGTATAATATTTTTTCACAAACACGATATCGGTGTATGGTTGATGCCGCCACTGAACATGACGTCAGAGGGAAGGAGGTTAGAATAGTTTTCTGTACTGTCTGATTATAACCATTTTACATTAATTATATAGTAGTTCCGAACAGTCAGTGCTTATCTCTTATATTCCACCTAAGTACATTTGTTTGTAACTCTGAATCCTGCTCTTGTTTACATCTGATAGCTGTTCACAGGGTCTACTACTGTGTTGTTAAAGCTCGCGTCATTGCAAGTAGTTTTACCTCTAGTAATAACTGTACGCAGATATTTTTCTTTTATTATAGGCCCACCTGTAATGGTTGGGTATGGGGAAAAAGGGACTGAAAATCGCAAGAATGTGTGGAGAGAAATTAGAAGGAGGTACTTAGATATAAACCGACAAAATATTTTGGCCGAATGTGCGGGAAAACGATCACTGTTTTTACAAAGTGACCTAAAACAATTTTGGGAAAAAAAATCGTATATACTCAATCTAGGATTTAAAGAGAGATCAGGGCTTGCTTGGTTTAGGTTAGGGGCATGGAAATTTTTAAAAAATACCGATGATCACGATATGCGAGTATGTCCAATGTGCGGGAGCTTTGAAGACGAGATATATATATATTAGGAAAAGTGATGATTTAGAATATTGGAGACGTCAGCTATTACCGGAAAGATTTCTAAATTCAAATCGTGGAAGATTGGCATGCTACGAGTTATTGGTAAATTCAGAAAATTAGATAAACGTGGGTAGATTTCTGGACAAAATGCGGAAAATAAGAAAATTTATTCAGGAATAAATAAATATGTTAACAAATTGCAATACCATTAATTCTTAATAATTCTACATAATTAAGTTAGTGTATAATGTAATTGTATTGATATCTAATTGTAATATTTTTTTTTTGTTTTTGTTTTTAAACATCAACTTATTGTAACGGACTGTCAACAGCACGTACGGCTTACTGCCCGTGCGATCCATATTTGTAAATAACATTGTATCTTACTTTTAGTTTAATAAAGTCCTTATGCATTTAAACTCATAAAGAACTATGTGGTCTTTATAGGAAGCCAGATATGAGAACAGTCAAGTCTTGTAGACTGCGATAGGCAGCACATGTGGCACGAATGGGGAATGAAAGACGTGAATGGAAGCTTCTTGTAGAAAAACCAGAGGGAAAACGCCCTGTTGGTAGACCAAGAATGAGGTGGGAGAATAACTAACTATGATTTGATGAAGTAGATTATACAGGGAATGATCGGAAAACATTAGCTCCGGATAGGGATGTATGGAGAGCTTATGTCCGCGCGGCCTATGGGATCGATAGAGCCAGTGAGTTAGTTATACGTATAACTGAATTTATTCTTATGAACATTTATACTGTTCCTGCACAGGCCAACGCTCTACCGCTATGCACTGTCAGAAATGACCACTGCCACTAACTGAAGAACAAACACTGAAAATGTCAGTGAACTGTGTCCCTAAAAGTCCATATAATTATCATATTAATGCTGTAGCATTTGACATACTGTCATTCGCCATCTTGTTTTCTAATACAATGTTGTTAAGTTTGTACCATAGTCACATAACTTTGCATACTTCAGTGAGTGTTGTTTGTTTATAACAGAACCACTTATTTACACAGAAGGCACTCTGGAGATTCGGTGTGAGTAGCTAAAGAGCCATGACCTGTAGTCATCCGGTAAGTTGTCATAGCACCTCTTCTTGGTCTATTGGACACTAATAAATTTCCTTCCAACAAACTTCCCAGATTTCATAGAGATTTTAAATTTGTATTGTAAGCCTATGTTTTCCCTTTACAGAGATTTAGGCGCTCTCCCCCTACAGGGAAGAAATTGAACCATACTAATTTAGTTACACTTGTTTTCGTATAGATGTCATTTTGAGTGGTACGTGGTCAGCGTTCCGCCTCATACTGACATCTAGGAAACCAATGTAGTACTATGTAGGGGATAGCAGATAATAGATTAGTAATAACTGTTGCCCCTCAGAAAGACATTTGTCCTCATGGGAGTACATACCCTATAAATGCTGCAGCTATAGTTAAAAATAGGATTAAAACACCTACTGATCAAGTGTAAAAAAATTTAAAGGACCCATAATATATTCCTCGCCCAATGTGCAGATAAATACAAATAAAGAATATAGAGGCCCCATTAGCATGAAGGGTTCGTAAAAATCATCCATAATTTGGACGGGAAAATTCGGTAAATTTTGCTTAGAGGCCTTTTCATTCAGGCTTAAGGATTTTTTACGAGCCTGAAAATCTTCAGACTTGGGACCCACGGCTTAAAGTACCTCCCGGAGGACTTGCTCCTTGGATTTTTCCGTCCTAAAAAATCCATCGACCCCGGCCGGGTTTGAACCCTCGACCCTCGGGACCAGAGGCAAGGAGCATAACCACTAGTCCACCGCGGCCGACGAGATTTTAAATTATTTTTTAAATGTAGTCAATAGCACGTTTAATTCCAAAGTAATAAATACTCGTTCACTTATTTATTTAATTTTAGTATCTTTTTTGGCCGTTCATCTGCTCCTATGATGGTGCGTGAGGCGTGGTCGGCCGGCACTCTTGTCATTTACAGACCTCTATATAAGGGGCTTCATCTCATCTGATCCCATCCCTCGGCCCGACCCTAAGTTGGACACGAGTTGAGGATATTTATAATATCGTTTTTGGCTAATAAATATTAACAAGACAATTGTCAGATTTTTTGTTTGCTGCAAAATATTTATTTAATTTTTCATTTCCTTAACACAGGTTTATTTCTGGGTCATAACTTCGGTTACTGCTTCCATTGCAGCTATGGAATCAAAAACTACATGTATTTTGAAAAACTTGCAGAGTGGTGTGCGATTGATTTTCTGATTGCTCCTACTTCTCCTTCAAAGTTGGAATGATAAGGATATTGTTTTTCTGAAGAAGAAAATGTTGCTATAAATTTCTGTATCTACATTTCCCTCTTTGTTTTCCATTACTTAACATCTGTGTAGATGTACAGTCATGTATAGTCCAAAGACGAAGTGGATGAAAGCAGTGAGTATTTCATACTCAGCACATTATATCATGAAGGATTGTACTATAACTTACCTTCATTTAGACGCTGAGCGGGCGTGTTAGTTCCGAGTCTGACGGACACACTTCAAAATTTTAATCATCACCCTTACCTCACAGTGAACAACGAAACATTAAAATATAAAGTAAACTGAATAAGAACAGCAAATTTAATTACCGTTAAACACAAAATATATAACACAAAATTGAATACGCCTCAAATAATCTACAGATGTGACATAATGGACTGTTCCTAAATTTACAGGTATTACCCGTTTAAGGAGTAAGCGCAGTTGTTGACGGAGGGCACTGCAGTCGTGTTTATGCAGGAATAGAACACGTGACACTGCTATCTACGAGTGCCGAGGGGAATGGGACGTGGGACGCTGACAGTGAACATTGCCTTAGATGACGTCACGTGTAGCAACAAAGAGAGCTTCGCAATTCTTCCGCCTGCAGAGATATTTTGAACGACTAATATAATAGTAAGTCATTGTATCGCTTGCAATTCCCCGTGCCCCCCTTCATCCCTAGCTTTCATTCTTCTCGTCTGTGGACTATACATACATCATATTAACATAATCTAGTAGGCCATATCTTTGACCAAATACATAGTACATAGTGTTAATATTATTTTTAAAATCGTATGATGTATATACCCAGTTCCTGTATAAAACTAATGACATACACGTTTCTTCTAATCATAGACAAATGACTTCTCAAGTTGAATGTTTGATTGTCAATAGTATTGGTTTAATTGATCTAACATTTAAAAAAAGAACCAACAGAAATACCAATGAGTATAACCTGTTTAAATTTCTTGTAGAATGCAGGATTTTAAGATCGATAGATATGGTATTACAAGATTCTGGGCTAAGGCCGTGGTCCACAACTCTGGTGTTCTCTCAGACGTTTTTTCCTTGATAATGGAGGGCATCTTCAGTGTCGAAAAACACAGTAATGGACCAGTCTTATAGCCCGGAATCTTCTAATACTATGTAATAAACCAATGATCTTCTTGTTGATAAAATTGTAAAACGTGTAGTCAATGTATCCATTCCACCAATTAAAAATTAAAAGATTCAACATGTGTTAATAGCGAAACTGTGTTTTCAAGACGTCGCTGTTGAAACATGTTGACTCTTCATTTTTAATTGGTGAATTGGGTACATTGACTGCATGTTTTTTCTAATACTTTGTTTAAATTTATGTTCAATTACACAACACTTATTCAGGAATAAATAAGTATGTTAACAAATTGCAATACCATTAATTCTTAATAATTCTACATAATTAAGTTAATGTATAATGTAAATGTATTGATATCTAATTGTAATATTATTGTGTTTTTTGTTCGTTTTTTTTGTTTTGTTTTTGTTTTTAAACAACTTATTGTAACGGACTGTCAACAGCACGTACGGCTTACTGCCCGTGCGACCCATATTTATAAATAACATTATATGTATCTTACTTTTAGTTTAATAAAGTCCTTATGTACTTAAACTCATAAAGAACTATGTGGTCTTTATAGGAAGCCAGATATAATGAAAACAGTTAAGTCTCGTAGACTGCGATAGGCAGCACATGTGGCACGAATGGGGAATGAAAGACGTGAATGGAAGCTTCTTGTAGAAAAACCAGAGGGAAAATGCCCCGTTGGTAGACCAAGAATGAGGTGGGAGAATAACATTAACTATGATTTGAGGAAGTAGATTATACAGGGAATGATTGGAAAACATTAGCTCAGAATTGGTGAATTGGGTACATCGACTACATGTTTTTTTCTAATATTTTGTTTTAATGTATGTCCAATTGCACAATATATACTATTAACTTATAGTATTACGTGATTTGGTTTTCATTGCGAGCCTACACATTTAAATAATTGGCACGAGAAATTAGTGTTTCGCCTATTTAAGAGTTAGATATGAAAAAATGTATTTAAAAATGTTGATTTTAAGGGGGGAAAACTTGTAAATGTTGTACAAAAATCATAATTTATAGACACACTCTAAGCTTTATTTACAAGCACACAAGCTAATAACCCAGAACATGTGAATTGAAAAGCATATTGAGAAAATGAATAAAGAAAATGTCAACATAGTCTCCAAGGAAAACAAATGTGTCCGCCGCTATTATCTTGTGGCTATATCATTGACTACGTTTCCTGTATGAGTTTTTGGGGTTTTCCCCCATATTTAAGATAAATGTCAGTAGACGTTAAGGCCCTAATAGTTTCTGAACACCATCTAGTCATGATATCGTATTTTCCTCATTTAAAGAAAACATAAAGACTTAACTAGTATATACACCTCAAAGTTAGAATATGACATTGACGCGTCTATAAATAGGATCTTTTTCTAGGAATTAAGAGACAATTAGTCGACCTTTATCCCCAGATGATACTAGAGGTACTCATTTCCGTTAGAGGCTAAGTCGACCCAGGACATCTGTGCCGCCAGGTGAACTAAAAGTACTGGCCTCATTAGAAATCGAACTTGTGACCTTCGCTGCGACGTGCCTCATACATTTACTGTATTTTATTTTAATATTCAATATGTATTTATTTAGAAACTTGCTAATACCCGGCGTGTGCTGCTACGCCCAAGTAAATGAAATCTGATTTTGTGTTTAGTTGGATAAGTAAAAAGAAAAATAATTATAAAGTTATATCGTAATTATTTTAGATATCCCGTGCTGATTACCCGGCGTTGCCCGGCACTCTACTTATCCCGATCTTCTTGGCATCAATGAGCTGAAATACATAAATGGTTATTGAGAGTTATCCGCAAAAAATACACATATGCTATCGGAGAGTTTTTTTGTAGAATTTTTTAGATATTAAAATCTGTATACATTAATTTGGTGTGTTTGTTATGGTTTAGGCAACGTAAGACATTTAAGAGTCCAAAAGCTACTTTTTAATGCACCGATGTACTTTTTTGAGCTCCGGCCTACAGTACGTACCGAATATGTTTTATACGTTACTTGTTCAAAATAAAATTTCTAAAATAGTGATAAAAACACCATTCAAATCGATCAAGTAGTTTTTGACTCCATAAAGGACAGACAGACAGGCTCTCATATAGCGAGGTAGCGTGCTACCTTGTCACGCAGCGAGCCCGGGTTCGATCCCCGGTCGGGGCAGTTTTTCTGGGTGAGGTTTTATCGGAATTTTTCCTCACCTGTAAGACAAATGCCAGGAAAACTTTAAGACACAAACAGTCCCCGAAATCATATGGCCATCATCATCATCCTTATCATTATCATCATCATCCTTCATCGGTGTGAAAGCAACGGGAAGCTACCACACCTACAATTCCCTAGTAAAGCTGCAAGCATAACATGAAAATGCTATGATTGCAGTGAAGGACCTACCTTCGGGCACAATTACTATGGATGTATATATATACATATATATGAACTGGCCATCGTTGTCATCATTATCATATGAACTTCTTTAAATTAAGTTTTGGATTAAGGCGTCTCCTGACGCATCATTACCACTGTAACCCATAATATCATTGGGGCAGCATAACCCCGCCTTCCAGGCCCCCCCACAGTAACCCATAATATCATTGGGGCAGCATAACCCCGCCTTCCAGGCGCCCCGACCTCAGACGAGGTTTACAGTACGCCAATGCAAGGAGAGAATACCAGAATTGCCGTATAAGGTTAACTGGTGGCACTGATTAAAAAAATATTTCCGTATATTATTTGAAAATGGCGGATCCGTGGCGCAAGCGGTTAGACGCTCGCCTCTCATCGCTGGGGTCCCAACATCGAGTCTCGGTCACTCCATGCGGGTTTCGCGGTGGACGAAACGGAGCTTGGGCAGGTTTTTCTCGGGGTTTCTCCCGTTTTCTCCTGCCACAAATTCCATTCCACCATCTCTCCATACTCATCTCATCCATTTAATTTCATTCCATTCATCTGCCCCTGTGACGGTGCGTCAGGAGTGGTCGGCCGGCACCCTTGTAGCTCACAGACCTCTATAAATATAGGGGCTTCATCTCATCTCATTCCTCGACCCGACCCTGAGTTGGACGCAAGTTGTGGATATTAATTTTTATATTTATTATTTATTCATTTTATTATTTGAAAATTTGTCAACAATAAAACCTACCGGCCGTGGTCCATGAATTTCTTTCAGCGCGTAAATATCAGTATATAGTGTTATTCGGAAAGGAAGTAAACTTGAGTTCGCATGTCTTTAGAGAATGAAATAAGATGCCTTCGGGCAAAATTGCAAGTCATTAAACTTCCACCTTTGCATTACAACTATTAAAGTACCTCTAACTTAATCACTTGTGGAAACTGAGGACAGAATATCCCTTTGCCTTCAAGGCTATGACTCTATGAACTTGAACTCAAATGGGAAATTCTCCAGCTGTATTAATATAGCTAGAAATCATTAAGGAATAAGGAAGTAATATACTATATTACCTTGACTTAATGACAAATGTAATGCTTTTTGTCTGCAAAACATTGTGTACACTGCACACAAAGTCAAATAAATTAACATCAATCAACTTAAAATGTATTTTGTTACTTAAACAAGAAGAAACCCAGAAATCTTATTACTTGATAATTTCTAAAACAAACACAATCTTGATTTCCTGTCATAATAGGAAATTTGCATTATCATTAAAAGCATGTTTACTGAAATATGTTAATGAGAGGTAATAAAATCTTTATTTTAGTTACGGTACATTGCAGCAATGACATAAAGCTTAGTAAACGTTGGTTCAAGTATCCGGTATAAATTACATGAGAATTTAGAATACATTTTTTGTCGGATGATATATATTCCGTAACAGTATTAATTTTTCATGATGGATTGTTGAGAAAATCATATAGTTTGTTATTTGACCGACCATTATTATATCTTCATTTTTCTTGAATAACGAGATATTTAATTTTAGACAATATTTCTTCATAATGTCTCTTGTACATTATAATCCTATATAATAATAATAATTAATAATAATAACAATCAATAAGTACTACAAGAATAGACTAATAGCTCTAGAAATGGATTATTTACGAAGAAGTGCCAGAAAGTCTAAATTAGAACGTGTCACAAATAAGGAAATTAGAAACAAAATGGAAGCAGAAGAAAGCATAATTGAAAGAATTGAGGAAAAGGAATTAAAGTGGTTAGGACATGTTTTAAGAATGGAAGATGAGCGATGGCCGAAGCAACTATATGAATGGCATCCTAACAGAAAGAAGAAAAGAGGAAGACCAAGGTTAACATGGAAGGAAAACATGAAGACAGTAATGCAAGCTAGAGGGCTAAGCATCGAAGATGCCCAAGACCGTAGGCTTTGGAGGTTTGGCACGGGAAGACGGCAGCAGCTGTAAAAACCCGAAGATAGATAGATAGAATAATAATAATTAATAATAATAATAATAATAATAATAATAATAATAATAATTAATAATAATAATAATAATAGTAGTAATAATAATAACAATAATAATAACAATAATAATAATAACAATAATAATAACAACAATAACAACAATAATAATAAATAATAATAATCATAATAATAATAATAATAATAATAATAATAATCATCATAATCATAATAACAATAATAATAATAACAATAATAATAACAATAATAATAATAATAATAAATAAGAATAATAATAAAAATAATAATAATAATAAAAATAAAATTAATAATAACAATTACTTACTTACTTACTCACTGGCACTATCGAACCCGTAGGTTCATGGCCGCGCGGACATAAGCTCTCCATACATCCCTAACCTGAGCTAATGCTTTCCAATCATTCCCTGTATAATCTACTTCCCTCAAATATAGTTAATGTTGTTCTCCCACCTCATTCTTGGTCTACCAACAGGGCGTTTTCCTTCTGGCTTTCCTACAAGAAGTTTCCATGCACGTCTTTCATTCCCCATACGTGCAACATGTCCTGCCCATCGCAGTCTACGAGACTTAACTGCTCTTATTATAATAACAATTAAAAATAATAACAATAATAATTATGATTATTATTATTATTATTTGTAACAATAATAGTAACTGGTCCACCGCTGTGGACTTGTCACGCAGCGGGCCCGGATTCGATCCCTGGTCGGGGCAGGTTTTTGGGTGAGGTTTTTATCGGGGGTTTTCCTCACCTCTAAGACAAATGTCAGGAAAACTTTAAGGCCCAAACGGTCCCCGAAATCATATGGCCATCATCCTTATCATCATCATCCTTCACCGGTGTGGAAAGCAACGGGAAGCTACCACACGTACAATTCCCTAGTAAAGCTGCAAGCATTGCATGAAAATGTTATGATTGCAGTGAAGGACCTGCCTTTGGGCAGAATTACTGTGGATAGATGAAATAGTAACTTAAGTAACATTAATAACAATGATAATAACAGTAATCGTAGTAACCATAATAGTAAGAAAATAAATGGGAATGTAATGACACTATACATCAACTATATGTAGACTTCAAAAAGGCATACGATTCAATCAAGAGGGAGAAATTATATAGTATCCTGTTGGAGTTATGAGTTCCTAAAAAGTTAGTTAGACTTATACGAATGTGTCTAAATGGCACAAAGAGTAGGATGTGTATAGGCAAACAGTTTTTGGATACTTTTGAAATTCACAATGGTTCAAATCACTTTTAAATTTTGTACTAGAGAACTAGAGCATGCCATAAAATCTTTGGAGACAGAAGAAGGCCTACAACTCAATGGTATTAATTCTATATTAGTTTATGCTGATGATGTAGTACTATTGGCCGATAGCGAGGAGATACTAGGGCCAACACACACACTCTATTGAATAACACTAAGAAATTAGGACTGGAAGTAAATATCAATAAAACTAAATATATTTCACACATAGAAATGCATTATATAATGGAAATGGACAATTAATGACAGATGAGGGAAATTTTGAAGAAGTGGCTGATTTGAAGTATCTAGAGACAATAATTACAAATGGGAATGAACTTGGTTCAATTGTAGAAATGCATGCTATTGTGCATTACAGGCACTCTTATCATCCCAATCCCTTTCAAGAAACGTTAAACTGAATATATATAAAACTATTATTCTACCAGTTATATTATATGGTTGCGAAACATGGACGCTTACCTTAAGAGAGGAAAGAACGTTACGAGTATTTGGGAATAAAGTTCTTACGAAAATTTTAGCGTACAGTGTCCTTCCCCTTCCATTATACAGACTTCACAACGCTTACAGTACCAACTCCAACAATGTAACACGTACAGTTATGCAGAATACACAAAATGGCTCCGAAAAGAAAATATACAACAAACGAAGAACCTAAAATTATTTGGTTGCGTAATAAATGCAAATCAGTACAAGAACTATCGTAAGAGATTCTAAAATTTGTAATTTATTAAGAGGAAATGAGTATGATACCATAGAGGGGTTATCTGAAGGACGTGCTCTGTCAATTAAAGAAAAATAAATACAATAACTGATCAAATTACCCACTGTACAAGGGCCGTTTAACAGTGCTCGTCGGGTATGAAAAGACGCCCCACCCCTCATATTCAACCTTACGTCGGGAAGAGCTGATACGGTAAGACACTGCTATTCCACTATTGTTTTATTGGGAGTGCACCTGAATGCGGATAGGAAAGGGTGCCGTCTTTTTAAATCTAGTGAGTACTGAATAATGGCCCTGATCTCTACGATCAGTTTTTACACTAACAATTTTAATAGGATGCACCCTTTTTTTTTACAGGAGTATGATACGTGCCAGCACCGAAGTTCACCTTCTCAGTTAATCACCATTATTCCTCAAACAACAATCTTTGCGCGATAGTGCGTTTTGTCGTACTTGCAGCAATGACGACCATGATTGAAAGTTCGACTTCCTACATTTTGGGGTTACCAAAACTAAATAACTATACTGTAATATAATAACTAAACTGTAATATTACAAATTAAAAAACGCGTGTGGAAAGTAAATCCACTGCCCTCTATGTATACTACATACAATGTATATACAACAAATATCCAAATGGTAGTGTTAATATACATTATACAAAACAATTCACTGCTTTTTAAATTCACTGAACATTATTTGAAACAATATAAAACAATAAATACGTTCTTGCCGCCATTTATCACTGAATTGTTGCCACGGCCTCCTGTAGTTTCAACTAATAAACTTTGTCCACACTATTAACGTTAGTCAGTTGTTTATAATAAACACAAATATTTCCAACAAAGATATTATTTTACTATTATTTATTATTTTAACACCATCGCGCAAAAAATTATGTACAACGCAAGTTTGTGAAGTGTTTTACAGAACTCAGAAATTAAAAACCGAGCTACCTATATTCTGAAAAACACTTCCCTATCTTGCATCGTAATATATTCTTACACTACACAAACATCCTCTACTCCTTTTTGTACACAATACAACGATACATCCTGTACGAAATGTGGAATGGATTACACACGGTTATTCTATGCCTCTATGCCACTGTGCTACCTGTGAGAGGATAAATGATTGCTAGCGTCATGTTGGCCAATGTTATAACACACGTTCTCGCTAGAGCCAATTGCTAACTTGATTACTTACATATAAGGACGTTCTATTCCAGGAGTCCAACATTAGTGGGCAAGTTAACGTGATAAAATGGGCAAGTCAGGGTGAAAAAATGGGCGAGTTAGTACAACAGATTAGTTTAGCGTTCACTTGTTTGTTAGTGGTGACTTTAGGTTATTTTGAGCTCAACTTCACACTTACTTTTAAGGCATTTCTCACATTTATTTAATGAAATATCAACTTTTTTTTTCTGTGAAGTAATTATTTACTTTCTGGAACAATGTGTTTTTCCGTTCTTCTATTAAAATTTATGAATGTGGCATGGTGGCATAGAATCCTCGAACACACACTAACATACCTTTTAACCAAGAAGCAACATGTGATTGACTCAAACATCTGTTGAGACCACAAAGATTCCCACAAACTATTTTTCACTATCAGAAGAAGACAAAGGTTGTTTATAAACACTATAAATGTCCATATTTTTTAAGAAAAATAGACTTAGGATTTGTTAATATATTTACCTAATGCTTTGTATAGAAAGCATAGATTAATTCATTGTAGTTTATTACTTTCTTTGTATTTTTTTCTTTTCTTTTAATGTATAGTAGATTCGAGCTGTTATTCCTTTTTTTTATTCATTGTATCATTAATTTAATTTTATTTGTATTTAGTTTCATTCTATTATTAGACATTCATTTCATTATTATTCAATATCACAGATAATTACTTGTTCAATGACTATTATTGTAACTTTTTTATATTCATATGTAACATATGTTTGTCCTGTTTAATATGACTACTATTGTATTTTTTTGTATTCATATGTAACATATGTTTGTCCTGTTTAATATGACTACTATTGTATTTTTTTGTATTCATATGTAACATATGTTTGTCCTGTTTAATATGACTACTATTGTATTTTTTTGTATTCATATGTAACATATGTTTGTCCTAAAATATATATGTAGTCAATATGCCCATTTCACCAATTAATGTTTTAAAATGGTCAACAAGTTTCTACAGCCAAGCTGTCATTCTCAAGACCAGATATTGACTGAAGACAGAATTGATAATAAGTAAAGAAACAAATTCAGTTAAAAACAAACTACGTCACATGACGCAATCATTCATAAGTGAACAATAAAACATACTAAAACTAATCCTCTTTTGTTTCAATTAGAGAAAAGAGGGCGCTGTACGGAATAGGGCCTTTGTCTTTATTCATTATTTTATCCTTATTTTTATAAATTTCCAAACTTTCAAGGACGTTAAGGAATTTGAAATCCATGACCGAACGAACCAGCCTAAGGTTACTTTTATTGATAGCATGACCGTACTCAGAAATATGTTGGGCAACTCCAGATTTTTCAATTCTGTTGAGTCTGAAATGTTTGTCCTGTTTAATATGACTACTATTGTATTTTTTGTATTCATATGTAACATATGTTTGTCCTGTTTAATATGACTACTATTGTATTTTTTTTTATTCATATGTAACATATGTTTGTCCTGTTTAATATGACTATTATTGTAATTTTTTTTGTATTCATATGTAACATATGCTTGTTCTAGTGAGTGGAAGAGAAGGCCACATGGCCTTAACTCCACCAGGCTAAATAAATCTATTCTAAATCTATATTTGTAGACGTAGGAGATCTGAAGTTATTCAATTCCGATTAACCAGGACACATGTACAAAACACAAATTAAAACACTATGACTAAAGCTAGAATTTTTATGTACTAAAAGGTAAGACTGCAACGTAGTACAACGAGAAGTTAGAGTAACGACTATCTTTTGTTTTTATTTCACGTATAAACAGTTGAATACTGTTATGAGAAGTTAGACTTCCTTCTTTTGTCTTAGTTTCACACATAAACAGTTGAATAATACATACTATCTGCATTGCATTCTAATATTTTGTTACATACAATTTCTAGCCTTAGTTACGACCAACTTATCAACTGCAGGTTAGTTAGCGATAGATTACTGAATTCCAACTACGTAACATAATGATGTCCGGATGTAAGGCAACAAAGAACAACACTAATCGGAGAAATAAGGAAGAAGGGAGGCAACTGGCCAGTGCCAAGAGAGACTTATTATCTAAGAGTTTTTTATCAGTTTATGCAATCAGTAAGTTTATAAAAGCGCAGAATTTAAATATTAACCGATAGGATGGAATTTTGTGGGATAAACATATTCGAAGAAACTAAAACCCATATTTATAATTCAACAGTAAGACGTTTAATTACCTATATGCTAAATTTAACTCAAAATTGCAACTTAAAGAAATTGAGTTTTAAGAAAGTCCGCACGATGCTCTAAACTAGACAGAATAAGAAACAGTATTATCATAAGTAATGCCATGAGTGATTTCCAAATTATCGATAAATTCACGACTCACGAAGTGAGGAGTGAATTTATCTAGAGAATTTGGAAATCAAGAGTGGCATTTGTTAGGAATATTTAACGAATAAAATTAAGCTGTTTACTCACAAATCATTGTTTAACTACAGTTATTTTAAAATATTTATATATTTAATGTAAACGGCGATGTTTGAAAACAAATCAGAAATGTGAGGTTATGTTCTTTCACTGCACTTTGATCATATTATTTATTGCCAAATAAGATCGCAATATTGTAAGAGTGCACCCAAGTGGAGAAATAATGAAACACATCAAACTATATATCATAATCAACATTACGGGTTATTCATTTATTTTTTTAGTAAACAACTCAGTAAAATCAAGGAATCTTTTCATTATTTGCTATATTCAATGTATTTGTTGGAGAAAAATAATGCTTTGACCTGTTCAGAACATTAAAAAGGAGGAGCTTTCTTTATCACAAAAGCAGGAGCTGATAAAGAGAAATCGATAAAGAGCGAGGGGAAACACGACTGTCATTGGTTGTAAAACAACATTTATTGAAGCATGATTGGCCATTGACTAGCATTTGTGGCACGAGTTAAATAGTCAGAGAAAAAAAAATATTTTAACGAAACAATTATAAAAATTTACAATTACAATGAGGAGTTTGGAGTGGATTTCAAATCGGAGAAAAACAAGAGGGAGACCTAAGAAGAGATGGATGGAGGGAATTATGAATTTGATGAAATACAAGATCTGCAAGATGATAACTGAAAGGATATAAATGAACGGAGAAAGAGAATCAAAACTTAATATTGGGCACAAGAATATGTATACATTTCTATTCTATAGTGTTCTGTCCTATGGCAGCCTTTCACTGCAATCGTAGCATTTTTACGCTATGCTCTGCAGCTTTACTAGGGAATTATAGGTGTGGTAGCTTTCCGTTGCTTTCCACACCGACGAAGGATAATAATGATGATGATGATGACCAGGTGATGTTCGGGGACATTATGGGCCTTTAGCTACTTAACATTTGACTTATAGGTGAGGAAAAAACGTCGGAAAAAAAAACCTCACCCAGGAAGCTTGTCCCGACCGGGAATCGAACCGGGGCCCGCTGCGTGACAAGGCAGCGCGCCACCTGGAGACCACAGCGGTGGACTTATATACATATGAAACCTGTTAATACTAATACAATAATAAACTAATATATTGATATCCTCGTAAAATAATAATAACACAAGAACACCACATTAAATATAATTTAGAATACGGAAAACATAGGAATTCAAAACTGTATAATTATGTAACGGGAAATACGTAATATTTACACTGTAATGAGGCTTGCTGCTGGTAAATATTGTTAAAAAAGTACACCACTTAATTCAACTTCTCTTCATTCAGTGCTAAAATAAACTAAATGTTTTCATTGGTAGAGCACGTGTGTAGTATAATGACTGAGGAACTACTTTCTTATCATATGACTCAATTTCCAGCAATAACATGATGTCCTTGATCTTATGTTCGTAATCAGGTTAAGGAACACAACTGCATTCTCTGCAGTTATTACAGCAATCTTTTTGTAGCGCACTTTGTATTCTGCGATGCACGACATATTTTGTTTTATACGTAAATTGATTTGTTTACGTTATTCTTCCTTCTTTTTCTTTTGCAATCTTATATCCAGTAGCGGCTAGTTAATATTTACAGGAAGGACTCAGTAATATAAATAAGGGCAAATCTTGTTCTTCTTGTTCTTCTTCTTGTTCTTCTTCTTGTTCATCTTCTTCATCTTCATCATCTTCTTCTTCATCTTCATCTTGTTCATCTTCATTTTCTTCTTCTTCATCTTTCTTCATCTTCTGCTTCATCTTTTGCTTCATCTTCTGCTTCATATTCTTCATCTTCTTCTTCATCTTCTGCTTCTTCTTCATCTTCTGCTTCTTCTTCTTCTTCTCCTCCTCCTCCTTTTCTATAGGCTTATGCTTCTTCTTCTTAAACTTAATTTGTAGGATTTTCATCCTGTTTATTTCCAAAATCACTCCTCGGAGGAAGACGTATTGGATGTGCATTCGCTGTCTATCCATCTCTTGGCTGGTCTTCCTCTTGTTCTTCTCCCGTCCATTGGTCTATCTTCTGTAGCTCTTTTTCAAGCCGGTTTTCTTCCATTCTTTCTATATGATCCTTCCGATATTTTCGTCTATCTATAATACATTTGGTTATGTCTTGAATATGCCATTTGTCCCTAATTTCTGTGTTGTGTATTTTATCAATTAATGTTTTCCCCTGAATAGTTCTTAAGATTTTCATTTCGCATGTGCTTATTATTTTAGGCGTCTGCCTGTTTAAAAATCAGAGAAAAGCTGATCATACTCAAACATATTCAAAACAACCAAATTTATCATATATTGACAAAATATTGGAAAGGTCATATAGAAATAATGGAAGACAACCGACCTGCAAAAAGTGCTAAAGATGGACGGGAGAAGGACCAGCCAAGAGATGGATAGACAGTGAATGCAATCCCATACGTCTTCCTCCGAGGAGTGGTTTCGGAAATCAACAGGATGAAAATTCTATAAATTAAGAATAAGAAGAAGATACTCAAAAATACAACTATGATAGACCTTCACTGGTTCAAGGTTTACGCAGGTCTTCGACGGAAAGAGAGAGCTGACTATCTCGCTAAAATAGCCGCCAGTACAAAACTTCTAATGACTACAACTCCATAAATGTAACGCGAGGCAAGCAGTTATTAAAAGAATACTAAGAAAAATCTGAAATTCAATTTACACCAAATCTAATGATGCATCTCATACCAAAATTTTCATCCCTAACGTACCTCACAGACTGTCCCTTTTTCTATGGCCTAACTGCATAACTGCCCAATATATCACCAACTACAGACGATTTAAATCTTATTCTTTATTATATACAACATTCCTCATTAGAGGATTGCCTCAAGGACAAAGTGATACAGATAATTTTCAAGATTGATGAAATACATTTTGTAAATAAGTACATTAAAAAAATTTCAAATTGTAAATTGAAGTATAATTACTATAAAGTAGAAATTTTGTAAAGATGGTTTCTTAAAATTGAAATTGATCCTCTAATGGCAGCAATGGCAAATTTTAGAAAGATACACACTCTCCAAGTCTAAGAAATTCCAAAATTTAGCTAAGAATCCTGGTTTGCTACCTCTTGCCCAGAATGAGCAAACCTGCTTCACCTTATTGCAACGGCCCAGAAAAATCACTGCAGACGGTGAACCATCTGATGACTGAATGCAACATGTTCTCCAGAGATCGACCAGCTGTAATACAAAATGTTACTCCGCCAAATGTTCTGAAAATTCATTTCAACGCAGTCAAAGTTTGAGAATTCCTCACGAAAATCTTCCATCGCCTACAACAATAACAAAAATTGTATAAAAAACTCTAAAGATCATCCGTGGAATGTGTAGAGAAATTCGGCGCTTCGACCTTTCTCACTTGAAGATTAAGAGCGAAATGAATAATATCAGTGATCTGTTCTTCCTTTCTGCACTTCTTTCCGCGGCCTTATTGGTTGTGCGTGTTTGCCCGCCTCCTAAGTAGATGATTTATTTCGAGCAGCCTGTCTACAGATTCCACGGACAGACTGTAAATACCCCGTGATGTACCCCTTGTCAAAACACGAGTTGTATCATTTATGTTTAAATAAAAAAAATGCGTGTTAATTTACACACACTATGTCAATGATGATTACACCTCATTCCACCTCTTGAGGGGTCTGCTCACTCCTTTTTCCTCTAGGGCGTAGGTTGTTCAGGGTTTATCCCATTTGATTCAGGTTTAAATGCTCGATGCATTTTCCCAGAAACCGGATTTGTAACGTGTTACGAATACATAGAGTATTCTACATAATTTAATTATTTCATAGAATATTAATTATTTCATAGAATATTTTAATTATTCCAAATAAAAACAGTTGTTGAAATAAAGCACTTAGACATATTATATTTCAGGACAGAGTTTTGATTATGGCAGAACAAAGGTTTCAAGGCTAACTGTAAAATCTCTGCAATTAGACTAATGGAATGTTAGTACAGTTAAGTTAGGGTAACTGTAGGTCAGACGTTTAGTATATAAACCTTGAAAACATGGGGCTCTGTCTGTCTGTCTGTCTGTCTGTCTGTCTGTCGTCTCTGTAGTATTCTGATGGGTAAGTCTGCACACCATTTTTCTTAATAAATTCGCTAGGAAGAGTTAGAAATGTAGTCAAGTATCTTAAATATTTGAATACTGTTTTTTTCAAAGTGTAAGAATTAGTAGATACTTATTAAAATGTAAATTAGGGTAGATTGACAATCCCCATCTCCCTCTCTCAAACCTAAATAAAGTTCGAATGTAGGTTTTCTTAATATAAGCTTAGATTAGTTATTTAGGGTTAGAATACTTAGGGTTATTGTAATCATTATTCTCTAGAAATAAAATAGTTAAAATAAAGAATCCATTTATTTATGTTCAAAACACGTCAGCATGCCTTTATAACTAATACATCCACATACTAACGCTCGGCTAGAACCTCATGTTACCAACATTCCAAGTCCCGAAGGTCCTTTAAGCCATAAGAAAGCCAACAGTTCGTAATATAACTTGTACTTGTAAGCCCATGTTTCCCTTAACAGAGATTTAGGCGCTCTCCCCCTACAGGGAAGAATTCGAACCATACTAATATAATTACACTTGTTTTCGTTTAGATGTAATTTGAGTGGTCAGCGTTCCGTCTCATATTGACATCTAGGAAACCAAGGTAGTACTAGGACGGGAAAATTCGGCAAATTTTGCTTAGAGGCCTTTTCATTCAGCCTTATGGATCTTTCACTAGCCTTAATTAAGTTACTGTTAATTATATTGTCCATTTTCAGATATTTAAAACAAACAAAAGATAACGGTACTTGAGATAGCAATAAGGATGAAGGCAAAAACACATCCCTCTACTATTTATAAATATTAAAATAAATAATAATTTAAAAAAAAACTAAAGCAATACGATTTCTTAGAAAACTGAACTAAAAAATGAAACATAATTTTAATGTCCAACGCGCTTAGGATAAAATTAAAGTGGTCAACAAAAAAATCATCTCCAACATATCTAGAATAAAACTAGAGTTATCTACAAAAAATCATTTTACTCATCAAAAGCGTGGGGTGATCTTTATCACTTAATATATTTGATAATAAACATACGAGTATATTGGTAAAAGTAAAGTCTCTAAGAAGAAAACGCAAAACCATAAAAAGCACCCCACGCTTTTGGTGGTAAAATATTTTTTTTGTAGGTAACTCTAGTTTTATTCTAGATGTGTTGGAGATGATTTTTTTGTTGACCACTTTAATTTTATCTCAAGCGTGTTGGAAATTAAAATTATTTTTCATTTTTTTAGTTCCGTTTTCTAATAGAGCGTGTTGTTTTAGTTTTTTTAAACTACTTTTTTATTTTTAGTTTAATTGATTGTCATATACCGGAATCCCATGAAAATTTAATTGCTTACGATATTTTTAGTGTCTAGGCACGAATATAATTATATATATTTTAAAATTATTACTAACATTAATATAATACCTTCTAAAAAAATCCTCCGGGCCGGATTTGAACCAGCGAACTATGGATTACTGAAACTGTATACCCCTACAGTGCACCACTCTACCAACTGAGGTACCAGAGGATATAATATTAATTTCTTACAACGATGGACTAAAATTCGATAAGTCCGCAACCTATTGTATATTATATATTATTTATGAAATTATTGTATTGTCATTGGTCCTTTACAAGTTTACAAAGTTTCAAGTCGATCCATTGTTTTTAAGTGGGTGAAAATCGTGTTGAAATATTCCGTTACATAGATAGATACAGGTCAAGCTAATATAAAGCGTGTAAAAATGTTACCCTGTCAAGGGATGTAAAAAATATTGCAAAATACATAACAGAACAGTTAAGCGAGTGTACCTCGTCTTCTGAGTTGAAGGCCATTTAACTGCCGGCGAATCTAACTCGTCTTTTGAGGCGAATGTGTTAATAAGCTAATAGACCTCGTATCGTCAGCTCTGTCCACGTGGGCATTCCGTTCCCCTTTCCTCGTAATAAATGTATAAACGTCTCAACGTATATGATATTACATTTTCTCTCACACCCTGGTTCCTAAATCTGTCAGGTCTTGTTTTGTTTACTATGACTAAATAAAGACGAGCAAAACAATAAATTTACTACTCGTGTCCGACTTAAGTGCAGGTCGAGAAATGAGATGAGATGAAGCTCCTATTTTTGGTATGTGATATGCAAGGATGATGACTAAACAGATCTGTGACACTGTCAGAGAAGCAGATAAAATTATAATAAAGACGAATCTTTATATATAAATGAGCGTGTTTGCTTTTCCTTTATGTATTCGAAAACTACTTGACGATTTGAATGGTTTTCCTTTCCATCTTTTCCATATTCCCCAATATTAAACCACTTTTATCTATTAATACTCATCAGACCCCTTGGTTTTTTATACATATAAAAACTGAAGTGCCTGAAAAGAAAAGGGTCATTGTGATGGAACAGATAATGTGAAACTATTTGTGAGACCATAGCAGTTGACATATTTGGTATAATAATTAGAAATATTATAGACATTACAAATAGTAATTCAAGAAAAATACATCGATTAATATTATAATCGATTTTATAAAGTAATGGCTGATCCTGTATTGATGCATGGATCAGAATGTTGGAAGATCACTAAAATACAAGAACCAAGATTGGAAGCAGCTGAGATGAGATTTTTTAAGAAATATTGCAGGATATACTCTGCTGGATAAGAAACGAAATGAAGATATGAGAAAGGAACTAAATATTTTCAAACTTACAGACCGAAAATTAAATATAGGAACGACTGGAAAGAACATATTGATAGAATGCCAGAAGAAAGATTTCCAAAATTATTGCTAAATTATAAACCACACGGAAGGAGAAATGTTGGACGCCCACACAGAAAATGGTATGAAAAATTTTAACAAATCTAGCTTTCATGAAACCGGAACGAGCCAACAAGATTAATTCCTGGATGAAAAAAGAATAGTATAATCCCCATCCGAGGTCAACGATTCGAAATAAATATCATCATGCTATCAACCTTTTCGTACATTATTATTCGATATAAGTTGAACTTCTCGTATATCGATATTTGACTGTACTTAAATAAATGAAAGTAGTTTAATGGATGTGCTGAACCATGAAAATGGGCAGAATGGGCCAACGGGAGGGTTGTAGTGTCCCTCCTCGGGGCCACGTGCCTAAACCAAAAATTGCGGTATGGGTCATGAGAGAAGAATCCCTGTGCAGAACCCGGAAGATGGTCTACAACTCATATACCACTGTAGAGTAGATTTAATTTGATCATTCATTCATATTGAGAATTATCCTCATCATTGAGGGTTTTCTCCAACCAATATTAGTAATTAATATGCATTTAAAAAAACATAAATTACTAATGGACTTGTAGACTATCAGTTTGCAACAAACATTAAAAAATTTCCCTTAATTAAAGTTCTCCATTGTTCTCGGTCCTCTGTGTCTTCGTCTGTTACACCAAATTTCCTCATTGAATTTTGAGATTGTTCTTTGTCTTCCTTTTCTGCTCTTTCTTTAATTTTCCATGCATAGACAGCCTTTGGTAGTCTTCCATCCTGCATTCTTCTTACGTGTCCATACCATTTTAGTTTTCTGTGTCCAATCTCTTCCATTATACTTCTTTCTGCATTCATCGATTTTCTAATTTCTAATTTTTTACAGTCGAGATTTTCTGGCAGCTTTTCTCCAAAAATTAATTTCAAATGCAGTTATTCTGTTGACATGTTGTTGTATCACTGTCCAAACTTCCAATCCATATAACATTATATTTTCTAGTGTGGATTTATAAATTAGTTGTTTTGTTCTGTTAATGCAGTTTTTACTCCATAGTATAGAGTATAACATTCCTATGGGTTTTCTTCCATTACTAATCCTTTTTTCTATTCCTTTATTTGATGTTCCATCTTTCTCTTTAATTGATCCCAAACAACAGAAATAAAAGATGTCATTTCATCTAACCATAATATGATGGGATAGCGCAAGATATTTCAAATTGCGGTTCTCAGGGCAGTCTGCCCGCCCACTCGAAATAAAGAAATACAAATAACAAGTGTATTACCACTAGTCATAGATATTGTGAAATATTCTGAGTATAAACTTGGCCTGTGTTGTGGTATTGAAAGTAAAGTGGTATCTTGTGCCCAAATTATAATGTGACGAATACAAGAAATAGTTATGCCTATACAATAGCCCAGGAATCCTTCATCGAAGATATCAGACACTGTTTCAGACTACCGGAAACGCAAGCATACAGAATCGTCATCGAGGAGAGACAGAACAAAGCCGCCCAGATACCGACAGAAATTATGGAAACAGATGCAATGAAAACAGAAACCTGGAAGCAACCGAATTTCGAACTTCGGCACCTGTACACACGTTTCGCAGCCCATGGATTTCATGGGAATATATGCCTGAACAACATGTACCATGAACCCAAGGAGGACTGCATCTGTAAATTATGCAACTATCCATTTCCAAAATATCATCTAGCGAAGTGTAAAAACAGGACTCTGCCTCTAAACAATTTAATTAAAGACTGGTAAAAAGCTAAATTTAATTTGATGTACACATTGTGTTTAATAAATATATTACAAATTATAATGTGACGATAGATTTTGATAATGTATTGGTAATAACTTCGTAAATGTGTCTGAAGAGTTTGTAATACTAATCAAGTGAATGCAGATTTTTTGATCGTCTAGACGTAGCCTTGAAATGAAGGACACACATGGTCATAACGTCGGAGATTGAATACAAATCGAATGCACGCATTATGAGCACGCTGTAGTCTGTCAGATCAGTTGTCAGATTAGTCAGTTATATGTCGCAGTAAATGAAGTGTTTTAATTCCATGTAGAGAGTGGGGAATTGAGACTACTGTTTTGCAGGTATTATTCACCTGTATTTTCCAGTCAATATGCAGGTCCATGTATATCACAGATTTTTTACTACTGAGCTATAGGGGATTTTATGTCATTTAGGAGAATTGTAGAGATATCTTAGTAATTTTTTTAAGTTGTGTATTCTTCAGTAGCCTATAATTTGGCACTGGTCTTGTCAGCATGGCCCCGCGTCTTAGCTGAGTGGTTAAGGCAAAAGGCGCAGAGCTATGGGATCTGCGCTGGTTCGGGTCTCCGTGGGGAAGACATTTTCTTATGGAAGTTCGGCCAGTATGGGGCTGGTGCCCACCCAGTATCGTGGAAAATTTGGGTAGCTACAATAACCATCGGCTCCAGTTTGAGAAAACCAGGACTCAACATGCTGACCACATGTCACACCTATAGTGACAGGATGATCGTCTTACCTCTGTGATTAACACATGTAGATGTGATGCCAGCAGCCGGTTAGTAAGCCAATGGCCTTGTAGGCCTGTCGCGCCATGGAGTTTAGTCTTGTTAGCACTAAGATTAAGTCCATGTTTCGTCGACCATTGGAAAATTAACACTAAGTCATTAGTTAGTGTGTCTAGTGCGTAATGTACCCTCAGGGGTCACAGTACAAGAACTGGACAGAACGTAGATACATCTGAAATATTATTATTATTATTATTATTATTATTATTTATTATTTTCCTCGGCTTTCCCCCACATATAGGTTTGCCGTCTTCAGTTTCCATTTATTTTATCATTCCAATCTCCTTCTTGCAAAGTCCTATCATCCATTATAGTTCTGACATAGGTTAAGTTTTATTGTAAAACTTTAATATATCATTTTATGGGAGCGAAACTTGAGTAATGACCAAAAAAAACTGCTAAGTACAATACAAAGCGCAGAAATAAACTTACTTAGAAGAACAAAAGGCTGCACAAGATTGGATCCGATAAGGAATGAAGATATAAGAACAGACTTAAATATATATCCATTGGATGAGAAAATCAGAGAATATAGAGAGAAATGGTTTACACACGTGGAAAGAATGAATGTATCAAGATTACCCAGAGCAGCATTCAACTACAAGCCAAGAGGTTCAAGGAATGTAGGAAGGCCAGTGAAAAAATGGATATTATCTCTCTATCTGGGATATCCCTGAAAAAATTACTAGTTATAATAAAAGTTTGGGAATTAATAATCAAGTTATGAAACCATCCCTTGTACAAAAAAAAACACCAGATTACGTTTATATAAAACTTTGGCTAGACCAGTGTTGACCTATGGTAGTGAAGCATGGACACTAAAAAGACAACATGAAAGCAGAATAACGGCTTGTGCAAATGAGATTCATGCGCAGAACAGCGGGTTACACCAGATAGGATCGGAAAAGGAAAGGACACCGATATCTTAAAAGAATTGAAGACTACGCCAATTTTGTAATATATTAAACAGTACTAACTAAATTGGAAACACCATCGAGAAAGAATGAGTTCAAATCGGATCCCCAAAGCTGTTTATAATCATATACCAAGAGGACGAAGATCAATGGGCCGTCCTATGAAACGCTGGAGGGAAAATTTTCTATAGGATCGTAACAGGCCTTGCCCTAATACTTGGAAGGAAGAAGAAGAAGTGCGTCATTTACATCGTCGGGATGGGAATGAATGCAAATTTCCAAATCAGCGTACAGTTGATTTTCATACGTAGATGATCCTCAAGGACAAACTACATTATTTAGTAATTAATACTTCTAAAACGTATTATGAAGCACCGTTGAGACTATTGCGTAAAAGTTAAAACATAAAATTGGTACCTGAGATCATAGTCGTCCTCAACTATTAAATGTTGTCATGTACAGGAGGCCTTTCGAAACATATGTTTCATCATCTGCTTCTAGAATGGTACCATTCCAGCATTAACAACATTTAATAGTTGAAAACGATTGAGATCATCTCAGGTACCAATCTTATATTTAAACGTTTATTTAGTAATTGTAAATTTGTTTGATCTGACAGAAGAAGCAATTAGAATTGTAAACGAGGCCTCACAATTGTTCTAGACAATTTGCCTAGCCCGTGAAGTGAAGAAGAAGAAGAAGAACTTTAATATGTTCTACCTGGTACCACGTTTACAATTCTAATTGCTTCTTCTGTCAGATCAAACAAATTTACAATTACTAAATAAACGTTTAAATATAAGATTGGTACCTGAGATGATCTCAATCGTTTTCAACTATTAAATGTTGTCAATGCTGGAATGGTACCATTCTAGAAGCAGATGATGAAACATATGTTTCGAAAGGCCTCCTGTACATGACAACATTTAATAGTTGAGGACGACTATGATCTCAGGTACCAATTTTATGTTTTAACTTTTACGCAATAGTCTCAACGGTGCTTCATAATACGTTTTAGAAGTATTAATTACTAAATAATGTAGTTTGTCCTTGAGGATCATCTACGTATGAAAATCAACTGTACGCTGATTTGGAAATTTGCATTCATTCCCATCCCGACGATGTAAATGACGCACTTCTTCTTCTTCCTTCCAAGTATTAGGGCAAGGCCTGTTACGATCCTATAGAAAATTTTCCCTCCAGCGTTTCATAGGACGGCCCATTGATCTTCGTCCTCTTGGTATATGATTATAAACAGCTTTGGGGATCCGATTTGAACTCATTCTTTCTCGATGGTGTTTCCAATTTAGTTAGTACTGTTTAATATATTACAAAATTGGCGTAGTCTTCAATTCTTTTAAGATATCGGTGTTCCTTTTCCGATCCTATCTGGTGTAACCCGCTGTTCTGCGCATGAATCTCATTTGCACAAGCCGTTATTCTGCTTTCATGTTGTCTTTTTAGTGTCCATGCTTCACTACCATAAGTCAACACTGGTCTAGCCAAAGTTTTATATAAACGTAATCTGGTGTTTTTTTTTGTACAAGGGATGGTTTCATAACTTGATTATTAATTCCCAAACTTTTATTATAACTAGTAATTTTTTCAGGGATATCCCAGATAGAGAGATAATATCCATTTTTTCACTGGCCTTCCTACATTCCTTGAACCTCTTGGCTTGTAGTTGAATGCTGCTCTGGGTAATCTTGATACATTCATTCTTTCCACGTGTGTAAACCATTTCTCTCTATATTCTCTGATTTTCTCATCCAATGGATATATATTTAAGTCTGTTCTTATATCTTCATTCCTTATCGGATCCAATCTTGTGCAGCCTTTTGTTCTTCTAAGTAAGTTTATTTCTGCGCTTTGTATTGTACTTAGCAGTTTTTTTGGTCATTACTCAAGTTTCGCTCCCATAAAATGATATATTAAAGTTTTACAATAAAACTTAACCTATGTCAGAACTATAATGGATGATAGGACTTTGCAAGAAGGAGATTGGAATGATAAAATAAATGGAAACTGAAGACGGCAAACCTATATGTGGGGGAAAGCCGAGGAATAATAATAAAATTTCAGATGTATGTAAGTTCTGTCCAGTTCTTGTAGTGTGGCCATCTTGGTGAAACCAAAGGCGCTTGGCGGGAGGGAATATTACCTAGTGAGGGAGGGAACTAGTAGCCATGCAAAAAACATTATCTCATAAAAATAATAATCCAATTTTTATAAAAACAAGGCTATTCTATAATGAACACTCTTAACTTATTAGACAACCAATATTCACTAACGCAGAAATATAGATAAGAAAATGCATCGTATAGTAATTATTATGTTTCCTAAACGCGGCTTATAGCAAAGAAGTTGTAGAGTGCAGGAAATTCATCAACAGCCTTATTTGCTTCCAAAAGCGAGTTGCACTACAATGGATACCATCACACTGTGGGATCGCAGGAAATGAAGCTGCAGATCTTCTTGCAAAACGAGGCACTCAAATTCTACAAGCACCCATGAAAGAAATTCCTTACCATAGATCTGTCACTGCTATCCACGCCAAGATAAAATCTGAATACCATCTGTCATTGTTAGAAAGGACCAAAGAAAGCCCATGGAGAAATAAAATTGTTTCTAAACTACCAGATTGGCCACGAAAAGAAGCTGTCGCAAAATTTCGGATTGCAACAGGACATGACTGTCTCGCTACCCACCTTCATCGTCTGGGAATATTGAACAATCCTCTCTGTATGCTGTGTAGGACTGGTGCCAATATGGATGGATTCTGCCCACCTACTCCACTGTTCTGCACTAACAACTTCTACACTCCATCAACGCTACTGGGAGGCAAAATGATCTCACTGCAAACCTTCTAATCTACTTAAGATTATTCTATTTATATTTCTATAGTGTTTTTATGTTATTGTTTCTATTGTATATAATTATTGTAAATATGTCAATAAGGTCTGTCATTTGGGTGAATGATCTGTATTTTCAAGTGCCCTGCATTAAATAAATAAATAAAATAATGTTTCCTAAACTGAGGGTAGTTCTTGGCAGTACTTGCAAATTGTCCTGATCTATTACTGCGCCATACACTCCTCAAATATGGCTAAAGAAGATTACCTGCAAAGTATATGCCATGTTCACATTTTTTAAAGGATGTAAACGTCTATTTATGTACTCACATGACTATTTACGCACTCACATGACTGCATCCCGTGACTAAAACTATTGCCGGATGTTGTTAACATGATATCTTTTCCTTTCTTTTCTTTTGAAAAAAGCGTTCTAAATTTAAACACAAACGAGCGAGGAATTGTTAGTTCAGCTAACTACTTTACAGTGAATACATTCCACAAACTATGAAACACCGTGAAACACAATATGGGGGATTGCAGACTATGAGTTTGATTGTAAATATTTTTAACTTATAAAATATTGGTCATTTTTAGTATTTATACGAGATACTAAAGGCCAACACGCACACAGTATTGAGTAACACTAAGAAATTTGGACTGGAAGTAAATATCAATAAAACGGTATATATGGTAACACATAGAAATACATTATATAATGGAAATGGACAGCTAGTGACAAATGAGGGAAATTTTTGAGGGACAATAATCACAAAAATGGGAATGAGATGCACAAAGAAATTAAACATAGATTCAATTATGGAAATGCGTGCTATTATGCATTACAGAGACTTTTGATGCCACAATTCCTTTCAAAAAACGTCAAACTGAAAATATATAAAACTATTATTCTACCAGTTATAATATTTGGATGTGAAACATTGACTCTTATTTTAAGGGAGGAAAGGAGATTACAGGTATTTGAGAATAACGTTTTTAGGAAACTTTTTGGACCAAAGAGAGATGAATAGACAGGTGAATGGAGAAGACTACATAACAGTGAACTACATGGTCTTTATAGGAAGCCAAATATAATAAGAACAGTTAAGTATCGTAGACTGCGATGGGCAGGACATGCGGCACGAATGGGAAATGAAAGACGTGCATGGAAGCTTCTTATAGGTAAACGAAAGAAAAAACGCCCAGTTGGTAGACCAAGAATGAGATGGGAGAATAGCATTAACTATGATTTGAGTAAAGTAAATTATACAGGAATGATTGTAAAGCATTAGCTCAGGTTAGGGATGTATGGAGAGCTTATGTACGCGCGGCCATGAACCTACGATAGTGCCAGTGAGTTAGTATTTATACAAAGCACTCTTGATGTTTAAAATGCATTTTGTACCAATGACTTCTTATTAAAGTCTTGAGTTAAGACCTGACTGCCACATGATTACTCGACAAGTCCATGACGCATTGTGAAGAGTGTTTTCCCGCGGACAAGTTCATTGTCCGACTATAAACTCGTGAGAACGCTACCGTGACCTGACCTGCTCTAATGGCGTTAACACTACTATAAAGCAGGAAATTTCTTTTGTTATCTGGACAGGTTGCTGTTTTTCTGGGGTAAATCATATTTCCTTTGTTTTTCAGAAATCAAAGCAAATATTCTGTTATAAATTCAGGAACAAAAATTTTGCAATGATACCATTGTAGGAGTGTAACCTGGGTCCAAATTTAACAGATGATTTAATTGAATTAGTATACTGCATTACTTTTTATACGCTTTATATTAGCTTGACCTGTATCCAGTAGTGCCAATTTTTATGGGCCCGCCGGGCCCGGGCCCACCCAATAATTTCCTGATTCAATATTGTTTTTAATTTTTATACCACTTTTGAGTTAAATAATATAAAAGAAAGAACAATCTGCAGTGTAGTAGCAGCCTAGCAGGTAGTCTGAAGGGACCGGTTGACAGTCTGTACAAAGTTGCGCCGCTATCCACATAACCACTGGCTTTGATTCTTTGATTCCGCGACAATGGAAATTCAGTCTGTAGGCTTGTTTGTGATATAGGTCGGGACTCGGGTACCGCAAGCCCACTAAGGAACGGCTCAAAGTAGGTCTTCCTTTTGATTTTAGATGTTAATGTGAAATATGAACAAACTTGCTACTTAACGGCACTTTCAACAATACCGAGAACACTTTGTAGTTTTTCCACACTTAAGTTTGCTTTTGCTCTTCAAACGCGTGTAGCCCTCATGGGCTCCAGTCAGCGTTTCTGACTACAGTTCAAGAGGTCCCGGGTTCGAATCCCGGTCAAACCATAAGATTCCTAAAAGGGAATTATTCCTGTGGTTGCCCATTACTGCTATAATAATTAAAACATTACAGTAAGATTTTAAAGTAAAAAAAAAGTTAAAACATTTGAAGTAACATTTTAACATACGGTACATAAATTAATAACCAATTTTAAATTCATAACATTTTAAATTATTTTTCACTTGTCTTTCTATTTACAATTGGAGGCTTAACAGGGGTTGTTCTTGCTAATTCGTCAATCGAAAATTTAACTTTATATTCAGTTTAGTTAATATTATATTGTAATCCATCGCCACTTAAATATAAATTTCACCTTGATATTTGAACGTTTTTGGTTTTTTATTTTACTTGTACCGAAATTGACATTTCGATACAGGAATTACGTCTTACTGCGCAAACTATACGTCATCGTGTCTCCATCTCGAGTGTCATCTTTATGAACAGTGCAAATGCTTTCCTATCTATCCTTTCCTTTCCTAGTGCGCACCCTGTGCTATCGCGCATTCCCCCCCCCTCTCCCTGTGAACTCTCATAAATAGCTGTGTTTTTGTAACATCGAATCATCATCTACTTAGTCACCGTCGGAGTCTGGTCAGAGCAGCTCAGGAGAGCTGGTTTTGTTTGTTTAGTCCAGTAAGCCAGGGTGGGGACGCTAGGACAGTACTTCCCCCAACCCGAGGCTGGACTAGAGTGAGTGAGTGATAATGTATGTATGTATGTATGTATGTATGTATGTATGTTAAATTTATATCATATTTTCTTTTTGTATAGATGATCTACTATGATTTCTTTTCTTTGTAAATTAAACATTTATTTATTTATCTTTATATTATATCTGAATATATTTTGACTCGCATTAAAAGCATTAGTTGTGCTTTTTACTTACTCTATGCCTATTCATTCAGTAGTTAACATATGCCAGATATCAAAGTCAAAATCCAAAAGCTTGCTCAACCGTGTGTTAGTTCCTTTATCCCAAAGCTTCCACGATTGTATTTTATAAGTCAGTAAACATTACATATTGGGAGAATTTAGTAAAGAAGGTTGAATTCCTCTTTGCCTCTATGGGCCCGGGCAAAGATGTCACAAATTTGAACAATCTATGCTTTCCAATCAAAATAGTTATCAACAATAACGGTTTGATCCAGCACCTATACGGTGCATATTTTTCTATGGGGTTAACTGTATGATATTCATGGTCTGGAATTTATCACCCTTCATATAATCGGAGTAACGTAACTCCGTCTTCCATGTGCCCCAACCTAAGAAATGGATTACAATTCCGCTAATGCCAGGGGAGAAAATCAGAAATATCATAAAGAACAACCTGATGGCATTAGACAAAACGAAAATAATAAACACTTTACCCTGCCAGGATACTGATCTAGTTGTCAACAAAGGTATTATTTTACTATATTTCCCTCCACACTGCTCCCTTATGTCCCAGTCTCTGAATATGGCATTTATGAGGCTTTTAATACTCTTCACCACTCACGGTTCACATCCATCCAGAATTAGGCTATATAACTTCAGCCTGGAGGCTAATCAATTTAAATTCCCTGTTTCCATTTTTCTCGGAAAGATTAACATAGATAACATGGATTTTTCATGATACTTAGGAACAAATACAACAGTTATTGTGTTACCACATTCTGCTGATGTTAGCGCACGAACTTGACGCTGGCCTTCTCTTGCAATTATTTTAGAATGATGTTCAGGTACCACAACCATTATTATAAACGTGTACTCCTGATAATTTGTTTTCGTCTATAACTTCAGTTAAAAAGACAAACAAATTGGAATACTGCAACCTTGTGAAAGTATGACACACGAGCTTCCGATACATCTTTTGGTTTTCTCATTTTTAAATCAGGGTGACAACCTACAAATTTTATATCTCAATATTTTCTTGCCGATTAAGAGTTTTTATTGAAATCATGCTTGCAATTGTTCTGTTAGTCCTCGTAATCAGTTATATTATATGGGTGCGAAACATGGATTACTTTAAGGGAGGAAAGGAGATTACAGGTATTTGAGAATAAAGTACTTAGGAGGATTTTTGGACCAAAGAGAGATGAACAGACAGGTGAATGGAGAAGACTACATAACAATGAACTACATGGTCTTTATAGGAAGCCAGATATAATAAGAACAGTCAAGTCTCGTAGACTGCGATGGGCAGGACAGGTTGCACGTATGGGGAATGAAAGACGTGCATGGAAGCTTCTTGTAGGAAAGCCAGAGGGAAAACGCCCAGTTGGTAGACCAAGAATGAGGTGGGAGAATAACAAACTATGATTTGAGGGAAGTGGATTATACAGGGAATGATTGGAAAGGATTAGCTCAGGATAGGGATGTATGGAGAGCTTATGTCCGCGCGGCCATGAATCTACGGGTTCGACAGTGCCAGTGAGTAAGTAAGTGAGTAAGTAAGTGAGTAAGTAAGTAAGTAAGTAAGTAAGTAAAGTAAGTAAGTAAGTAAGTAAGTAAGTAAGTAAGTAAGTAAGTCCACGTAATATTTACACTGTAAAACCAAAAAGTCGATTTGCATATTAACCCTTAAATTGACAAAACAACCATTTTGTTTGCCAGTTAATTAAATGATTCGGACCGCAATTAAAACAAAAGAATGTAAAACTTTAAGTTATTGAACACTATTGTGTAATTTGACACATTAAAGAAATTTCTATTCATTTATTTTTTGTATGGTTTAAAAACAATATTAACTAAATTAAATCGATGTATCATAGAATCCATTGCCAATTTAAGGGTTAATTTAGTTATTTTGCAATTTTAAATTCTTGATCGGTATTAAACACACATTGAAAATGTCCCGACTTTTTATCAATTGATATCTAATTTTCTTTTCTTTTTTATTTGTTACATATTGTTCGAAATTTGTTGCAGACTCCTTATATTTTCTGATAATATTTTTTAAAACTCATTTTACCATCAATTATTACAGTTCAACTGATTCGTCCTTGATTTCTTTGAAGCACATTTTTGACTACATTGTTTTTAACTAAGTACCATTTGCACAAAGAAAGCATTAAGTTAGATTAGGAAATGACACCGATATGGACGCAAATCGAGATATACTGTGCCACACCTAAGGACACTGATTGAAAGAACATCATATATTTGGCATGTATCTTACCCTTATATAACACTGCAATATGGAAAACAGCGAAAGGAATAGATGTAATTTAATATCATGTATATGAATTCTGGAAATAAATATAGTGGAACCTAGCTTACCTTGGCTAGGTAGACACCACTGAAATGACATCGGATTATTTAAACGCTTGTGACTTTATCGAGGACGCTTAACAAACAAGTTATAATAAGGATTCAATCTCATTTAACAAAGTAAAATGTTCATACTATATCTAATTAGTCGACAGTAATGATATAATTCCTTTGACGTATTAGTCATATAATTAAAGTATGTATTAACATGTCTAAACTTGAAAGATAATGTGATAACAAAAAAAAACATGATAATACTAACATATACAGGAAAAGAAACATCAAAGTTAGCCAGTACATTAAAGAAAGCTGACAAAAACATAAAAATAGCATACAAAACTATTAAATTAAATAACATAATAAGCAATAAAATGGAAGAAAATAACAGTTTCAATAGTAAAGAAGTTATATAAATTGGCATGTAAAAATTGTAACAAATTTTATATAGGAAGAACAAACAGAAGTTTTAATATTATATTTAAAGACAATTTTTGAGACTTTATTCACGCAGAAGGAAATTCAAGCTACGCAAAACACTTTATCCATGCAGGATATGATATATTAGATATTGAAAAAACCCTAACAGTAATGCACAGAGAAAATAATCCAGCTAAGATAAACGTACTCGAGGAGATGGAGAATTTGAAGGCAGTTAACAACGACCATCTGATAAATGAAAACGCACCCAGTACGTGTAATCCCCTCTACCAGATATCATTAAAACACCAGTATAAAATCAGGGCTTAACATATAATAATTCTACTGATGATTGGATTAGTTCCGAAAGCGCTACAGATAATTTTTAATTTGAGGAGACGGACCTTTTAGGTAACTATTTTATAATTTTATACTTTGTTTATTTAATTAGTAAGTTGAAAGCTATTTCAGCGGCTTTAGTGCGAAATAGAGACACTATCCCGTCCAACCACCAATATCCCATTCTTCCCCTGTTTCCTCTATTTTACGATATATACCTACACTCCTCTCCTGCATTAGGCAACAGTGAATATCATAAATTCACACATTCGACCAGTGTTATTTACATAAAACACGGTTTAATATTGTTAATGGATGTTGTATGTAGAAGGGTGAGATAATCATGACAAAATTAATATTGTCTTTTAGTGATATATCTGGAGTAAGTACAGGGTGAATAAAATATGAAGATAATGTTCAAAAGTAATTCCTGCTATGAACATAAACAAATTCGTATCTGGAAATGATATTGATAGATGCTTTTATGCATTAAAACAAGTTTTTAATTCGATGACAACAAGTACGGTAGCAAAAATTAAAACAAAACAATACTGAAACGAATAGCTATGTGTGGAGACAAACATGGACATTATTAGAAAAAGATAAGGTTCATATTAAACGCATGGGAAAGAAACTACTAAGGAAGATATATGGAGGAATACAGGAACAAGATACATGGAGAATTAGAACGAATAACAACAATAATAATAATAATAATAATAATAATAATAATAATAATATAATAATATAATAATAATATAATAATAATTATAATAATAGTAATAATAATAATAATACTAATATTAATAATAATAATATATATATATATATGATAGATTATACGAGAAACACCAATTAATATATATCTTACACTGGGTAATGATGAAGTCGAGGTTAGATTAAATATAAATTTAGATTTCTTTTAAAAGATGCCAATGTCACCAGGAATTGAAATAATTATATAGGGATTTAGTTCTGGTAGCAGATATTAGAAGAAAGGGACTGAAGTGGGTAGGACATATGTTGCGGATGAAGCAGGAAAGAGGTGGCAAGTAGAATTTCAGAAGGGAAACCAGAAGGAAGAAGAAAGGTTGGAAGACAGAAACTAAGATGGTTGGATGAGGTTGAGGAAGACTTAAGACAACTGAAGGTTAAAAGATGGAAACAGAAAACTAGGAATAGAGAAAAATGGACAGATGTTATAAAAAAAGAGGCAAGGATCTTAGAGGACCGTAGAACCAAAGGAAGAAGAAGACATTGTTCACTAGTGTTCGCAACTTATTATTCGGTATCTTTGTGTAAGGTAATGTGTCTGCCTTGTCTGTAGTGGAAGCTAGAGTAATTTTTGGGCTATATATAAACCTTGCAGAATGGTTGAATAGTCACATCAGCAACGATTTCAGCATCTTCTTCTTCACTTCATAGGTTAGGCAAATTGCCTGTTCCGCCTCACAGTTGTTCTGTCCATTCAGCCAGAATGATACTTTTTATTTGCCTACGTCACTTTGCGATCAATTCCCAATAAACTAGGGGGAGTAATTGTCCTCGTGATATCTATTGCTATCCTCCCTTTCTTTAATTCCAACTTCCGAGGAAACCGATTTTGACATCGCATGTTAAATATTAAAAACACCCTAACAGTAATGCACAGAGAAAATAATCCAGCGAAGATAAACGTACACGAAGAGATGGAAATCATGAAAGCACCTCACAACAACGACAGCCTGATAAACGAAAACGAAAACCAGTACATGCAACCCCCTCTACCAGATCTTCAGTGAAACACCAGTTTTGAATCCTGCCGATGATGGAACAAGTCCCGAAAGCGCTACAGTTAAATAATTAATTAAGTTGAGGAGACGGACCTTTCAGGTGAATATTCCGTAATTTATATTAATTTTACCCTATCAACCAAATTATATTCTGAATTATAGTAAATACACCTCAAAGTTCTGTCCATCTTTTCACTGGCCTTTCTACATTCCTTGAACCTCTTGCTTTGTAGTTAAATGCTGCTTTTGGTAATTTTCTTACATTCGTTCTTTCTACATTAGGTTTGGGCAGGTATTATTGGCGACCTGTTAATTGGACAATTTGTTTTGCCATATCATCATAAAGTACATGCATATCTGGACCACAAACATCTTGAAATTGTGGATCCACGGCTTAAAGTCATCCTGGAGGACTTATTCCTTGGATTTTTCGACCCTAATAAAATCCGTAACCCACACCGGATTTGAACTCGCGACCCTCGGGATACGAGGCAAGGAACTTCACGCCGAGATCGGTGCTCAAAAACATGATGTAGACAAATTAACTGTTTGAAAAATAGTTTGTGTGTGTTCAGTATAATGTAATAATACAGGAAATACATATAACATATCTTTTCAAGCATAATTCACAAGGTAGGAGTGAAAATTAGACACGAATACTGCTCAACTGCAAAAACAGTTATTTAAACCACACAGGCAAGCAGAGGCAACAGGATTTCCGAATACACAACAAGCATCACAAACGTATAAACAAATTGGTATTACAAATATTATTAAAGTAAATTAACATATCTGTATTTATTAGTGAAGGGCAACAGCAGAAAATAGTGCTTGTATAATGGGCATCAAATTAAAAAAATTCTAACAAAACAAACAAGAAGAAGCTATAACTTCACCTTCTTCTTCGGCTTTCCCCCACTTATAGGTTTGCCGTCTCCAGTTTCCATTTATCTCTGTCATTCCAATCTCCCTCTTCCAAATTCCTATCATCTATTATGGTTCTGACGTAAGTTTTCCATTTCTATCTTGCTCTGCCACATTTATTTCTTCCGGGGTTGACCATTAGTATATTTTTTTTGGCCATCTTTCATTTTTCATTCTTTGTACATGGCCATACCATTTAAGCGTTTGATTTTCAATCCTCTTAACAACAGATGTGGTGACATTCATTTCTCTCCAAAGGAATTCATTTCTTATTTTATCCTGTCTTGTTTTTTGGAGGCTTCTTCTAAAATAATCAAATTCAACTGTTCTAATTTTATTCTTTTGTAATTCCGTCAGAGACCAAGTTTCACTCCATATGGCAAAATATTATGTATTATGCTCTTATAAATTTTCATTTTAGTTTCCTTTCCTGTAATATTTTTGTTCCAAACTATTCCATGTAATGCCTTAGTTGCATTTTTTGCCATTGCATTTTTAGTCTGTACATATCTCTCACAGGTACCTAAACTTGTAATTATTGACCCAAGATATTAAAAAAAATCACATTTTTTATTTTCCCTGTTTCGAGTACGAGGTCATCCACATACTTTCCCAAACACATATATTCTGTTTTCCGTAAATTTATATTCAGTCCCCATTTTTTGATATTCTTCCATTAGTTTATTTATCATACATTTCATATGATCTTCATCCCCTGCAAAAATTATTTGATCTTCTGCAAACAACAATGAATGCAGTACTTTTCCTCCTATAGGAATACCCATTTCAGAACATTTTTTATACCATAAGTTAAGAGTCTAGTCTAAATAAATTGTTAAAAAGAATTGGTGACAAACTACATCCCTATAACTTCCCATTAACTTAAAAAGAATTTAACGGTAAAATTATACCGACTCTAACTGCAATGAGAAGCGCTGAAATTTTTCATTACTGCTAATTGTCTACTTTATATATATACCAAATGCACATTTGTTAAACTGAAAGCAATAAATATATTATAAACTCGTTTATAGGTCGCGCAAGGGATTTTGAAGAATGTCCTTGATCGTAAATCCAATGGGAGAGCATATCAAGACTGCTGAGATGTGAATTCCCTGTCTGCCATGTGTACAAACAAAACAGTTCCTCTACAAAAACATGTACAGTCCATAGAGAACTATAGTGAGACGCGGATGTGTTGATTTTAGATTTTAAACCGTAGACTTTAATTATACTATTTTGTACACTTGCTGCCTCAAGTCTTAAAATTATAGTGCAATGTGAATATCGGGTCCCCAGCCATTATAGCTGGTCTTCTCAACCTGGAGCCGCTACTTATTGTAGATACCCAAATGCCTCACGATGTTGGGTGGGCATCGGTCCCATACTGGCAGAAATTCCTTGAGAATATTTCTTCCCCCGTGGAGACTCGAACCAGCGCAAGTCCCGTAGCTCTGCGCCAAGGCTTCTTGCCTTAATCACATGGCTACGGCGCGGGGAAGACTATAAATTGTTAAAATTGAAGTGACATTTAGTGTTATTTAAAACATTAACAGAGTGATATAAACCAAATACAGTGTGTGTACGTGTGTATATATAGCCTATATATATAGGCCTATATATATATATATGTGTGTGTGTGTGTGTGTGTATGTATATACAGTGAATATACTTTCTCCACGGATAAAGATGTCCTAACTCACTGGCACTATCGAACCCGCAGGTTCATGTCCGCGCGGACATAAGCTCTCCATACATCCCTATCCCGAGCTAATGTTTTCCAATCATTCCCCGTATAATCTACTTCCCTCAAATCATAGTTAATGTTATTCTCCCACCTCATTCTTGGTCTACCAACTGGGTGTTTTCCCTCTGGTTTTCCTACAAGAAGCTTTCATGCACGTCTTTCATTCCCCATTCGTGCCACATGTCCTGCCCATCGCAGTCTACGATAAAGATTACCTACATTATTTAATTTTTGTAGTGAGAATTTAAAAATGTTTAGCAGTGACTGTATTTGATATTCGCTAGCGTGGGAGATAGCAATGACGTGTGGTCATACTTCCTATTGGCTGAGACCTACATCTGGTTAGTACAGGACTCGCATCTAAGCTCTAATTACAAATTTCATTCGTCAGGAATCATTGCTAGGGTTATATTTATAACTAACAAACTCACTGGCACTATCGAACCCGTATGTTAATGGCCGAGCGGACATAAGCTCTCCATACACCCCTATCCTGAGCTAATGCTTTCCAATCATTCCCTGTATAATCTACTTCCCTCAAATCATAGTTAATGTTGTTCTCCCACCTCATTCTTGGTCTACCAACTGGGCGTTTTCCTTCTGGTTTTCCTACAAGAAGCTTCCATGCACGTCTTTCATTCCTCATACGTGCAACATGTCCTGCCCATCGCAGTCTACGAGACTTAACTGTTCTTATTATATCTGGCTTCCTATAAAGACCATGTAGTTCATTGTTATGAAGTCTTCTCCATTCACCTGTCTGTTCATCTCTCTTTGGTCCAAACATTTTCCTAAGAACTTTATTCTCAAATACTTGTAATCTCCTTTCCTCCCTTAAAGTAAGAGTCCATGTTTCGCATCCATATAATATAACTGGGAGAATAGCAGTTTCATATATTTACTCTTTAATGTTTTTTTTTGGGGTAACTTGAGATTAGAAGTGTCTCTTTAATTGATAATACTAGCATGCATTTCCAGAACTGAGACTATATTTTATGTCTTTCTTTCTGCACCTCATTTTTGTTTGTAATTATTTTCCTTAGGTATTTGAATTCAGCTACTTGTTCAAAATTTCCCACATTTGTTATCAACTATTTCCATTAGGTATATAATGTATTTCTGTGTGTGGCGATATATTTATTTTATTTTTGTTTGCTTCCAGCCGCAATTTCTTAGTGTTGAGCATATTCAATAGAGCGTGCGTGCTGACCGTTAGCATCTCCTCGCTATCGCCTTGTAATACCACGTAATCAGCATAAACTAACAGCTTATTAAAATGATTGAGTTGTAGGCATTCTTCTCCTCTAAAGATTTGATGGCATGCTCTAGTACAAAATTGGATAGTAGATACGATGGTTCATCTTCTTGCTTTAACCAATTGTGAATTTCAAAAGTATTCGAAAAACTGTTTGTCTACACGCACCATACTCTTCGTGCCATTTAGACACATTCGAAAAAAATGTAACTTTTTAGGAATTCCGAAATCCAACAGGATAGGATATAACATTTCCCTCTCAATCGAGTTGCATGCCTTTTTGAAGTAGCCTGTACATGCATTTGTTTATTGCTAGTAATAGATAGTAACATTGCAGCTATTTTGTAAATTTTTAGGTTGTAACTTAAGCTGAAAAGGGAAGATTTTCATAAAATTATAAAAAAAATAATTTATGCGGTTGTAAAAATATATAATTTTTTATCAAGGCTTTTAAGTATGTATGTATGTATATATATATATATATATATATATATATACATACATACATATACGTATAGGCTATATACATACATATATTTTTTACAGGTTTATTGCGTATTGTACGAAAATATTTACAAGTGACTGTAAAATAATAATAATAATAATAATAATAATAATAATAATAATAATAATAATAATAATAATAATAATCCATCCATAGTAATTCTGCCCGAAGGCAGGTCCTTCACTGCAATCATAGCATTTTCATGCTATGCTTGCAGCTTTACTAGGGAAATGTGTAGGTGTGGTAGCTTCCCGTTACTTTCCACACCGGTGAATTATGATAATGATAATGGTAAGGATGATAATGATAGGGATGATGGCCATATGATTTCGGGGACCGTTTGGGCCTTAACGTTTTCCTGACATTTGTCTTACAGGTGAGGAAAAACCCCGATAAAAACCTCACCCAGAAAAACTGCCCCGACCGGGGATCGAACCCGGGCCCGCTGCGTGACAAGGCAGCACGCTACCTCGAGACCACAGCGGTGGACATAATAATAATAATAATAATAATAATAATAATAATAATAATAATAATAATATAATAATAATAATCTCTATCTTCGGGTTTTTACAGCTGCTGCCGTCTTCCCGTGCCAAACCTCCAAAGCCTACGGTCTTGGGCATCTTCGATGCTTAGCCCTCTAGCTTGCATTACTGTCTTCATGTTTTCCTTCCAAGTTAACTTTGGTCTTCCTCTTTTCTTCTTTCTGTTCGGATGCCATTCATATAGTTGCTTGGGCCATCGCTCATCTTATTCCTCGTATATTCCATGTGCCTATATTCAATGTCCGTTTTCGTTGCTTTTGTCTTTCATACTTTTTTCTGTCCGGCTTTGATTGATTTGGTCTTTTAGCATTTTGTTTTTTTTTTCTAATGTGTGGGGAGCTGGCCCACAGCATAAACCCCCAACCTGGAGGACCAGGAAAATTTCTGTCTGGGGTTTCCTCCCATAGCCTTTGAAGATCCCTCTTCACAGCAAGGCAGCGTTTCTCTATTTCCCTTAGAGATAGGGTTGCCTCTTCCGCCAGATCCGCCGTGTTGAAGGAATAATAATAATAATAAAATATAATAATAATAATAATAATAATAATAATAATAATAATAATAATAATAATAATAATAATATGTAGTTAGTAGACAACATTTTATACCATATTTAAAACTGTGTGACCAAAAGTAGAACTTTCCTATATATATAGGCCTATATATATATATATATATATATATATATATATATATATATACATATATATACACATATATATATTCAATTGAGTTGGTGTTTACTTGATGAAAATCCATATTTATTAATTAAATAAAAATAAAACTACGTTTTATTTTTATTTAATTAATATATATATATATTATATATATGTGTGTGTGTGTGTGTGTGTGTGTGTGAACTGAAGCATATATTAGACTCTTAGTTCAAAAGTCAGGCAGACCTTGCCTCTAATTAATGCCTTCCTTAAGTATATATACAAGGTATCTATATGAGGCGATGAGCTAACCACTTGTCACTCGCTGATATCTGTGGGAATTAAACGCAACGAAATTAGTTTTTTTTTATGTAACTCCACGAACGGATGTAGGGGTACCGTTATAGACACCCTACGTATATATGTACCCTACATATACAGGTGTAACATAACTCAACGGCAAAATTTCAGAAATTAGTTCCTCATATGGAGAGGATAAAAAAAGTATATTACAACGTGGGTCCGGAAATGGATAATTACAGAGTTATTCGAGCTTTTATGAATATTCGGTCATTAAGGTTACAGTAGTTATTGACAGTCTGGTTTCTGTTGATAGCAGGCTGGTGTCAGGAATGAGTTCCTCATATGGAGAGAATAAAAAAAGTATATTACAACATGGGTCCGGAAATTGATAATTACAGAGTTATTCGAACTTTTATAAATGATAGGTTATTAAGGCTTACAGTAGTTAATGACAGTCTGTTTTCTCTTGATTGTAGACTGCTGTGATGTACACAAACGAAGAACATGCCTGTATTGAGGCACAAGGAGGTCAGTTTGAACATTTCATCTGACAGAACAGAGCGCTCCAACAAGTCCCTTGCATTTTTGTCGCCATGTACTAACATTAATAAAAGTTCGAATAACTCGTAATTATCAATTTCCGGACCCATGTTGTAATACACTTTTTTATTCTCTCCATATTAGGAAAATTGGGCTTACAAGACTAGAAGAAGTTGAACTCATTCCTGAAATTTTGCAATTGAATTATGTTACATCCTGTATATCGGCAGTTGTGAGACAGATTGATTTTGCCCATATATATATACTAATGTTAGGCCTATATGTGTGTATGTGTGATATGGCTAAGTTAATATGCGCCAGGAATTAGCAAATTCTAATATTCGTAGCAGAATACACTTCTGCACAATCTTCGCTTAAATACTCGTAGTAGACAACTATGATTAAATCACTATTTTTATATTACACTTATCTATCCCGTAAGAGATGGCTTCGGTCCTTAAATAGGGATAATCATCATCATCCTGCCAGGTATTAGTCCTAGAAGAACTGTTACGGCCTGAGAAAGCGGTTTTCGTGCCATCTTTTCATAGGTCGACCAAGTGACCGTTTCCCCATTTGGACAGTAGTTCATTATTGCCTTGGGGATCCTGGATCTAGCCATTCTTGAGACATGTTCCTTCCAGTTTAGCTGATATCTGGAGATGTAGTCCAGTATTGGTGACACATTAAGTTCTTGAAGGATTTCTACATTTTTCTTTCGATCCCATTTGATGTAGCCAGCTGTTCGGCGCATAAATTTCATCTCACAAGCTGTTAGTCTGCTTTCATCTCTCGTCCTTATAGTCCACGCTTCACTCCCATAACATAGGACTGGTCGAGCCATTATTTGATAAAGACGAGTACGAGTTGATGTTTTGCACTAATGAAGGTTTTAAAACTCTATTAATGATTCCCATTGATTTGTTGAATTTCACAATTTTCTCTGATAAATCCAAATTTTCAACAAAAGAGAGTTTATATCCCAAATAAGTAAACACATTAACTCTCTCTAAAATTGTATTATTTAAACAAATTTTGCTAGGACTACTAAATGAAATTACTAGGAACTACTACTTTTACATCTTAATTTAACCTCTCACCTTATTGGCACTTCTAGTGCCCCACGCTACACGGGTCTTACACACACATGTAGGGGAGAATAATTTAAACATTGGATCACACCACTTTGTTGACTACACAAGGACATGGAGGGCCTCCCCGAATAACATTAACTAAATAAAGGGCCTTCTCTGAGTTAATACGAACATTTAAGACGAAACACTATTTACTCTTACTTTTTTAATTTCTTTCTTTCTCGTTTTCTTTCATTTACACTGTTCTTCCTTTTTGTTTTACCTTTGTTAACCTTTAATATTATTCACACATACAAACACAAGTCAGGACACACACCCAGACCCAAGGTGGATATTTAAAATCCCCTACCCCGCCGGGAATCGAACCCGGGTCGCCGGAGTGGAAGGTAGGGATTCTACCGACTCGGTCACGGCGACGGACTACTCATACCAAACATAGCGAATATTATAATGATGATAGCCAGATGACATTCAGGGAGTTAAACTAAAAATAAGGTACATAATCAACAATCACGGATTGTTCCGGTCTCATTGATTCTCATTCAAAAAGTTGAATTCGTTTCTTTTTCGGTCCACCAACATTCCTGACTCCTTTTGGTTTGTAATTAAGTATACATTTTGGAATGCGATCATCTTTCATTCTTTGAACATGTTTCTTTCCAATTTTATCTAAAAGTTTAAAAAATATTTACCATCATCATCATCATCATCACTCCAGGGATTAGGCAATTGCCCGTTCCGACTTCATATTGCATCAGCCCAACGTCTTCTAGGTCTTCCAACATCACGCCTTCCTCTTGCTTGATAGTTCCTGGCTAACAATGGATATCTCTCCTTACTCATTCCATCCATGTGATCAATCCATTTCTGTCTGTAATTCGTGACTTTATCCAATAAAGGCTGTACTTTCAATTCTTCTCTTATATCCTCATTTCTTATTCTATCAAGTCTTGTACATCCTTTTACTTGTCTTAGGAACCGCATCTCTGCCGTCTGTATTCTATCCTTCTGTCTTTTCACTGGAGCCCAAGTTTCACATCCATACAATATTGTGGGAACCGCCATAACATTATACATTTTTATCTTGGTTTCTTTTTTATTCTATTTACCTCATTTCTAATATCTTCACTTCTTTTATCTAAAAGTTTGCAGCCAGCCACACTTTTAAAAATCTCATTTTAGCTGCTTCTATGATCTTCTCATCTCTTTTTAGTTGAAACCCAAAATTCACTACCATACAATAGTAAGGGGACTGCCACTGATTTATAAAATATTAGGTTTGTTTTCTTTCTTGCGTTTTTAAATATTATTTTAATTGTGCCACATATATAATTAAATTTATTTAGTTTGTTAAACAGATCATTTTTAAAATAGGACATTTTATAACCCAATTAATGTACATACTATGTTATTTACAAATATGGGTCGCACGGCCAGCAAGCCGTAAGTACTCTTGACAGTCCGTATCAATAAAATAATGTCTACTAATAATACAAATGGATAGAACAAAACAAAAAATTAAATTAAATTAAAAATAAAAAACAATAGATCATCATCATATAACTGTCTTAATTTTTAAAAATATTTTGGTTCAACATAGAGTTAGCATTCCCTAGTATATACTGAATGAATGAATTCATTAAAAATATTAATATTTCTGATCAATAATTAAAAATGCTTTCTGTTATAGATAACAATACGATTTAACAACACAATATTACATTATACATTAATTAGGTTAAGTAAAATTATTAAGTTTTAATAATATTACACCTTTCTTACATACCGTACACGTATTTATTTATTTTCCGCTTGCAGCAGAATGTCAAATCGTTATTCGCACCAAAATAATAAACAAATTTAGTGTCTCTATATTTTGTTTCATGAATCAAGAAACTACATACGCATGATTTGAAAATTAACGAATTCAAAATAAATAATTTTAACACTGTAGGCCTAATTTACGTTAATTATGACAAACTATGGCAAATGTTAACAGAAATTTGTTAATTTGGGTGTGCGTAAATATTCTAAAATTACACTATATTTTGTTCCATGCATTAAAAACATGTACTTCTAGTTTTATAATGAATATTTAAATAAGAAAACATGTTTTAATAATAGCACAAATAGAGCTAAAATTACAAATAATGAATGAATGAGCGAATGAATGAATAAATAAATAAATAAATATTAAAAATTAATACTGATATCATTCCCAACAACGATATCCTATATATAATATACAAACGGAAGCGGTGATATTTACGAATTTTGGTAAAAATAGTTCTTAAAAAATAGTATTATTCCATTAGGTTTTTTGAAAGCACTAATTAGAGGTTTAATTCCTCTTTTAACTTTTTAACTTTTTATTATTATGTGACTATTTAAATATATTCACTAAATAATAAGCGAGATAAAAACGTTTAAACCATGTAAAAATAGTAAATAATTTAAAGATAAAGGCAAGAAACTTTTCCACGCTAAGTATATTAATTTACCCAGGTAAAGTCCCACGCACCCAAATAAATAGGAATGAAATAAATCTTAATTTTCGAATAAAACAATAAACTAGCTTAATGGTAAATTTGAATGGAAAAAAATAGGCTAATTATAACCGTGACAGACAATATAAAAATATATATTTGTCTCAATTTTGTAAAACATTTTGATTCAACGTAGAGTTTGTATTCCTTTTAGTACAGTGAATGAATGAATGAATGAATGAATGAATGAATGAATGAATGAATGAATGAATGAATGAATGAATGAATTCATTAATACATTAATAAAATAAGTGTAAGCTTGAAGTATACAAACAAATAAATGATAACATCATTAACTTCACTCACATATGCGCACATGTACATACAGGTAAACCTTATTAAAATGCAAATTTTAAATAATTATGGCTAATTTTTATATTACCGAACATTAATTAAAAATTATTTCTCCTCTAATTTTCTGATTGAATATATAATAAATGTAGTATATAAGTAACTGGCACTATCGAACCCATAGGTTCATGGCCAAGCCGACATAAGCTCTCCATACATTTGTATCCTGAGCAAATGTTTTCCAATCATTCCCTGTATACTTCACTCAAATCATAGTTAATGTTATTCTCCCACCTCATGCCTGGTCTAAATTTAGTATGTAGTTAAAATAATTAGATATTATTATTATAATTTTATTCCCACTATATTATCACTTTTTAGTATTACTATTGTATTATTATTACAATTATTATTATTGTTATTAATACTATTGTTATTATTATTACTATTGTTATTACTATTGTTATTACTATTGTTATTATTACTATTGTTATCATTTCTATTGTTATTATTTCTATTACTATTATTGTTATTATTTTTCCTATTATTGTTATTATTATTACTATTATTGTTATTATTATTACTATTATTGTTATTATTATTATTACTATTATTGTTATTATTATTACTATTATTGTTACTATTATTACTATTATTATTACTATTATTACCATTATTATTACTAGTATTACTATTATTATTACTATTACTTTTATTACTATTATTATTAATAATACTATTACTTTTTATACTATTATTAATATACTAATACTTTTATTACTACTATTATTATTATTATTATCATCATCACTTTATTACTATTATCACTTTTATTACTATTATTATTATCACTTTTATTACTGTTCTTATTAATGTTATTATTATCATTAATATTATTATTATTATTATTAGTGTGTAGAAACATTTATTTTAGTAATCGTATAAAAATACATAATCGAGTAAATTAAAATAAACTCTGATGTTAATTATCCAATAATATTTTTTTATAAAATTAATTCTAAAAATGAATAATAACGTAACAAATGATTACTTACCAAACGCTGTGGATGGGAGGTTCACTGATAGTTAAGTACTAGAACATGACACCATTGCACTGGAACAAAGCGTGGTACACTTCCTACAACACAAAAGCAATACTGAGACTGTAATGCGATTCACTGTACAACCTCCTTCCTCCATCTGCAAACTGTGTGGTGATGGTGGTAGTGGTAAAATGGGAACTACTTTCTCTCTGCCATTTCATTCAATTTGCTAAACATATTGGCAACATGCTACTCTGAGTCAACATCGTTTGTCACGAACTGTTGGAATATACCTTTTTCAAGGTTATGTGGATATACACGTGTTACTCTATTGCATAGGTGATCTATTTTTATTTTCGTTCGTTAAATTTCGCTTCCTAATTTTTATATATTTTTTTAGTTTTATTATTTCGATGTAGAAACAGAGTTAAAATTATTTACTAAATTAAAATTATAATATAAAATTATAAAAAAGTGTTACCTTATATACATAGGGAAGTTCGGGTAATGTGGACCCTGATCATATCTTCTTTAATTGGTGCTGCCCTCGAACAGAAAATATTTTAACTTCTTCCCCTCATCAACTTTGACGGGTTCAAGGCCAGTTACTTTTATTCTGTGTGCGAAGAAGGGTTTATTTGTGATATTTATGAAAATGACCACTTTAAAAGTTTTTCAAACAAAGAATCAATTCTTAATTTCTGCTATTGAATATTACAAATGTTGAAAAAAATCCAAAATATATTATGTAGATGCTGTTTTAACATACTGACGGGTTTTGTTTGATATTATACAACATGGTGGCTATATAAAATAATTAAACATAAAAAAGGAATTCGGTTAATGTGGACCCTCCACGAGGAACTGGGTCCACTTTACACGAATACGTATATTTTATCAATGAGGATGCTATCTGTAAAAACCATTCACTCAATTAATTTTATTTAATATTCTTGTAATTTTACTAAACCCAAAGATCGTCACTTTCTGCGGTTGAATGACGTGTGAATGTTACAATCAGCAATAATTTTTCAAAACATTAAATAAATATCAACGCTTTGTAATTATGATCAATCATAAATATTTTCAGATTGATCTGTGCCTGTCTGTATAAATTAATAAAGTAAATAAACTTAAAAATAAACTAAAAGCTAAGGTGGACTCTGGGATCCACTTTATCCAAACACGGAGGTCAAAGTGGACCTTTCTTGTAACGTATAAAAAGTTTATAAATTATGAAGATGTTCCCATATTTGAATAAAATAACAATGCTATTTCATAGTTACAACACTAATTAAACACTGTAATTAAACAAAATTCAAATCCCTTAACTAAAAGAAAGAAAACAACAAATTCAAAACAGAGGCCCAAATTACACGAAGTTCCCCGAAAGGCCTACACAGAATTAATACTTTATAAACTTAAGGAGAGGGACCTGTAAGGTAACAATTGTATAATTTTATATTACAATTTTAATTTTATGACTAATATCTCAACGGAATGTTGTCATGAATATTATTAACGTTGATTAAAATAATTTAATTATGATATACATCAATGTTAATTGCTTAAGTAGTTTTAAATACTACTGTACATTGACATTCCCATTTTAAAATAGAGTCCTAGATAAAAAGTGATGCCATTGTAGTGCTCAAGATACCTTTAGGATAATAGGCGTTAAGGCTCCCACTTTTCTAGACAATCGGAACTTGCGGGCCCTGCATAATGGCTGCCTTTATTCCCAGAACAAGCGCCTGGTACTCATTTCCGTTAGGGGCTGAGAAGACTTCAGGATCACGGTGCTGCTTAAAGGTTTTAGTCAGTTTAAATATTTTGACCCCACCGGGACTCGAAACCTGGATCTTCTGGCTATTAGCGTATTGCTTTAACCAAATATGATATGGCGTACCCTCAAGATCTTAGATGCTTTCCCTAAAATGAGGAAGTATAGGCAGATTTGTAAAATTTACGATTATAACAAAAAAAAATCCCAATAAAATGTGTATCATGACTCATGATAGTATTATTTTCTTTTTGTATTCAATTACTTATTTCTTTCTAATTCGTTTATAAAAATATATTAATGAAGCAACTTTCAAGCTGATAACACTGAGCAACAAAAAATAAACTTTGTTTTATCTGAGAGAAAAATATGTGATTCTGATAGTATTTATTTCTCCTGAATTCAAATATGGTATCGGTTTTTCTTCATCATGCAAGGTTTCCGAGAGACAGGCATTTATAATATCAAACACTTTAATATTTTCTGTTTTCGTAACTACACAATATTAGAACATTCGGACTCACCTAGAAAGTAAGAAATGACGATTTTTTGCTATATTTCGCCTGTGGAGCATCCCTCTTGATGGTCCAACAATAATCGGCCAGCATATTAGGATTCCATTTATCTTGATATCTCTTTTCCATAGCTGAAATCATTTGAGTTAGCTCATTTGGCTTTATTTTACAATGGGCAAATGGGCGAAAAAAAGTTTATTAAAAAATAATTATTCAAATAAATTAACTGAAATTTAAATAAAAAAACTGTGGGTGATGGAGAAATTCCGAATACACATTTGAAAACACGATAAAAATGCATTAAGTACAACTATTGGTACTCATGTGACAAAAATCATGTTAACCAGTGTGATTTTACACTATATGCACTTAGCTTTGGTACGTAGTTTTAAAGCCTATTGAATAAATTTTACATTCACCTTGCATAACTTTAGCATATAAGTGTATAAGAAATGAACAAAAGTTTGACTCTTTTTTACCCTGTTGGAGGCATTTTGTGTACTTCACATTGAGGTAATCTACCAAGTAATAATACAACTTGCGGACTATTAATTAGCTACAAGACACAAACTAAGTAAAATTTATTTAGGTTTTAACTTTAATGTTATCCTTGTAAAATCAATATTAACTTAGGAATGAAAAATAATGGGGAAAATGTTTCAATGATTAGCGTTGCCAACTTAATCCGGTTTATAACATATTTACCCCTATATGCCAATGTTCCCCATTTTATGGTGTGTTTATAAAGCACATCTCAAATATGTTTTTTATTATTTGTAGTCGCTTTAACAGAAATTAAACATAAGCTCAATTATAGAAGCGTATGCTAATGTGCATCACAGGGATCCTTGTCATCCCAACTTTTCAAAAAAATATTAAACAGAAAATATATAAAACTGTTATTCTCCCAGTTGTATTATTTGGATGCGAAGCATGGACTCTTAATTAAGGGAGAAGAAGATTACGAGTATTTGAGATTAATGTTATTAGGAAAATATTGGGTCCAAAGACAGACGAATAATTTATTAATAATTTTTATTGCAGCCAAATAGCCAGGATTAAAGTATGATACATTTTAAATTTACATATTTGCATATTCACAAATTGTCTTTGTTCTTTTTGTGCATAGCTCAATGTGATATCGGTCACATGTTTTTTTTGCATAGCATACATTTACAGTCTATGTTTGGTTCATGGAATTTTTTGTTCTTGCATATCAGGTGGTGGAATCCGTGGATTGCCAGTCTGGTGATGACGTGTCTCATTTCGAAATTTTCTTTTGTCCACTCACGGTCCACCATGGCCCCGGTGCTGTAGAATTCTGGATGTATTTCTTCTCTTTTCCTGTTCAATGTTGCTAGCAGCTGCCCAGATGCGCTGGTGCTGGGTAAGAGTATGCTTGTTCTGAGGTCGTCGATGAGGAAAGTTTCCTTCTCCAAGTAGGTATGCGAGTCTTGAATGCGTTACTTTTGACACTCCTAATACTGCCTTTATATATCTCGCTTTTACCCTTTCTAGAGAGGAAAGATTCTTCATTGTTAAATGTGTCCAGATGATATCTAAGCCGTATGCCAGTATTGGTAGAATTTTTGCTCTAAATAACAGCATTGCCATCTCTAAGGTGAGGGATCTAATGTTTCTTATTTCGTGCATTGCCATTATTGCCTGGGTTGAAAGACAGACGAATAGACAGGCAAATGGAGAAGACTGCATAACAGTGAGCTACATGATCTATGTTTAATACTAAATTAATCACTAAATTATCACAAATCCCGATATAGGCATATATTTTTCTCTTCACATTTGATCATACATCATCTTTATGGGAAATCAAAAACAATGGCCTTCAAGGGCGCTCATCCAGTTCGGACAAAGATAATATCAGAAATTAAACCAACAGAACAAGTGGTAAGATATAATTTCCTAGGTTGCGAAATATCATACACAGCGGAAACAAATATAAATAACAAACTAAATCAGTTTAATTATATAACAGGTACACTAAAAAGAATTTTGAAAAATAAAGCCAGGAAAAACTCTATAATGAAATTATAGAAGACAATGGCAGTGCCTATTATTACTTATGGATCCGAAACACGGACAGTGACAACACAACAATCTGCCAGAATACAAGCTTCTGAAATGACATTCCTCAGACCAATAGCAGGATATCAAAGAACAGAAAAAAAAAACTCAGAAATAAGACAACAACTAAAAGTAGGGGAATTAAACACAAAAATAGAGAAATACAGAACAAACTGGAAAGAACACTTGGCAAGGATGACTGAGAATAGAATACCAAAATCAGCTTACAGCTAATCACCACGAGGAAGAAGAAGTTTGGGAAGACCAAAGAAAAGATGGAAAGAGCGGCAATTTAGAGCCGGAACAGGCTAGTAAATAAGCCTAAACAGTGAAGAAGAAGATCATCTTTATGGGAAATCAGATATAATAAGAGCAGTTAAGTTTCGTAGATTGCGATGGGCAGGTCAAGTGGCACGAATAGGGAATGAAAGAAAGGTTTGAAAACTCCTTGTAGGAAAACCGGAGGGAAAGTTCTCAGTAGGCAGGTCAAGAATTGAGGTGGGAGAATAACATTAACCATTATTTGAGGAAAGTACATTATACAGGGAGGGGTGATTGGAAAGCATTAGCTGAGGATAGGGGTGTATGGAGAGTTTGTAAGCGTAGTCATGAACCTGTGGGTTCAATGGTAACAATGAGTTAAGGTCTTACTACATCTATGCATTAAATAATTATCCGGTACATTGTGTGTTTCAACTGTGTACGCTTTCAATATGTTTTTTGTAGAATATCATTGATGTATTTTTTGTAATACTAACTAACTAACTCAGATGAACTATAGAACCCGTAGGTTCATGGCCGCGCGGACATAAGCTCTCCATATATCCCTATCCTGAGCCAATGTTATCCAATAATCCCCTTTATAATCTGCTTCCCTCAAATTATAATTAATGTTATTCTCCCACCTCATTCTTGGTCTATCAACTGGGCGTTTTCCCTCTGGTTTTTCTACAAGAAGCATCCATGCACCTCGTTCATTCCCCATTCGTGCCACATGTTCTGCCCATCGCAGTCTACGAGACTTAAGGTTTCTAATTATATCTGGCTTCCTATAAAGACCATGTAATTCATCGTTATGCAGTCTCCTCCATTCACCTGTCTGTTCATCTCTCTTTGGTCCAAAAATTTTCCTTAGAACTTTATTCTCAAATACTCGTAATCTCCTTTCTTCCTTAAAGTAAGAGTCCATGTTTCGCATCCATATAATATAACTGGTAGAATAACAGTTTTATATATTTTCAATTAACGTTTTTTGAAAGGAGTTGGGACGTCAAGAGTCTCTGTAATGCATAATAGCATGCATTTCCAGAATTGAGGCTGTATGTAATTTTCTTGTGCATCTCATTCCTGTTTGTGATTATTGTTCCTAGGTATTTGAATTCAGCCAATTCCTCAAAACTTCCCTCTTTTGTCATTAGCTGTGCATTTCCATTATATAACGTATTTCCATTATATAATGTATTTCTTTATGTGACCATATATCTAGTTTTATTGATATTTATTTCCAGTCCCAATTTCTTAGCGTTACTCAATAGTGTGTGCGTGTTGGCCTTTAGTATTTCTTCGCTATCGCCCAATAGTACTACATCAACAGCATATTAATACTTCTAATACTGACTATGAAAAAGTTAATATGATAAATGGATCTCGGTAATGAAATCCCAACCCAGCACTCGCCATGACAATTAAGAATACGAGGAAAAACCCTAAGTCACTTTGTTCGACCAGGATTTGAACTTGGGATTACCGGAATATCATTCTCATGAGTTAATACTTCAGACAACTCTCTCTATACAATTTTCCTTTTTTTTTTCATGTTACATGAACTTTTTTACGTCATTCCTGAGTAGAAATATAAACCATATCTAGTTCAATATATGGACTGAGGCCTGAAATACATTTCATCTTATACGTATTGCTTCCTGACAGCAGGTTTCAGTATCGATACCCGGCAGATTTTCAAATGTTATTTAAAAGCATAAATCTCCGGGCTAGGAATGATGGAAGTGTACGGGGTGAATCATAAATATGGCTATACGTTTGATCGCGTTGTGTGATGAAAATATTACCATTACAGGAAATATGAAATTACCATTGTAAAGGCAATTATTCAAATTACAACCATGGAATAAAACAAAACAGTGTAGAACTTACGTCATTAGTCAAAATGCGTTGAATATGCAACAGCAAATTACAATTGCTGAATGGGCAATAACGTATGCTAATGATCGTGTGGCTGCAAGACGGGCAAGACGTGAGTTTAACGTAGCATTCCAGCCGTCGACTGTGGGGAAGTGGAGAAAACGACTGCTGGAAACGGGAAGAATGCAGAAAATCAAATCTCCTGGAAGGCCTCGAATTAGCACAGATGCAGAAACAACGAAGAGAATTGTGGAGGCGTTCGACGTTAGCCCACAAAAAAAACAACCCGCCAAGCTGCACGTGAGCAGTGATTAGTTTTGTTCTATTGTTGTAATTTGAAGGATTCCCTTTCCAATGATAACATCATATTTCCTTTAATACTAATATTTTCGTCACAAATGCAATCAAACGTATTGCCATATTTCTGAATCACTCTGTACAAGTTTTAGTAGTTAGATTATGCATCAGATCCCTGGATTAAATTTCAAACTCTTGTTGTAATATAGGCCTATGTTAAGAAGATATATATATATATATATATATATATATATATATGCAGACCTTTGTAAACAGATGTCTGAAGAGTAGGCCTATTTTAAATATAATATGGACGGAAATAATATCTAATGAACTGTGGAGAAAAACCACCAATTTCCAATATGTCACCAAATAATACAAATAAAGTGGAATTGGATAGGCCACACGTTGAGAAATCCAGACGGAGCCACCGAGAAAACTGCACTAGATTGGAACCCGCAAGGAATAAGAAAGAGGGGATGACCTAGAAAAAACATGGAAGCGATCAGTGGAGGAGAAAGTAAAGAGGGAAAAGCTGGAAACAAGTGAAATGACTGACTGAGTACGCTGGAGGAACATAGCTGCTGCTGCCCTATGTTCCACTTAGGAACTACAGAAATAATAATAATAAGAAAAATATATATGCATCGTTGATCTAGAGACTCGTCCTTCGTTTGTGGACGTTAATCCTAACAGTCTCCTTGGTGCTTTTCGACAGGAGTAGACTATTCTCCGGCACCGGATTTTATATTCTCCCTTCTCTTAATCATCATAACTCATACAATAGTTACACTAAACACAAAAACTTACCCATTCATCTAACACTTCACTCTGAACAAATTACAAATAATAATTATACACTATGATGTGCTCTGCCGAAGTGGTGCGTAAAGTGAAAATATCACATTAACGACATCTATCCGGCGTGCAGAACTCAAAGCATGAAACATACGCGTAATAAAATTAATGACATAGTAATGGGTTTAAATTTTCCTTTCTTTCTTTCTTTATATTTCTTTCTTTTTTCTTTCTTTCTATTTCCCTCTTTCTATTTCTCTCTTTCTATATCTCTCTTTCTATTTCTATCTTTCTTTTTTCTCTTTCTTTTTCTCTCTTTCTTTTTCTCCCTTTCTTTTTCTTTCTTTCTTTTTCTCTCTTTTTTTTCTCTTTATTTTTCTCTCTTTCTTTTTCTCTCTTTCTTTTTCTCTCTTTCTTTTTCTCTCCTTCTTTTTCTCTCTTTCCTTTTCTCTCTTTCCTTTTCTCTCTTTCCTTTTCTCTCTTTCCTTTTCTCTCTTTCTTTTTCTCTTTCTTTTTCTTTCTTTTCCTTTCTTTTCTTTCTTTCTCTCTCTCTCTCTCTCACTCTCTCTCCCTATTTATTTATTTAAATATGTTTCTGCCTTGCTCATTGTATGGAAATTTATTGCTTTAAATAAACAGGAAAAAATCCTTCTTGGTATTTTCCATTATGCCAAGGTAATATCAAGTAATTCACATTAATTTTCCTAAAACATAATCAAGAATATATTTGATTTTATACTTCTAAAATTCATTTTAAAATACCGTTGAGGTTATGCAATATAATATTAAAATATTAATACCAAACAGAATAAAATGCAGAAGATGAAACATGATTCTGTAAGGCCTTGAAAGTTTTAACCACTTGAAGGTTCTTAAACAGAAGTTTAATTTAGTTAAGGACGACTGCTAAATCCGGTACCTACTTTAATATTCTAACGTATTTCATTCTGTTATGCAGAGTCTGCCATTGAGAGTACACTGAACTCCGCAGCACAAGTGCTTTGAATGATACAGCATTGTACTTTTATTTCTAATAGTACGATTTCTGAGTTTGTAACAAGAAATTACACAAAATAAGCATAGACTCTATCTATAGGATACATTTCCACACAGGAAACTTCCGTACTGACCTTCAGAGGTACAGTGTTGATGTCGTAAGGCTATGTGTTTTCATTATCGTCAAGTGAGAGGATATAGAAGTATATTAATAGTCCAAGATCCGGCTGCAAGATTACTACGTTCATCGAGTTTATGAACAAAATCATTTTTTTTTCATACAATTGTGAATTACTGAATACATTTTTGCCAAGTTGCCTGTTAAAATTCGGCCGCCAGTATGTTTAATTAAAATATAATTAATTCATTTACTCGAAATAATTTGATTTACTTGTCAAAATAACAACTTAGCAACTTATCATAGACGTTTCGAAGACATCTTATCATAAGTAATGCCACGAGTGATTTCCAAATTATCGATAAATTCACGACTCACGAAGTGAGGAGTGAATTTATCTAGAGAATTTGGAAAACAAAGACTGCCATTTGTTAGGACTATTTAACGAATAAAATTAAGCTCTTTACTCACAAATCATTGTATAACTATAGTTATTTTAAAATATTTATACATTTAATTTAACGGCTATGTTTGAAAACAAATCAGAAATGTGAGGTTATGTTCATTCACTGCTGCTTGATCATATTATTTATTGCCATATAAGATGGCAATATTGTAAGAGTGCACCCAAGTGGAGAAATAATGGAACACATCAAACTATATATCATAATCAACATTACTGGTTATTCATTAATTTTTTTAGTAAACAACTCAGTAAAATCAAGGAATCTTTTCATTATTTGCTATATTCAATGTATTTGTTGGAGAAAAATAATGCTTTGACCTGTTCAGAACATTAAAAAGGAGGATCTTTTTTTTATCACAAAAGCAGGAGCTTATAAAGAGAAATCGATAAAGAGCGAGGTGAAACACGACTGTCATTGGTTGTAAAACAACATTCATTGAAACGTGATTGGTCATTGACTAGCATTTGTGGCATGAGTTAAATAGTCATAAGTAATGCCACGAGTGATTTCCAAATTATCAATAAATTCACGACTCACGAAGTGAGGAGTGAATTTATCTAGAGAATTTGGAAATCAAGAGTGGCATTTGTTAGGACTATTTAACGAATAAAATTAAGTTCTTTACTCACAAATCATTATTTAAATCTAATTATTTAAAAATATTTTTATAATGTAAACGGCGATGTTTGGAAACAAATGAGGAATGATTGGTACGCTTCATTTGCTTCTTTTGTTCATCACTGCAACCAGATCATATTATTTATTGCCAAGGAACGCAATATTGTAAGAATGTACTCTAGTGGAGAAAAAATGAAACACATCAAACTGTATATTAATTCATATCTGATGTCCTATGATGTAAATGTGACAATTATATTTTTCTAGGAAAAAATACATTTAAGAAACTGCAAACAGTGGTTTCTTTTTTTGGTGGTATAATCAATTGCTACAGATGTTTTATACAAACTCCCGCATGCGGTGTGTGTTGACATTCATGCACTATATATACAATCTGGTAGCCGTATTTCTTACTGAGTCAGTCACTGCAAAATAATGTTATGACCTATTCAGAATGTTAAAAAGGAGGTGTTTTGTTTATTATCATAAACTTTAGTTGGTAAGTTCTAGGAGAAACACGACTGATTGGTTGTAAATCAAGAATCATTGTAACGTGATTGGTCATTGACTCCCATTTGGGGCATGAGTTAAAAATTCAGCGTAAGTCATCCAAGAAGAAGTTTTGAAAGGTAAAAATTTTGCTGCATGTATTGCAACGAAAGTACGTATTTATCCTTCTTAAACAATATTTTATCTTTTTGGATTTTATATGAATTGATTTAACATGTATCAATTGCTTCTAGAAATATTATTGCAAAAAATTGAAACTAAATGCAGATAAGCAGTCATACGCGAAATATAACGAAAACAATTCAACACGTCCTCGCAAAAAACTGTTAGGTGATAGAGAAAAACGGACTTCTAATTCGAAATCAGCGAATGCCAGTGAACTAAAATCACATACTTGCATTTCTACGAGCGACAAACAGTTAAAATTTGTTGTTGTTTGTTATTAGCTGACCTCCAAGATCCCGCGACATAGCACACCTGCACTACTTTTTTGTGTGACTACTCAAAAGAAAGAGGCTACAACACTCGTGTGATTGACCTTTGTGGTTTGAAGGCAAAGATAAGAGCTGCCATTGCCATAATTGAAAAGGATATGCTATAGGGACTACAGTTAGAGTAAGAATTTCGAAAATGTTGTACACGCCACCAGAGACGAACATATTAAAGTGGATTAACATGAAATAGAATAGAGTAGAGTGAAAAGCCCTGCGACCAGCTATGAAAATAGTAGGTGGTGAGCATTTCTTCGGCTCACTGGTATTGTTAACCCCCCGGGTTCCAATACAGTGTCCATTTGCCCCAGCTAGCCATTAATCATGATGATGGTTGGCAGATGACCTTAGCAGCAGCAAGTACCCGCCCAGGTTTGATTTTAATTTTGTTTATTTTTTTAAATTATTTACGGATTGGAAATATGTTTATTTTAATTATGTTTTTTCTTGGATTTCGCGTCGTTGAGCAGTGTTGTTTCGTAAGTAGCATCCGAGGCTATCTTGAATGCTGATTGGTCGAGAAGCGCGACCGGTTTTTTAATATTTTTAATTTCGACTTTGTTGTTTTATATATTTTTAATGAATATTTTTTGCTGTTTTAATTGATTAATGTTATGACTGACTGACTGAGTGATGGCAATGACTGGCATTTTGCCCAGTGTGCCGTTTTTCTGGGAACCTGTTTTGGTCCATTGGCGACCGAATTCCATTGAGCTGTTCATTATGGAGTTTAACCACTTAGCCTTCGCGTGTCTCGCGGCATAGGTGTTTAGTTGCAACACTGTAGCAAGTATGGTTGACATGAGGACTGATTAATGTTATAATTTGATGTTTTAATATTATTGGTTTTGTTATTTTTAGCCTTTTTCTTGTACTACTTTCTCGAGTTAGTTATTTAAATGTGTCGAACCGCAGTGAGAACTAAATCATTCTTAACTGTTATTATTAGGTATATTTTGTAATTCAACACACATTTAAGTAATTTCTACCTTTTTTTTTGCGTTTGAATAAAAATAGCAAATCAATTAAACATATTGGTGTATCTTATAGGATACCGTATATTGCCAATTTAAGGGTTAACATAATATATAATCAATTGAGTTGGTGTTTACTTGATGAAAATCCATATTTACTAATTAAATAAATTTATTTAATTGATAATATATAGTAAAAAATTTAAAAGTAACGAATAAAATGAAACTTCTTAGGCTTCTCCATGTAAATTACAAGTCGAATTAATAACACATGAAAAAATGGTTCAGGAAAAGAACCAAATATGTCACTTTTTCCTTGATAACAGAAACATACTTCCAGTTGTACATAATTCTTATTTCCTTACCAGTAATCCAAACTTCGCAGACAAATAAACCCTTGACTGATCTTAATATTTACCATATGGCTATAATGACCTAGTCCATTGCTGTACCCTAGCCTCTTCTTTGAAAGGAGTTACTAGACCAAGTTAATTTCTAGTTACCTTATTTGCTCATAGATGTCATGGGTGGCATGCGATCAACACACGTACCCAATGAGATATCTAACAGACAACTAAGGTATTACTAAGGCGTTGAGGTCCGTAAATTTTGCTTAGAGGCAATTTTATTCAGCCTTAAGGATTTTTATGAGCCTGAAAATCTTCAGACATGGGACCCACGGCTTGAATTGCTCCTTGAATTTTTCCGTTCTAAAAAATCCATCGGCGCCGGCCGGGTTTGAACTCGCGACCTTCGGAACCAGAGACAAGGAGAATAACCACTAATTCACCGCAGCTGACATTTACCGTATCACACTTCTAAAGTATAGCGTTTTCCATGGATAATCGAATTATATTTCAAACTCCATTTCGACATTCCCCTGTATGCTTCATATATATACATAAATGCATGCTATTATGCATGACCGAAACATTTATCGTTCTACCTTTTTTTCAAATAAAGAAAAATAAAAAACTGAAAAGTATATAAATCTATTATTGCCCCACTTGAAGTTTTACTTTAAGGGAGGGTAATAGACTACGAATATTTGATAATACAGTTCTTAGGAAAGTTTTTGGACCAAAGAGAGATAAACTAACTCACTCACTCATTGACACTATCGAACCTGTAAAACTTTATTCTCAAATACTGGTAATCTCCTTCCCATCCTTAAAGTAAGAGTCCATGTTTCGCATCCATATAATATAACTGGTAGAATAATAGTTTTATATATTTTCAGTTATTAAGTTTTTTGAAATGAGTTGGGACGTAAGTGTGTCTGTAATGCATAGAGCAGGCGTTTCCAGAATTGAGCCTATGTTTAATTTCCTTGTGTAGGCCTATCTCATTCCTATTTCTGATTATTGTTCCTAGGTATTTGAATTCAGCCACTTCCTCAAAATTTTCCTCATTTGTCATTCATTAGCTGTCCCTGTCCTTTATATAATGTGTTTTTATGCGTGACCATATATTTAGTTTCATTGATATTTACTTTCAGCCCTTAATGTTTGTCAATAGTGTGTGCGTGTTGAAAGAGAGATAAACGGTGAAGTGAATTCAGAAAACCACAAAACAGCGAGCTGCATCATTTTTATGACAAACCAGATACAATAAGAAACAGTTAAGTTTCATAGACTGCAATAGGCAAGACACAAATGTGGCACAAATGAGGATTGGAAAATGTAGGAAAACTAGAGGCGAAAGCGCCTAGCAGGTAAGCTGAGAATGAGGTGGGAGAATAACATTAACCATGGTTTGAGGGAAGCAGATTATACGGGTATATGAATAGCTTATTCTTGCGACCATGACCTACGGGTTCTATAGTAGCAATGAGTTATATCCTATATATAAAACTCCAAGCGCGACAGGCCTAGAAGGTCCTTGGCCTACCAGCTGGGTGCTGGCCTCACATCCACATATGTTAATCACAGAGGTAGACGATCATCTAGCCAGTGTAGGGTGGCATGTGGTCAGCATGTCGGGTCCCCAAGTCGTTACAGCTGGTCTTCTTAGAGAAGTGATAGAAGGAAATAGGTAGTGCAAATAAGTCATTCTGTGTGTTAATCCAAATCCTTTACAGACAAACAGAAACAAAAAGTATTTAATTCTAAAAATAAATAGACACTCACTTCAGTGTTGCATTGCCAGGAAGGATCCAGTTTATTGTCCCATCTGAAGTGCTGGAACACGCATCCATTGACATCCAGACGAACTGTGCATCAACGTGCCATACTTTGTCGTACCCTTTCAAAGATGCTAGAACTTTCCCTTATTTCAGCTGCTGCGCTGACAATGCGCGCTACAAAATATCCTTCTGAGTCAATATCGGTTTGAAAAACCATTGCCTTCATGTAGCCCCACTAAAAGAAATCTAGGCATGCTAGCGTGCCGGCCAGGCAGTGGGCTCACCCCTACCTTCCAACGAGCGCCAAATGTAGCTGTCAGATGGCCACGACTTCATTCCCAATGTGAGGTGGTGCCCGTTATATTGAAACCACACGCTGCGTCTGATATTTAGAGCTACAAGCTAAGACACATTGAACTGTAAAGTACAGTATCAATACTAATTAAAATTCATTGTTAAAACCGTTGAGGGGGATAGTCATAAAATAAAATAAGTTACAATATACCTTCTTAGGTAAGATCCGTCGTCCTCGACTTATAAAATGTGTATTCGTTATGTCTGTAGGCCTTTCAGAACATCCGTTCTATCTTCAGCACGTCTTTATTCGCTACATTACCTGATATAATGGTAGATGCTGCTAGTCCTAATGTGGTGTTGTCACGACAAGAGCAGCATCAAGCATCATAACAGATAATGTAGCGAAGAAAGACCTGCTGAAGATAGAACGGATGTTCTGAAAGTCCTACAGACATAAATAATACATATTTTATAAGTTGAGGACGCCAGATCTTACCTAAGAAGGTATATTTTAACTTATTTTATTTTATGACAGTACAGTATGAACAGCAGTACTGAATGAGGTTTACCCACCATCCCTTGTTCCGACTACGGATAACAACCGATCGTACCAATGGATGTAAACAAACTTGCTGTAATTGATACCGAATGATACTGAACTCCGGAAGTAAACAAACCAAGCGATAGTAATGACAAACCCTCTTGAACTGAAAGGAGTGTTTATCCATTTCCTTCAATCCCTTCTTGTAAGTTCCGTCTAGCACTTATATGAAGCGTCGCAGGCCATACGTTCCTTAGCAAAATATGCTTCAACGATGGTTATATATCTGGTCCCAAACTTTGTAGGTGGATAATTATTATTTTATTATATTTTTCATATACATTTATTTGAATTATTTTTGTATGACTTGCATTTAATTGCGTAATACTTGTACTATAAGTCCTTCTTGCATTAAAGTTGTTATGGAATAATTTAGAACACTTGCATCATCAAAAGTATCGCAAGTCATTCTTACATGCCTTTTGTCTTAGCATAGTTGGGCGATAAATAATTTAAAATATAATATTTTCATAGGCCCTTGTATCTTTCGCGCTCAATTTTTGTTCCGCGAAACTAAGTTCCTTTGTATGTAGAAGCTTCTGGAAGCAGGGTCTGCATGCTTATAATGTCTTGCATCAGCCTCAGGCGCAGCCAAGATCTCGTGCACGCAACACGCGTCCTACATCTCCGCAAATATGCGTTAAAATAAAGAATTACTAAACTTGCAGTGAATTTATTAGTTTCAAAGTGAAGTGATGTTTTCATTAATAAATTAAATAATTCAGAGTTAAAGTTTGACTAAAGTATTCTTAAAATGGTTCCTAGTCATACATCCTACAATCCGTTAGCTTGTGGCCTTGAAAGAAGTTTGTGGACTCAAACTTTGCCACACAACCAGTCGGTCTAATTTAGAAACACCCGTGTAACTTATAATTTTTAGTCATGATCATTTTCGGTATTTACTAGTTAAAAACGATGAACGTATGTAAATTAAAAAAAAAACAATGAGACCAACCACACTACTTAGATTCCTTCGATATTCGCTAATAAGTAGGCATTATGTACTGTATGTAAATTACCTCGTAATGAACGTTCTGCCCTCTCATGAATACTATTAATTGGTATGAGGATATACTGTACTGTAATGCGGCAACAATACCTATAATTCGTCATGTAAAATAAGTTCATTCTAATTGTAGAATAATTTTTATATAATGACATTCTTTAACAGCTGAGACTCTCTTATTACCATCGCAATTCAATTCTGTATGTGAAAGAGTCGACTTTGGTAAGAGTATTTTTTTTTTTTTTTTTGGTTCGAAGTTTTTACGTGCCGTAAATCTACGACACATGATCCATGACTTTAGTTTCCTTTCGAAGTAACCCATACTCAAGGGATTTTTACACCCTAAATATATATTGATACCAGCCGAACATGAAACCCCATTCTAACTGTAAATATATGATGAGTTTAAACTAAAAATTCTAATAAATAATTCAATAAGTATTCTTTAAAAAATATTCAATTTCCAAATACTTTTTTTACTTTCTTCATAGCATAATCTTAATATTTGTATTATTTCGTCATTATCTGTGAGATATCTGTTGATTAGCATTTTTCCAATATTGAAGATAGATTTTTCAAGTTATATTACTAGAGACCGGATTATCTGCATTTGCATGCTGCATATGCATTTGAATATTTAGACCTTTTTCACCTGCTACTACATATGTTAATTAAAAACTAGTGATAACGCATATTTTCGCGCTTTATTTACAACATTATAAACATCTGTGTTGTTTTAAATTAACATTTCGAGGCCATCAAAAGTGTAGTAAACGATTTCAATAGTGCAGTTTGTCAGTGCAAGGAAGCATTTAACGATTCCAGTATACAAAAAAAAAAAACATTGCTGTGATTAGCACTCATTTTTCCCATATACCTGCAACTATTAAAAATGATTGGCATTGATTGAATGTATTTAGTTAATGGATAAAATCCGTCAACTGAACTCCTTATTGCCGGAGGTATTCCCGAGTAAACTTAAGGAAAAGTTTGAAAACATTTTGAACGATAACCCATGTCAAATTGATAGTTTTATAAATGGGAAGGGGCGAGCTTTTGTCAGAAATAATAAGTGCCAAAATAACATCCAAATTTAAATACTGCCCAGTTACTTCTGTTTATAAACATATTTTGAGCGATCGAAGACACAGCCTTACTACTGAACATTTTGAACAGTAGCTGATCGTTTCTGTTTACAATAGTAGCAAAATGTAGGATGTTTTAATTTGTAAACAATACTTTTGCCTGATACTGACTGATAATATTAATAAATGGATAATAAAAATATTAATTAATATGTCACTTTAGAGATAAAATATCTGATAAAGTAATAATTATTATATTTTTTATTATTTGTTATTGCATATATTGACTTTTCATACATATTTTAAGCATTTTTCATGCATATTTAGAGCTTGGTATGTTGCATATAATCCAGTCACTATATACTCGTACTGCTATTGGAATAAAAAACAAAGAAAATTAAGCGAGATGCAATATAAAGGACGAAACTGTACACGAGCAAGAGCATTGATTCTTTACATATTTCAGATTTGTATTTTTATCACAAATTCATAGGAAAGCAATTGAAACAAAATATCTAACATTTTTTATAGCACATATTGTTTAGTTTCATTAAATTTTTACTGTTAGTACAAATTCATAGCAAATATTATTTTGTAGGTCTGAGTTCGAATACGGCGAAGTTGATATTTTTATTTTTAAAATTAATCAATTTATCTACTTTTTTTACCTCGGGGCCAGGAGGATTGGTGCTATAGAATTTTTAATAGTTTGAATGCGCATCAGATCTTCTTCTTCTTCTTCCTCTACGCTTGAAAGCTGGCAGCTTGTTGCGTGTTCATTCACTACAGGTCCGGGGTATGGTGACATCCTTCCATCGTAGTTGTGGTCTTCCTAATTACCTTCTCTGCTGAGGTGTCCAGTCACGTACTTTCTTCACTAATCTACTGTTCTCCATTCTATCTATGTGATCGTTCCAATTTAATCTTATATCATTTATCCAAAGGTTTATAGGTTCAATTTCACATTCTTCTCTAATAACAGAGCTGCGAATTTTCTCTCTCAGCGATTTTCCTACGATTTTCCTTAAAACTTTCATTTCGGTTGTTTCATTGATTTGTTTTGCTTTTGAGTTTCTGTTCGGCATTCACAACCGTATGTTAGAACTAATCTTATGACAGATGTTTGTATTAAATTGGAAACCCCTACCCAGTGCTTATGTTGAGAAGGCATGTAGTACAGTTGATAGCGATTCTACCGTCGGATGGAGAAGTTAAGCCTGTTGGCACCCTTTGTGCTTTTTGACAGGAGTAGGGTATATTCCGGTATCGAGTTTCACCTTCTCCTCATTATCATCATTTACACAACACACTTTACACTACACAAACACGTAAACAATCACTCACCCTACATTCCTCTCTACACTCAATGCAAGAATACACCATCATAAGTAATGCCACGAGTGAATTTATCTAGAGAATTTGGCAATCAACAGTGGCATTTGTTAGGACTATTTAACGAATAAAATTAAGCTGTTTACTCACAAATCATTATTTAAATATATAGTTATTTTAAAATATTTATATATTTAATGTAAATGGCGATGTTTGAAAACAAATGAGAAACGATTGGTACGCTTCATTTGTTCGTCACTGCAACCGGATCATATTATTTATTGCCAAAGGAACGCAATATTGTAAGAATGCACTCTAGTGGAGAAAAAATGAAACACGTCAAACTGTATATTAATTCATTTCTGATGTCCTATGAAGTAAATATGACAATTATATTTTTCTGGGAAAAAAATACATTTAAGAAAGTGCAAACAGTGTTTTTTTTTTGGTGGTATAATCAATTGCTACAAATGCTTTATATTAACTCCCACATGCGGTATGTGTTGACATTCATGCACTATATATATAATCTGGTAGCCGTATTTCTTAGTGAGTCAGTCACTGCAAAATAATGCTATGGCCTATTCAGAATGTTAAAAAGGAGGTGCTTTCTTTATTATGATAAACTTTAGTTGATAAATTCTAGGCGAAACACGACTGTAAATCAAAAATCATTGTAACGTGATTGGTCATTGACTCCCATTTGGGGCATGAGTTAAATAGTCTATGTAATCTAATCTGCCGAAGTGTTGCGTAAATTGAAACCAGACCACATTAACACCATGTGCGAAAAGCGAAACACGTAAAGTGCAGTTGGTGGCGTTAGAAACACACATTTGCATTCATTAATTAAAAAAAAAAACTTAATTTCCCTCGATTCTCACTGCCTACTTAATAATACCTATTCAACATCACAATTGCTCAACGTTATTATAACACGTAACATGCTTTAATAATAATTACCGTTAACCTTAACGTTAAATTACGTCATTTCTATGAACAAAGGGAATTGTTCAGTGAAACAAGAAATATATTAATTTAATGCATTGAAATTTGTAGGAAAGTATGCCAACAGATGCAAACCATGAACAATGAGCATTGTTGTAGTTAATATATCCGTACACCGTATCCTCCTCAGTATATAGCCCTGAACCAGCAAATTTTAATGTATAACTCTGTAACGCCTGAAGAATTATCAACAAAGTTTGATACACTCCTGAATTACAACTGTAGTAGGACTATTAGTAGTAGTAGTAGTAGGACTTTATCAGACTAAAAGTAAGATTGCAAATCATGTCATTTGCAAATATGAATCGCGCGGGCAGCAAGCCGTACGTCCTGTTGGCAGCCCATATCAATAAAATAAGGTCTAGTAATAGTATAACATAGATACAAAAATAATAGATAACATTATAATTATATTAGGCCTATATATTAATTATGTCCATCGCTGTGATCTCGTGGTAGCGTGCTGCTTGGGGAGCGGGCCCGGGTTCGATTCTCGGTCGGGACAGGCTCCTGGGTGAGGTTTGTTTCGGGGTTTTCCTCATCTGAAAGGCAAATGTCAGGAAGCTTTAGGGCCCAATGGTCTCCAAAAATCATTCGGCCATCATTACCATCCTTATCATTATATCACCATCCGTCACCGGTGTGTAAAGCAACGGGAAGCTATCACACCTATAATTCCCTAGTAAAGCTGTAAAGTCTAAATGATGATCCCGATTTTCCAATTTTTTTAATGCTTCCACAACAACCATAAAAACTGAACATCAACGGCTGCTAATTGCAAAAATAAATGTTGGAATCATTATTATGGTTTCATAACAATTTCTGTGTATTTTTAAGTTTTTTAAGTTGTTATGGAAACAATAAAACAATTGAAAAAAGCCGAGGTCGTGGTTTAGACTTCGGTTGTGCAATCCACCCAAAAGAGATGTGAGCTCAGACTGCGTAACTAGACGTCCGCGCATGAACTAGATAATATTAGGGTGGCATGTGGTCAAATGATCAATTCCCATCCATTAAAGGTATAGTTGTCTCATCCTAGAGCCACTATTTATTGTAGCTAGCCAAATTACTCATAATTAGAGAGCGGATTATTATGTTCTAAAAGTTAAGATTGCAACATAGTATAGTGATAAAATTAATTTAATAAGTCTTTATATCCAATCAACTGATTTTTTAATAATATAACTTACAAAACGGTTTCTCAAGAATGTTTGTATGGGATCTAATAATATTACATTTATATTTTACGTCTTACTTTTAAATTAAAAAAGAAATAATGTAAATAAAACACTATTTCTTTCTAATTTAAAAGTGAAATGTGTAATATAAATGTAATAATGCTAGATTCCACACTAAAATTATTGAGAAACGTTTTTGTAAGTTATGTTATAAAAAATCAGTTGATTGGATATAAAGAGCTAATTACATTAATTTTATCACTATACTATATTACAATCTTAAATTTTTCAACATAAAAATTCGCTTCATACTCATGATTATAGGTTTTCACAGTTTCATAATGGCCGAAATTTCATCAGACAATTTATTTCCATTGATTGATTAAGCCCATGTTCCCATTAACAGAGATTTAGGCGCTCTCCCCCTATAGCGAAGAATTTGAACCATACTAATTTAGTTACACTTGTTTTCGTATAAATGCCATATGAGTGGTCCGTGGTCAACGTTCCGCCTCATACTGACATCTAGAAAACCAAGGTAGTATTAGGTCGGGAAAATTCGGTAAATTTTGCTTAGAGGCCTTTTCATTCAGGCTTAAGGATCTTTTAAGAGCCTGAAAATCTTCAGATTCGGGGCCCACGGCTTAAAGTCCCTCCCGGAGGACTTGCTCTTTGGATTTTTTCATCCTAAAAAATCCATCGACCCCGGCCGGGTTTGAACCCGCGACACTCGGGACCAGAGGCAAGGAGCATAACCACTAGTTCACCGCGGCCGAATTTATTTCCATATGGGGACTCTAACAAGTACATGTAACACAGCACTACACCAAGGCAAGGTATCTAGTTCGTGACGAGATAATCTAATTATGCTAAACTACGCAACCTTGGGCCATTTCTTAAATGCAAAGTTTGTTCCTTTACGCAAAGTAAGAGATTTGCATAAAATTATAGGCTATACTGATAATTAGATAGAGACATTTCTTCTGTTATAGTGACATACTGTCCACCGCTATGGTCTTGAGGTAGCGTGCTGTCTTGTCACGCAGCAGGCCGATTCCCGGTCGGGACAGGGTCCTGGGTGAGGTTTATTTTTTCCCCGGAGTTTTTCCTCACCTGTAAAACAAATGTCAGGAAGCTTAGGGCCCAATGGTCCCCGAATGGCCATCATCATCATCCTTTTCATTCATCATTATCCTTCACCGGTGTGGAAATCAATGGGAAGCTACCACACCCATAATTCCCTAGTAAAGCTGTAAAGCATAGCATGGAAATAGTATTAAAAGATTCCGGGCTATGTGGCCGTGGTCTATAACTGGCGTTTCTTCCAGACGTTTCTCCCTCAACTGCGAACGCAGTCGAGTCTACGACAGGGAAACAACAGCTGGAAGCACTCGCCACTGAAGATGCCCTCCGCAGTTGAGGGGAGAAACGCCAGTTATAGACCACGGCCACATAGCCCGGAATCTTTTAATACCATGATTACCGGCCGTGAAAGCTTGCATTCCACAATAGCATGGAAATGCTATGATTGCAGTGAAAGACCTGCCCTCGGGCAGAATTACTATAGATGGATAGTGAAATACGTCACGGTGGCTCCTGGCATAGTTCATAATTGTCATGACTTCGTCTACAAGATCGTAGAAACGTATATTCCCTATCTCTTGTCTATAAAATATTAGCCTACATCATTATTTATCACACCGCTTCGTTAGACACCTGATACACACTACTCGTAGGCACACGATTCCATCAGCACATTGTCCTTTATATCCCTCCTCATCACACTACCCATTACTCAAAATCTTTTACAGTTTTTCTTGCTAAAACATGGAATTCTCTTCCATCCCGCGTCATAGACTATCAAACTACAACATCTTTCAGAAACAAACCGAAAATTTGTTTATTAACTTCATCATCATCATCTTCATTCATGGATTAGGTCTGTTGACCCGTTCCGACTTCAGCCCATCTCTTTCTAGGTCTGCCCATATCTCGGGTGCCTTTAGGTTTGTATTTTGTTATTTGTTTTGGATATCTGTCTTCATTCATTCTGTCTATGTGTTGCTTCCATTTTTGTTTATATGTATCCATTTGATCAGTTATTGCAAATATTTCAAGTTCCTGTCTTATTTCTGTGTTCTTGATTCTGTCTTCCTTAGTGCACCCTTTAACAGATCTCAAAAATTTCATTTCTGCCGCCGTTATCCTACTTAGGTCTTGTTTTTTATGTATCCAGGCTTCTGAACCATAGAGCAGTACCGGTACTGCCAACATTTTATAAAATTTCAGTTGGGTCTCTTGTTTATTAACTTACTGGCAGAAACATCTCACTGATAGTATTTTTTTAGCAAACAATACCAATAATAATAATACTAACAATAATAATAATAATTGCTTTTAATGTCCCAACTCCTTTCAAAAAACGTTAAGCTGAAAATATATAAAACTATTATTCTACCAGTTATATTATATGGGTGCGAAACATGGACTCTTACTTTAAGGAAGGAAAGGAGATTACGAGTATTTGAGAATAAAGTTCTTAGGAAAATTTTTGGACCAAAGAGAGATGAACAGACAGGTGAATGGAGAAGACTACTTAACAATGAACTACATGGTCTTTATAGGAAGCCAGATATAATAAGAACAGTTAAGTCTCGTAGACTGCGATGGGCAGGACATGTTGCGCGTATGGGGAATGAAAGACGCGCATGGAAACTTCTTGTAGGAAAGCCAGAAGGAAAACGCCCAGTTGGTAGACCAAGAATGAGGTGGGAGAACAACATTAACTATGATTTGAGGAAAGTAGATTATACAGGGAATGATTGGAAAGCATTAGCTCAGGATAGGGATGTATGGAGAGCTTATGTCCGCGCGGCCATGAACCTACGGGTTCGATAGTGCCAGTGAGTATGTAAGTAAGTATAATAATAATTTTTTGTTTTTCCTTTATGTAATAAAAATAGTGTTAACATTTATCAATATTTCTACCTATTGTCTTATATAGATCAATATATAAGCGATAGATTAATTCATTACAGTTTATTACTATTTTATATTTTTTAATGTATAACACTGGGAAAAAAAAAAAAAACGTTTTTTGTCTCAGAAAGAAAAATATGTGATTCTGATGGTAATTGTTCTCCTGAATTCAAATGTCATATCGGGTTTTCTCCATCACGCAAGATTTCCGAGAGACAGGTTTTTATAATTTCAAACACTTTAATATTTTCTACATTCGTAACTACACAATATTCGAACATTCTGACTCACCTAGAATGTACGAAATGACGATTTTCTGCTATATTTCGCCTGTGGAGCATCCTTCTTAATGGTCCAATAATAATCGGCCAGCATATTAGGATTCCATTTGCCTTGATATGTCTTTTCCATAGCTGAAATTTCCTGATGAAAGTGTTCTCCGTGCTCATCGCTCAATGAATAAATGGGATAAAAAACGTTTATTAAAAATAGTTATTTAAATCTATTAATTGAAATTGAAATAAAAAAAAACTGTGGGTGATGGAGAAATTCCGAATACATATTTGAAAACACGATAAAAAAACTGCATTAAGTACAACTATTGGTACTCATGAGACAAAAATCATGTTGACCAGTGTAATATATTCGAGCAGTTTTTCCTTTGTGTACTACATATTCTTTTATTAGTTTTAGTTGTCTATAAATATATTGTTTTATTAGACTTTATTTTTATCATTGAACATTTTGGCCTGATAAATCGATTAGTATCTAATACTATTGTGATATTTGTATTTGAAAGTAACATATATTTGTCATTGTGAGTGGAAGAGAAGGCCACGCCAGGCTAGATAAATAAATAATGAAGCATTGTTACTAAGACAGGATATCAAATTCGGCATAAGATAATCCTTATTATGCTAAACTATGCAACCTTGGACCATTTTTTAACTATACAGTATTTTCCGTTACGTGAAATAAGAGATTTGCATAGAATTATATACTGATAAATAGGGGCCTATATAGTGTCATTCGTTCTCTTATAGTGAAATGCGTCACGGACTCTGCTGGGCTCCTAGCAGAGTTTATAATGAAGGGAAGATGGAGAGAGGTAAAATTAATGTTGGGGCTCTATGACCCCTCCTATCCCTACCATGCACTGCTTTTAATTAAATTTTACTCTATACGACATTTTTTGTACAATGGCCATCACATTATCATCGCTGTCTTTGATAGATTTCTCTCAGAGATACGTTTCCTAGAGTTAACTAACTTTAGAAATTTTCATTAAATATGTGACTTATGGAAGTTAATTTTTTAGAGAGAACCATATAAAAAATTATAGGGTTTAAATTAGAGATGGCTGATAAATAGCAAGCAACTTTTTCATCAGGCGTTTCATTACCATTTGTACGAGGAAATGTTTAGTCTTCTCAACCTGAATTTTCCTTGTTACACTAACATACGAATTTTCTCAGAATTTCTTGATGATGTAAGTTAGATTATACAGTCCTACCTGCCTACAGCGGTCACTTAAAGTTATGTTCACAAAATGGCCGTTTGTACACGTGACCGCTAAATAAAGTTTATGAAATTTTCGAAATCGGGGAAGAGGTGCGGTTCATCATACGATTAGCTGCAGCTGATCCTACAGTGTATTAACCCTTGGATTGGCAATTTATTCTACAGGATACACCAATAGGTTTAATTCATTTAATTTAATTTAGGCTGATATAAAATCGTCCTTTGTAGTGGAAAGTAAAAAAAAACAAAAGTAGCTCTTTGGACGCTGAAATGACTTACGCTGCCTAAACCATAACAAATACACAACATTAATGTACACAGAATTGAATATCTCAAAAAGCTCTACAAAGAAATCCGCGAGAGCATATGTCTATCTCTTACGGATAACTCACAATAACCCATTTTTGTCTTTCATTGAAGCCAAGAAGATCCAGACAAGTACGTAGATTCCTGTGCAAACATAGCAGCACATGGCGGGTATTCTTTTACGGATAACTCACAATAACGAATTTTGTCTTTTAGCTCATTTAAGCCAACACGATCGAAATAAGTAGATTCCCGGGCAACACGGGGAATCTTAAAATAATTACCATATATGATGTTGAGTGATTCCGGGTTCTGTGGCCGTGGTCCATAGTTGGTGTTGATACCAGACGTTTCGCCCTCAACTGCGGAGGGCATATGCCCTCCGCAGTTGAGGGCGAAACGTCTGGTATCAACACCAACTATGGACCACGGCCACACAGAACCCGGAATCACTCAACATCATGATTACCGGCCGTGAAAGCCTGCATTCAACTATAATTACCATATACATTTATAATTATTTTTCATATTACTTATTCAACTAATCATCAGAAGTATATTAACTTTTGTCTTTCAGAAGAAGATCGGGATGAGTAGATTCCCGGACAACGCCGGGTAAACAGCACGGGGTATCAAAAAATAATACGATATACATTTTTTACTACTTATTTAACTAAACATAAAACACATTGATTTTCGTATTTGAGCTCATTTATGTCAAGAAGATCGAGATAAGTAGATTCCGGGCAATATCGGGTAATCAGCACGGGGTATCTAAAAAAATATAAATTTATAATTATTTTTCCTTCTACTTATTCAACTAAACATAAAAACACATTAATTTGAATTTATGTAGGCGTAGCACCGAACGCCGGGTATTAGCTAGTTTTTAATAAAACAGAAGAAAACGCAGGAATAGAAATTAACTAAATTTGTGTTGAATTACACAATGTACGTAATATCATCATCGCCATCATCTTCATCATCAATTTCAGTGAGGAATAGGCGATTGGCCTGTTCCGCTTCAGGATAGAGATTGGTCCCTCAATCGCTTATTATGTCTTCCTGGGTCTCTTCGCCCTGTGGATCTATAGCTGGAATAACTTAAGAGGTAGTCTATTGCGTGGCATTCTAAGGAGGAGTTCCTGCCAATTATTTTTTGTATATTTATATGGTTTCAGTTATTGCTGGTGTGTTGAGAGCTTTGCGGATATCTTCATTACGCATGTGGTCATACAGCGTATAACCTGCTAAAGTCCTTAATAACCTCGTTTCTGCAGTTACTATCCTAAAAATAAATTATACATGATTTTGTTTTCATTGCAGTCCGTCAAATTTAAATAACTGACACGTGAATTTTGTGTATTGCTAATTTAATTGGCAAAACACTGACTGACTGACTGTTTTGTGGCAATGACTAGCATTGCCCAGTGTGCCGCTTTTTGGGAACCAGTTGAGGTCCCTTGGCGGCCAAACACCATTGTGTTTATTCAGTAGGGGTTTTGTTCCTTAGCCTTGCTGTCTCGCGGCTTATGTGTTCATTTCCGTAGCAGGTATGGATGATATGAGGATGGTCCCTAGCTGGAATCCAGCACACATATCATGGAAGTGGACCGTCATCGGGGTCTCTGGTGAATATGTTTCGGTGTACAGCACGTTGCTGTAGCATATGCCCTATATTGCGAACAATTGGATTCTCATGATTTTCTATGTGTTGCAACATGTGCACAACCCTTTTTTCAATTGTATCGGCAATATAGGGCATCTGTGCTTGGTCGTGAAGTACTGAGATCCTAGTGCGTAGTGGAGCTGAAAGTATAATTTTTAAGCATTTATTCTGGATTATTTGAACTTTTTTCTTATGTCCAGCAGCTAGGATACTCCAGGCTTCACAACCGTACAGCAACATGCTGCGGATCGCAACTTGATATAAAGTAAGTTTGATCCTGGTAGATAGCATAGGCGACTTGAAAAATGGATATAAAAGAGCAATGGCAGCGTTTGCTTTATGTTTTAGATTTTCAATATGAATTTTGAACGTAAGCTTGGAATCCAAATGGATTCCAAGATACTTGGCTGAAGTCTCTGGACGGAGTCTAAGAGCTCCTAAGGTGAGTCGGGCAGGAGTGCGTTTGTGGGTTTTTGCAAATACAACGAATTTTGTTTTATTTGCATTTAGTTTTATATTCCACAGACGCATATAGGATTGGACTGTATTTAGGGCAGTTTGGACCACACGAATGTGGAACGGTACGGAACGAAAACGTGCCTGATAAAACAGACACGTATCATCAGCAAAGGATGCGATATTTACGCTAGGAAAAGTAGGGAAGTCGGAAACATAAAGGCTATATAGGATAGGTGAGAGTACTGCACCTTGAGGAACTCCCGCCAAGAGGGTCTTGCAGTCAGAATTATACCCACTAACCGACACATAAAATTGTCGGTTAGTGAGGTATTTAGCTATCAATTTAATTAAATGAGCCGAAATGTTGAATTTGATAAGTTTGTAAATAAGTCCATTTATCCAAGTAGTATCAAAAGCTTTCTCAATGTCAAGAAATATTGCCACAGTACTTTTCCTAGCGTTGAAGCCCGTAACAACATGGTCAACCAGTCTTGCAAGCTGCAGTGGAGTGCTATGTGCTTTTCTAAATCCAAACTGATGAGTAGGAATAAGGTTTCTCTCAGAAATTGCAATTTTTAATTTTGCCAAAATAATTTTTTCCATAATTTTGCCCAGCACTGGTAGCAGACTGATTGGACGCAAGTTGTCCGGTATGGTTGGGTCTTTACCAGGTTTAGGAATAGCGATTACCTTTGCTTTCTTCCATACTTCCGGGAAGTAGTGGAAACGAAAGCAAAGGTTCACTATTTGTAGGAGTAGGAGTAAGGTTTTTTCAGGTAAGTGTTTTATGGCCAGATTAGAAATCTGATCATGACCAGGGGCACGGTGGGACGGGAGGTTATGTACAATTGCTTTGAGTTCACAAAGCTGTACATCAGGATGGGGTATAGGAATAGGTGTTTCTAGAAAAGTACTGATTGTATGTTGCACCTCAGCTTCGTGAGTCGGTGTTGTAAGCTCATGAGGTCTAAACCGGTTCGCGAAATTGTCGGCTAGAACCTGGGCCTTCTCCCTAGGGAGATACGCCCAAGTTCCGTCCGACTGGATGGCTGAGGGAGGAGGCGGAGCTCGACTCCTTTTGAGGCGTTTTATTATCTCCCATGGTGGAGTCTTTTTGTCTGAGAATTGCTGAAGGGAAGAATCCCAATCAGCATTTCTCAGCTCTTTAAGCCGGCTTTTGACCAAATGAGCATAGTGATTGTATTGCTGCTTGTGATGTGGAGCTCCGAAATCGCGGTACCATTTTTGGTACTGCCTTTTTAGATTTAAATAATTTTGAAGTGTTGGATCGTTATATTTTGTTCGCGTATTATTAGTTTCTTTTGGTCGCGTTGTAGCAAGTGTAATGGCCGTTTTTATTGTGGCCTGTAGATTAAGGACAGTGTGTTCTATTTGTTCCGTAGACTCGACAGAGAGTGTAGGCATAACCCATTGGTTAAGCATGTTAGTGTAACTCTGCCAGTCTGTGCAATGATGTTGTAACTTAAATGGGGAGGACAATAAAAATGTGGATGAAATTTTAAAAAGTATTGGCGTGTGATCAGAGTCAAGTGCGTCTGTAACAGTAGTGATGTGTGGTGAAATAGCAACATTCTTCGATAGAACTATGTCCAAAATATCGGACGTGAGACCGTAGGCGTGTTGGAAGAACAGTGTGTGTTCCCTTGGAGCAGAGATTTCAATGTTATGAAGTTGGCAGTAGTTTTGAAGGATTGTACCGGAGACATTCTGGACACGACAATTCCAATAATGATGTTTTGAATTAAAGTCTCCCGCAAGCAGATAGCTTGGGGAGATAGAAGTGAGGATATCTAAGTCGTGTCTTGTCAGAAGTCTTCGAGGAGATTTGTAGATTGCTGCTATGAATAATGTTTCGCGGTCTGTGATTGGTAGGAAGATACCCGTGGCTTCAATAAATTGAAGTCCCGGGATTTGGGCCACCCTATGGCCAATGGACTTTTTGATACAGATGGCAGTGCCTCCAAGGGGACCATCAAGGCGGTCATTCCTATATGTGTAGTACTGCGGAATTTGGAATTTCATTCTTGGTTTTAAGTGCGTTTCGTTCAGAAGAAGAATGTCGATATCTCTTGTTTGTATAAAAGTAATTAACTCATGAATCTGGTTGGATACACCATTGGCATTAAATGCCATGACATTAAGATAGCTTTGTGGAGGATGCCTAGCCATCTCCGAAACATGAGTTCACCAGGTTAGTCAGGAACACAAACCTCTCCATAGGTGTCGTCAGACCACTCAGCAGAGGCTGAATGTCATGGAAAAGTTTTTGTCCCTGATCCGTCATTGGTATAGCAGCCACAGACCCTGGCTGACGTGGAACAGTGCCTGCAGTAGGTTTAACTGTGATGCCAGAATTTACCATAGAACTATATGAGACTGTAGGATTAACAGGTTTTGTTGTGAAAGTTCGAGGTTGGGACGCCGGGGTTGTTGGACTTTGGTTTGGTTTTCTTTTTCATAAGTCTCTTTTGCTTTCTTATAGGCTTCACAACCCCGGTAGGAAGCGGGATGTCCCTTTTCCCCACAGTTCGCGCACTTCAGCAGGCTCTTGTCCGTGAGTGCCGCGGTTCTCACCGGACACTCACGATGACTATGAGTACCAGCGCAAATTACGCAAGATGGGGTCAAGGAGCACCCCATGAAAGTATGGTTAAACTTCTGGCATCTGAAGCACTGCTTCATGCCAGCTTTAGGTTTGTATGGTTCCACAGCCACCACTGTCAAACAGAGGCGGTTTAAGTTATATATTTCTCTACCAGCATCATTGTTCTGAAGTTCCAGGATATATAATGGTAAGGGAGTAATAACTTCTCCTTCTTTTTTTGGTGATTTGCTTTACCGATATTATTGGATATTCTAGTTCTTTAAGTTCTTCCTTGACTTCATCAGCAGTGATGCTGGAGGGAAGCCTCTTTAGAACAGCCCTCAGAGGCAGATCTTTTTTGAGTTGAAATGTATAAAATTCTTTCTTTGCATTTTTGAAGTATTCTTTGAGTAGATGGAAGTCTGCCTCCGAGGTAGCGTAGTATCTCAAACCGTCCTGGGTTTTAACTACTTTTACGTCTTTTTCGAATTTTCCTTTTAATTCCCTATTCATCCTGAAAAGGTCACCATGCCCAATCACCGTTATGGGTGGTGGGCGTGGTTCCCTTTTCGGCTGCGGCATTACTTGAGGCTCCCTGGACGGTTGGTTACTACGCCTGGTAGCTGCTGTAGTCTGCTTGTCCCGTGACGGTCCAGGTTGAGGAGCCTGAGGGTCGACAGTGTCCATTGATTCCGGTAATTCGGATAAAATTGAAAATCTATTTTGCACTGGCACAGTCGACACCCTCATTTTGTCGTGATGTGACCGTAGTTGCCTTATTTGTGGATGGTTTCTCTTTATTTGAAACTGTATTCATGTTATCTTTTGAATTATTTTGGGATGGTTTCTCTTTATTTGAATTTGTATTCATGTTATCATTTGAACTATTTTGGGATGGTTTCTCTTTCTCATGTGTTTTAATCTTTTTAGGTTCAGGTACATATTCTGTATTCGCTGTAGGAATTTGATCTGCACCTGTGAAAAAACCAGGATACAGGGAGTTCCATAAGTATTGATTTCATTTCATGAAGCATTTTTTGAAGATAATCTTGGTTAGATTCATATTGAGCTTAATCTCACTTAATCTTTTTAGGCAATCATGTGTAACATCACGAGCAAAATCGGACTGACCGAAATTTGGGAACGCGCTCATAAAATTGATAACTATAACGATTGCACCACGCACCTCACTAGCTACTGCTAGGTATTTTGATTCAGATGGAAATTTTTGATTAACTACGTAACTCTCAAATTTTTTGAGCGCAGTTTCCCAAAGTTCGTAGGCCGAGGGCTCCTCATACTCAAGGTCCATAGCCTGCTCGGCACTTACGCTTTTTAGTGAAGCAGCCATGGTAAGACTGTTCAGCACTAATTACTTATTACTACACTAGCACTTGGCTTGATTGAAACTGAACTAACAAGGCTTAACAAAGCACTCGCAGTTAATAGAGTTGCTTTGCAGGAACCAAACACCACTGTATAAACACAACACTGAAAAAATTTCACTGAAAAACACTGAATACTCTTTAATGGGTGTGGCCGCCAGGCCCCACCCGGAAAAAGCGACACGCTGCACAACACTATTCACCAATTCATTATTTTCAGCCAGCTATCAGAAGAAAATAAAGATTTCAATCTGCAACTTGGAGTAGAGAGAGGCAAAAGCCCGAGCAGTAGCGCTCAAGACGCCAAGGTTGACCACAGGTTGCCCACCAGTTCGCGTTGGCTCGTCGGTGATCCTTTCTACCAGTAACAGGAGCTGACGTTACCGCCAACAGGAAATTTGCGTACACAAATTTCCACTGTTAGTTATTTGAATGTGGCGGACCGCAGTGAAAACGGAATCTTGTATAACTGTTATTATTATGTATATTGCATAATTAGACACACATTTAAGTGGTTTCTTTTTGTTCGTTTTCTTCTGATTTATTTAAAATACTAAATTAATTGAACCAACTGCTGTATCCAAAAAGATACATTACGAATTTAAGGGTTAAAAGAAATAAATGTGTCTCATCGTCATTGTTAATATCCTTACGTTTATAGCCTGCCAAGACTGAGGGATATTATCATTACATAACATATTTCGCTTTCGCCACAAACTGTGCGGAACGCAATATTTTTTATATCCTAAATGTATAAACCCTATTTCACCTAAGGTACATTAGGGTTATATGTTGTCAAATTTGTGTCGTTACATATTTGTTTTATCTAAAATTTAAGTTTTTTTTGTGAATTTTATTTATAAAAACATTAACAAGTCTGTAGTTCTTTTCTGTCATAAGAACTTCTGTAATGGGTGGTTTACTTAAACAGGCGATGTTAGTTAGAAGACATGTAATTTCGAATCTGTCGTTCCAGAACAAAGGACAATCAAATATAATATGTTCTACACTTTGGTTGCTAATATCACAATTACAGCTTGTATTTTCTATGATGTTGAATCTCTGGAGATATTGGCCAAATTTTTCGTGCTCAGTGAGAATTGTGTTAATATAAAATTTGGAACAATGTGTTTGCGTTTGATTCTGTCATAAATACTTGGAAAGAATAGTTGTGTTAATGTACCTGTGGTACCATTGGGCCATATATTGTTCCATCTTGCTATCATATGTTCTTTTATTTGTGACTTCAGAAAGAAATATGGCAGAGATCATACGGATACTGTAAACTGAAATTTGTTGCAGACTTGGCTAATACATCCGCACGTTCATTTCGTAATATCCCGCAATGCCTATGTACCCAAGATAGACAAATGTGTTTTTTGAATTTTGCTTCATTTGTTCCGTAATCTCGAAAGCTATTTGGTTATTGTTGTATCTATCATTAATTGCTTTCAGGGCTGTTTGTGAATCGCTGTGTATTCGAGAACTTATTTCATTTGTTGCACACCATTTAACAGCTTCCTTTACGGCTAATAATTTTGCCTGAAAAATGGAACATTGTGGAGAAAGTTGGAACAAAGCTGAGGAAATTTCTGACGCAATATTGTGTCGTTTCTTGAAATCCCAGTTCAGGCATTGATTTTTAAGTTCATGTCTTATTTGATTTTGATTACTAAATGCCAAATTTCATTTGTAATTTTATAGAAATAAAAATACATTACTGCTATAAAATAAAATATTCTTATTAAAATTATTTATTTTTATAGAAGCCGTAAGATCACACTGCGGGCCATCCTGCTTATTGATTGAGAATGGTGTATAATGAAAGGAAAATTAATGTTTGAATTTAATTTACCCACATGTTGATTATACTAAAGCATTTGATAGTGTAAGTAGAAATAAATTATGGAACATACTAGAAATGAAAGGAATTCCGCAACACCTTATAAGAGCCATTCAGAGTTTATATACAGAAACGAGTGATTTGTGTGATTCCTGCTCTGGGAACTATAAGGATGACACAAAAGGTGAACCATGGATACAATATCCAAAATGTGATCTGTGGTTCCATGAATAGTGTCAAGAGTTGGCTGCTTGTAAGTGGGATTTCATATGCATTTGATATAGTATGCAGAATGATAAAAAAAGTTTGTCACGAATTTACACTAATACTATAACGGATTTACCCGAGTTCTTCAAACCTCCATGAAACATTGATACGTAATTTATGTCATAATGGTAATAAAATAAGATCTAACATATAAAAATGAATGTATGTTTGTTTGTATGGTTGTTTGTTCGTACTTCATGCGCGGCCATAATGGTGATACGATTGTGATGGGGCTTCTTGCAAAATGTTCAGGAGATTCCCGGGATGAACATAGTCTATAAGAGAGTTGCGACACTCAAATCCCACACCCTTAAAAAGCGCCCTTTTTTAGTGGAAGAAGTTGGAAAAAGCAGCTCTATGGACGCTTAAATGGCTTACGCTGCCTAAACCATAACAAATACACAAAATTAATGTACACAGAACTGAATATCTCAAAACGCCCTACAAAAAAGTCCGCGACAGCATATGTTTATCTCTTATGGATAATTCACAATAACTATTTTTGTCTTTCATTGATGCCGAGAAGATCGAGACAAGTATGTAGATTCTTGTGCAAGCATAGCAGCACATGGCGGGTATTCTTTTACGGATAATTCACAATGAGGAATTTTGTCTTTTAGCTCATTTAAGACAAGAAGATCGAGATAAGTAGATTCCCGGGCGACACCGGAAGATCAGTACGGGGAATCTTAAAATAATTACGATATACATTTATAATTATTTTTTATTTTACTTATTCAACCAATCATAAGAAGTACTTTAATTTTTGTCTTTCAGCTCATTTATGCCAAGAAGATCGGGATAAGTAGATTCCCGGACAACGCCGGGTAAACAGCATGGGGTATCTAAAAATAATTACGATATACATTTTTCCTCGTACTTATTTACCAAACATAAAACATATTAATCTTTATGTTTATCCTCATTATGTCAAGAAGACCGGGATAAGTAGATTCCCGGGCAACGCCGGGTAATCAGCACGGGGTATCTAAAAATATAAATTTATAATTATTTTTCCTTCTATACTTATTCAGCTAAGCATAAAAGCACGTTAATTTTCATTTAATTAGGGGTAGCAGCGCACGCCGGGTATTAGCTAGTAGTATATAGGCCTATATTCCACCACTCAGCATATATTTCATTCAACTATCCTTAACTTCAATATTCCTAAGACTCTAACCAACATTTTCGTAAGGTGAAATAGTCTAATACCTTAGTATCACGAAATTAGCCAAGTTTGCTGTACTATTTGAGAATGGAAGAGGAAGGGGTACATGTGCCATCATAATACAAACAAATTAGGTTTGGTAAAGTGACAATGAGACGTCATTATCTCGTAAGAGAAGAGTTTTTGCTACGCTGATGTAGATTGAACGTATAACGAAGTAGTTTGTATTATACTTATTAGTTACACTGTTTTTATTTCAAAATAAAGTCATTGTAGCAGTGGCGTACGGTGGTCACAACAGTTATCCCAGCTGTAAGATGAAAATACACCGTGTCCCATTCAAACCTTTCACATTTTAATTAATCATAACTCTCAAAGTACGTGAACTAAAAATATATACAACTGTTATTCTCCCAGTTATATTATGAGGATGCGAAACATGGACTCTTACTTTAAGGGAGGAAAGGAGATTACGAGTATTCGAGAATAAAGTCCTTAGGAAAATTTTTGGACCAAAGGGAGATAAACAGGCAGGTGAATGGAGAATACTGGGTAACATTGACTACATCATCTTTATAGGATGTCAGATAGACTATAATAAGAACAGTTAAGTCTCGCAGACTAAGATGGGTAGGACATGTGGCACGAGTGGGGATGAAAGACGTACATGGATGCTTCTTGTAGGCAAATCTGAGGGGAAAACGCCCAGTTGGTAGACCAAGAATGAGGTGGGAAGATAACACTAACCATGTTTTGAGTGAAGTAGACTATACAGGGGATCACTGGAAAACATTAGCTCAGGATAGGGATTTATTGAGAGATTATATCAGCGAGGTTAAGAACTATAGGGTTTGATAGTAACAGTGAGTTAGCTAGTTATACTAGCTGCGGTTGAATACACGCCACTGCATTATAGTCTGTTTAACATTACGAGGAAAATATCTATGAAGGTTATCTCCTCGGTAATCCCATCAACACTTAATTACATTGGTCAACATGATTTTTTGTCTCATAAATAACAATAGTTGTACTTAATACAGTTTTTATCGTGTTTTAAATATGCATTCGGAATTTCTCCATCACCCACAGTTTTTTATTTTAATTTCAAGTAATAGATTTAGGCCCCTAAATAATTATTTTTAATAAACGTTTTTTCGTCCATTTATAATCTTGGCGCAGTGAGCGATGAGCACGGGGAACACTTTCATCAGGAGATTTCAGCTATGGAAAAGAGATATCGAGGCAAATGGAATTCTAATATGTTGGACGATTATTGTTCGACAATCAAGAGGGATGCTCCACAGGCGAAGTATAGCAGCCAATCATAATTTCTTACTTTCTAGGTGAGTCCGAATGTTCGAATATTGTGTAGCTACGAATGTAGAAAATATTAAAGTGTTTGAAATTATAAATGTCTGTCTCTCAGATACCTTACGTGTTGGAGAAAACCCGATATCATATTTGAATTTAGGAGAACAAATACAGAGTGATTCAGAAATATGGCTACACATTTGATCGCATTTTGTGACGAAAATATTATTATTAAAGGAAATATGATGTTATCATTGGAAAGGGAATTCTTGAAATTACAACAATAGAACAAAACAAAACAAATCACTGCTCACGTGCAGCTTGGCGGGTTGATTTTTGTAGGCTAGCGTCGAACGCCTCCACAATTCTCTTCATTGTTTCTGCATCTGTGCTAATGCCTGGCCTTCCAGGAGGTTTAATTTTCTGCTTCCTTCCCGTTTCCAGCAGTCGTTTTCTCCACTTCCCCACAGTCGACGGCTGCAATGCTACGTTAAACTCACGTCTTGCCCGTTTTGCGGCCTCACGATCATTAACATACGTTATTGCCCATGCAGCAATTGTAATTTGCTGTTGCATATTCAATGCCATTTTGACTAATGACGTAAGTTCTACACCGTTTTGTTTTATTCAATCGTTGTAATTGAATAATTGCCTTTCCAACGGTAATTTAACATTTCCTGTAATGGTAATATTTTCATCACACAACTGGTCAAACGTATAGCCATATTAACGATTCACCCCGTACTATCAGAATCACATATTTTTCTTTCTGAGACAAAAAAAGTTTTTTTTTTGTTGCTCTGTGTTATTATAATAAATACATTATATGAATAATGATTTCTAATGCAATGGTGAACATACGTTTTCTTTGCCTGTTTTAATTAAGCAGAGTGATTAAAGGAATGCGCACAATAGAGAGGTCATAATACACCAACTTTATAATAGGAACTTTTCGGTATGGTATAGGAAGTAATCTTGTGAGCACAAGGAGGGGAATATCAGGATGAACAAATCGTCGTAGAAAAATCAATGCATTTCTTATTAAAACCCTCCATTTGTTCCAATCCTTAGCCATCTGAATTCAGTTCTTATCACCGATACTAAACTCTCTAAGAATCATTCAAATATTGTACTCCCACCGCGTAAGGCTCTCTGTTCTTTTCTCCAAGGACTTTTCTAATTATTAATTAAAAATTATTTCTACTGAAATGATAAGAAGACCTTGTTTGTTTACGCCATACGGTCTTGACACCCACAATAATTACTATTCACTTCACCGCCAAGGTAAAATTCAACGCTTTTAAACCCAACCAAAGGAAATGTTATATAAACACTTGTTTATTTTCGTTTACAATAAAGATATTTTATTAAATGTTATTAATCTTTATATAGCAACCACAGATACGACCTCAGACAGACCGTGACAAGAGTCGTGGTCCATGGTTTCCATCACCGGATATGCACAACAGTTAAGCGACATAACCCCGAACAAAAATGCAAGGGCAAACTATGTGGGTCGCACTGAGACCGATATCACCTATTACAGTGTAAAAACATAAGAACCTCGATAACAGACTTCTGTTAGACATGAAAACAATTGAACGCATAAACGCGATCTTTCCGCATGACCTTTGGCGCAATAATAATATATTATTATTATTATTATTATTATTATTATTATTATTATTATTATTATTATTATTATTATTATTATTACTAATCTTTATATATACGAATCAGGTTGCTTATGTTTGTACTCGCAGAACTCGAAAATTAGTTGGTCGAATATCATGAAAATTTGTACATACAGGTTTTCAGATGCGATGAGTGTTTAGACACTATTTACTTACTTACTCACTGGCACTATCGAACTCGTAGGTTCATGGCCGCGCGGACATAAGCTCTCCATACATCCATATCTTGAGCTAATGCTTTCCAATCATTCCCTCTATAATCTACTTCCATCAAATCATAGTTAATGTTATTCTCCCAACTCATTCTTGGTCTACCAACTGGGCGTTTTCCATCTGACTTTCCTACAAGAAGCTTCCATGCAAGTCTTTCATTCCCTATACGTGCAATATGTCCTGCCCATCGCAGTCTACGAGACTTAACTGTTATTATTATATCTGGCTTCCTATAAAGACCATGTAGTCTCTTGTTATGAAGTCTTTTCCATTCACCTGTCTGTTCATCTGTCTTTGGTCCAAAAATTTTCCAAAGTACTTTATTCTCAAATACTTGTAATCTCCTTTCCTCCCTTAAAGTAAGAGTCCATGTTTCGCACCCAATATAACTGGTAGAATAATAGTTTTATATATTTTCATTTTAACGTTTTTTGAAAGGAGTTGGACATCAAGAGTCTCTGCAATGCATAATAGCACGCATTTCCAGAATTGAGCCTATGTTTAATTTCTTTGTGCATCTCATTCCTATTTGTGATTATTGTTCCTAGGTATTTGAATTCAGCCACTTCCTCAAAATTACCCTCATTTGTCATTAGCAGTCCATTTCCATTCTATAATGAATTTCTACGTGTGACCATATATTTAGTTTTATTGATATTTACTTCCAGTCCTAATTTCTTAGTGTTACTCAATAGTGTGTGCGTGTTGTCCTTTAGTATCTCCTCGCTATCGTCCAATAATACTACATCATCAGCATAAACTAACAGCTTATTAATACCATTGAGTTGTAAGCCTTCCTCATTCTCTAAAGATTTAATGGCATGCTCTAGTACAAAATTAAATAGTAGAGGAGATAGTGCATCTCCTTGCTTCAACCCATTTTGGATTTCAAAAGTGTCCGAAAACTGTTTACCTACACGCACCCTACTCTTTGTGCCATTTAGACACATTCGTATAAGTCTAACTAACTTTTTAGGAATTCCGAACTCCAGCTGGATACTATATAACTTCTCCCTATTAATCTAATATTCTCTAAAACTATTAGATGTTGGTCTCCACTTCTAACTTCGCCGGAATAGGCTACATAGCCTAAACCTTGTAGTAGAAGAAGAGAAGAAGACTATTAGATGTAGGTGTTCACCGGAAACGAACAATTACAAATCCGTCTAGCAGTCGCAATTTTTCATGTTTCACAACGAAACTCAGTATATGCTACTAAAATAAGCCGAGCAAGTAATTGTCCAAAAATTAGCTGAATGCAGTCATTAGAAGTGGGGGTTTACCTGAAATCGGAAATTAAAAATTGACTCTAGAAACCGCCATGTTTGGTTCGTCCCAATGAATGCTACACAACTTAATTAACTCCACTCCATCAATAGTAATTCTGCCCGAGGGCAAGTCCTCCACTGCAATAATAGCATTTCCATGCCATGCTTTGCAGCTTTACTAGGGAATCGTAGGTGTGGTTGCTTCCCGTTGCTTTCCACACCAGTGAAGGATGATGGTTCTTCTTCTTCACTTCACGGGCTAGGCAAATTGCCTGTTCCGCCTCATAGTTGTTCTGTCCATCTTTTCACTGGGCTTCCCACATTCCTTGAACCTCTTGGCTTGTAGTTGACTGCTGCTCTTGGTAATCTTAATACATTCACTCTTTCCACGTGTGTAAACCATTTCTCTATATATTCTCTGATTTTCTCATCCAATGGATATATATATATATATATATATATATATATATATATATATATATATATATTTAACTCTGTTCTTATATCTTCATTCCTTATCCGATCCAATCTTGTGCAGCCTTTTGTTCTTCTAAGGAAGCTCATTTCGGCGCTTCGTCGTCCATTAAATCCGTCCGGCTGAACACTGTGAGAGAGATGAGTTTGGACATTTTTTACATGGTCGGGTTACCAGCCCAGACGCACAACCACCTTCCTAGTGGATTGGGGATTTATTTCGGACTTTCCTTCTCCTAGACGGGTTGCTAACCAAAGCTTTGGAGTCCTATCTACCCCTTGGCTTGCAGGTTTCCTCTTCCGCCTTCTTCACCGTTGAGAACAATTTTTCTTCATCCGCTTCTGAAGCCGTTGAGGTATCCCTCGTTGGAGTTAGTTCGCTTCCCTTCTCCTCTTACTAGATAGCAAGCTAGTTAAAAACCAGACTTCCCTATCTAGTCGTCTGGGTCATTAGGTACTAAGCCCCTCCACCACGACAAGGTCTAGCCCGTGAAGGATGATGATGATAATGATGACAGCCGGGTGATTTTCGGGAACCGTTGGGCCCTAAGCTTCCTGACATTTGTCTTACAGGTGAAGAAAAACCCCGAAAAAACCTCACCCTGGAGCCTGTCCCGACCGTGAATCGAACCCGGGCCCGCTGCGTTACAACGCAGCACGCTACCTCGAGACCACAGCCCAGCGGTGGAACATGAAAATGTGTACACGTCTCTCCTCTCTCTCTCTCTCTCTCTCTCTCTCTCTCTCTCTCTCTCTCTGCACACGCACACAAACACATTCTTCAAGTCACTAATTACATTTACTTACTTACTTACTTACTTACTTACTTACTTACTCACTGGCACTGTCGAACCCATAGGTTCATGGCCGCGCGGACATAAGCTCTCCATACATCCCTATCTTGAGCCAATGCTTTCCAATCATTCCCTGTATAATCTACTTCCCTCAAATCATAGTTAATGTTATTCTCCCACCTCATTCTTGGTAGACGATCAACAGCCAGTGTAAGGGTGACATGTGGTTAGCATGTCGAGTCCCCCAGCCGTTATAGCTGGTTCTTCAACCTGGAGCCGCTACTTATTGTAGCTACCCAATTGCCTCACGATGCTGGGTGGGCACCGATCCCATACTAGCCGAAATACCATGAGAAAATTTCTTCCCCCATGGAGACTCGAACCAGCGCAAGTCCCGTAGCTCTGCGTACTTTATTCTCAAATACTTGTAATCTCCTTTCCTCCCTTAAAGTAAGAGTCCATGTTTCGCACCCATATAATATAACTGGTAGAATAATAGTTTTATACAATTTCAGTTTAAGGTTTTTTGAAAGGAGTTGGGACATATAGAGTCTCTGCAATGCATAATAGCACGCATTTCCAGAATTGAGCCTATGTTTAATTTCTTTGTGCATCTCATTCCTATTTGTGATTATTGTTCCTAGGTATTTGAATTCAGCTACTTCCTCAAAATTACCCTCATTTGTCATTAGCTGTCCATTTCCATTATATAATGAATTTCTACGTGTGACCATATATTTAGTTTTATTGATATTTACTTCCAGTCCTAATTTCTTAGTGTTCCTCAATAGTGTGTGCGTGTTGTCCTTTAGTATCTTCTCGCTATCGGCCAATAGTACTGCATCATCAGCATAGGGTAAAATTTTCCGCTAATTACATTTTCTAACAGTAATTGTTCTGAAATTGGTGTTTGTTTTCTTAAACTGCGGTATCAAGACATATGCACTATAATTCCAAAATAACTTTAAATAAATACCGTTATAATGTAATTCAATAATAGGGGCTTTACATCATCTATTCCGTCGTCCTGGTATTACTCCGGATACGAGTATAGGATTTATTTACTATTTTAATGTAATTCAGTTCACAGTGTCAGTATTTACTGAACGTCATAACTAAGGACATGCAAAGCATACCTAAAAACTAAAATAAAAAAACTGGACAACTTTTTTTTTCACATCTCTACTAATGAAAGCTTAGAAACTTCTGCAAGTCAGTTAAAAGGAATCGCTGGCACGCTACAAATGTGACCTTGGACTTCAAGAACTGGAGACTTCTTCTAATTGTTCGTAAAAATAAATAATAGTTTAAAAAAACTAAAACAACAAGCTTTGTTAGAAAACCGAACTAAAAAATGAAAAATAATTTTAATTTCCAACACGCTTGGGATAAAATTAAAGTGGTCAACAGAAAAATCATCTCCAACACATCTAGAATAAAACTAGATAAAAAAATTACAGTCAAAAGCGTGGAGTGCTCTATATCAATTAATATATTTGATTATAAACAGAGATTAGTAAAAGTAAAGTCTCCAAGAAGAAAACGTAAAAACCATAAAAAGCACCCCACGCTTTTGATGGTAAAATTATTTTTTTTGTAGATAACTCTAGTTTTATTCTAGATGTGTTGGAGATGATTTTTTTTTTGTTGACCACTTTAATTTTATCCCAAACGTGTTGGAAATTAAAATTATTTTTGATTTTTTTGTTCGGTTTTCTAATAAAGCGTGTTGTTTTAGTTTTTTTAAACTATTATTTATTTTTTATTTTTTAGTTTTAATATTTTACAGAATAAGATAAAAATGTAAATATCTTTAAATTCAATACTATTGCAGTATGAGCTAAAAGTAATACTCTTTTAAAAAGAAAATCCTCCGGGCCGGATTTGAACCAGAGACCTATGTATTACTGAAGTTATATACCACTACAATCCACCGCTCTACCAACTGAGCTACCAGAGGATATAATATTCATTTCTTACAACGATGGACTAAAAAGTCGATAAGTCCGCAACCTATTATACCGGTCTTTATTTTTTTGATATCCGGATGATCCTAGCAAGGATCTTAGAATAAAATAAATAGAATTATTGTATTGTCATTGGTCCTTTACAAGGACACAAAGTTTGAAGTCGATCCAATGTTTTTAAATGGGTGAAAATCGTGTTGAAAGATTCCGTTACATAGATACAGATCAAGCGAATATGAAGCGGGTAAAATAATAGTTTTAAAAAACTAAAAGAACACGCTTTATTAGAAAACTAAAAAATGAAAAATGATTTTAATTTCCAATACGCTTGGGATAAAATAAAGTGGTCAACAAAAAAAATCATCTCTAACACATATAGAATAAAATTAGAGTTATCAACAAAAAGAAAATAATTTTACCATCAAAAGCGTGGGGTGCTCTATATCAATTAATATATTTGAAAATAAACAGATATTGGTAAAAGTAAGCTCTCTAAGAAGAAAATGTAAAAATCATAAAAAGCACCCACGCTTTTGATGGTAAAATTATTTTCTTTTTGTTGATAACTCTAATTTTATTCTATATGTGTTAGAGATGATTTTTTTTGTTGACCACTTTATTTTATCCCAAGCGTATTGGAAATTAAAATCATTTTTCATTTTTTAGTTTTCTAATAAAGCGTGTTCTTTTAGTTTTTTAAAACTATTATCTATTTTTTAGTTTTAATATTTTACAGAATAAGATAAAAATGTAAATATCTTTAAATTCGATACTATTGTTGTATGAGACAAAAGTAATACTCTTTTATAAAAAAAAAACCGTCCCAGCCGGATTTGAACCAGCGACATATGGATTACTGAAATTATATACCACTAAGATTTCACTGCTCTACCAACTGAGCTCTTACAACGATTGACTAAAAACTCGACAAGTCCGCAACCTATTATACCAGTTTTCATTTTTTTGATTTTGGGATGATTCTGGCCAGGATTTTAGAAACAAAATATGAAATTATTATATTGTCACGGGTCCTCCACACGTATACAAAGTTTCAAGTCGATCCAATGTTTTTAAGTGGGTGAAAATCGCGTTGAAAGATTCCGTTACATTGATACAAAAACACTTTTTTTATTTTGTGATGATTATGACCAGGATTTTAGAAACTAAATATGAAATTATTGTATTGTCACGGGTCCTCTACAAATATACAAAGTTTTAAGTCGATCCAATGTTTCTATGTCGGTGAAAATCGCGTTGAAAGATTCGGTTACATTGATACAAAAACACTTTTTTTGATTTTCTGGTGATTATGGCCAGGATTTTATAAAATAAATATGAAATTATTGTATTGTCACGGGTCCTCTACAAGTATACAAAGTTTCAAGTCGATCCAATGATTTTAAGTGGGTGAAAATCGCGTTGAAAGATTCCGTTACATAGATAGATAGATAGATAGATAGATAGATAGATACAGGTCAAGCTAATATAAAGCGTGTAAAAAGAACTTCAGGTTTTCATGAAAATGTTATATGAGACATTTCTTACAATTAACTTCAATTATTAAGAAAATAAACATTACAGTTGAGATCTAAGCTGCAGTGCATATGCAGAACTATCAGAAAAAGGAAACCATTCTTCTACTAATTTAATAAGAACTATATATTTTTTCCTCCCAAGGAAAGATCCTGTCAACTCGTTTCAACACAGAGATAGGAAAACGTAATTATGTTTAAGGAAGATACTGAAACATCCTATAAGAATTCCCGACATAGAAGTGGAGGTTGTACGGTTTGAAAATAGTGGCGGGAACTTTTCTTCTTTAGAGAAAACAGACTAGGCCTATAGTGTTTTTAGGGCACGCCGTGTTGTTCAGGAAATACGCTACGAAACGGAAGGACGCGGGTTCGAATCCCATTGGGGTCAAGAAACTTAATCCTGAAAAAAGATTCCTCTAAGTAAAGTGTGCCGACTTTTTTCATGCTAGTAATACTTTTAATACCTTAGTTGCCTACTAGATGTCTCATTGGATCGGTTCGTTGACCGCATATCACTCATGCCATCTTCAGGGAAACAAGCGTAATTAAATTAACTTGGTCAAGTTACTCCTAACAAAGGTCCAACGTTGGGCTATTACGCTATTGTAGATGTAGATTTTATTACCTGGTTATTATATGAAAATGCCAATTTTTGGTTATCCCTTGAAATAGTTTGCTTTAATTTTTTTTCTGCAGAGGAAATAAATCAAGATGTTAAAAATATATTACGAAACTCCGTTGAGGTCACTGTGTTAAAGTTTTATGAATTGTAAAACAGTACCTGATATCTCAGTCGTCCTCAATAATTTGCAGTGTTGTTTTATAGGAGGCCTTTCGATAACTTAAGTATCATCTTCATTTTGGGTGCACATTATTGAGGACGACTGAGAATTATGAGGTACTGTTTTACAATTCTTGAAACTTTAAGAGGAAATAAAAACAGTTAGGCTCAACTGCACTTCTACTAGCGCTTGATTTTTCAGTTATATTGTTGTAAACTATAGCTCTTCTTCTGTATTTACTAACATTATTTACTATTTTAAACTTTTTCAAAAACTTTTATAACATTATTAGACAATTTTGAAGTATTTATTTAAATATGCAAATCACAATATTATGACACTGTTATTTTCTCCACAGAGTATATTACTAGTCTATGATTTTTCTATCGCTGTTTAGGGTTATCGCTGGTTGGATCAGCGTTAGGGAGTGATAAGTAAGTGTACACCGATTTTTAATAAACGTTTGGTAATTTTAATATCATTAATATTTTTTTAAAACATAGATTTGGGGATTTATTGCAAATATTGGCCATTTAAATTTGATAGCGACGGATAGTAAACGAGGATGACAATCGATATGTGGTTCGATTGTGGATTATCGCTGGCTCTATAAACTCTGGCGCATGCGCACTGTTGTTCTATAGGACTTTGAAAATATTTCACGCTAGTTTAAGTGCAGTTTTCCCAACAGTTATGTACACAACATTTTTAAAAAATCTTTAAAAATATGGCACCGATTTTTTTTCTTGTGAAATGCTTTATTATGGTTGATATCCCCCTAAAAGAATGTTTGATTAGTCAATGAGAGAAAATATCGAGTTAAATTATACTGAATTTTTTGCCTGTTACCTTTGAGACAGTTCTACTCTCGAACACAGTTAAAATCAGACTGAGTGATACTGCACCTTTCATAACGTAAAAGGAAATACTTACTGTATGAAGCAATTTGCTATGAGTTATCTTATCACAAATGTTTAAACCAAGCTACGTAGCATTTATAACGTTACAGACCATTTAAAATGTTGCTTGTACAGTCGGCTTCAAAATTTTTCTCTGCGTTCAATAATACAGTTTAAAATTGATTTATTCAATTTATTCAATAACGCAGTTTAACCTCACCCCTTATAGGTACTTTTACGTACGGGCCACATGCTACCACGGCCTTAAAGTGACACATTCTGTCGGGAAAGGGATTTTAACTATGGATCACATACATACAGTTAGTGCAGAAAGTATTGGTACACTTAAAAATAACTCAGACAAAAATAAATAATTCCATTATTTCTTCACTACATACAAAAACAAAAATATGCACCTTTAAATTGAACTCTATGAAGTTAAATACACGCATTCCTCTGTTTTAACATGACAATTAATGAGTCGAAAATAATTTGTACATGAACAATAAAAATTAACTAACAAAAAGTATTGGTACACTAACAAGTTTTGGTCAACAGAATGTTTACACGAAGTCGAGTGGGGGTGGGTCTGGTAGTGTTGTTATTCACACTAGCCTTGAGTACTTTATCGTGTAGTTGTGTGTGTTCTGGCTGCAGATTAAGCTGGTATGGGGCGCGAAGTTAGAAATACTACAGTAGAAGAAAAGGGATTAATTGTTGGTTTTCATAATCAGTGTAAATCGCTAAATGGAATTAGTGAAATAATTGGAAGGCCAAGACCAACATTCAGCATATAGAGTTGGCGAACGAAAGACTTTCCAAATAACCACAGACCAGGACGTCCTAGAAAGCTGTATGTTAACGTTGAAAAAGCATTAATGAGAAAAGTAAAGCAAAGGCCTAAAAGTAGTGCTCCTAAATTAGCAGTTAGTATCAAGAATGACCTTAATATTAGTATTTCTGCTAGCAACGTTCGCAACAATATATGGGCTAACGAACTGCATGGGAAAACAGCCCGTAGAAAATGCTAGGGAAGTGAAGAAAACTGAAAGAAAAATTTGAACTTCGCTAAAACACACAAACAACCCCAAAGAATTTTTTAGAAAAAGTAATTTATACTGACTAGCCTAAAATCAACATTTGTCGTTAAGATGGAAGAAGAAAAGTCTGGAGGAATTAAAATTAAAAATACAGAGCTATAAAAGCAAAATCTGCAACCCACTGTGAAAAATAGTGGTGGTTCTTTGTAAGTGTGGGGATACATGAGTACCTCTGGAGTTGGAAAGTCGGGACCTTGCATTTTATCGATGGTGTGATGGATCACAAACAGTAGGCCTATATGAACATACTAAGTAAAGTGTAAAGTGATCCCACAACAGGCCTCAGGAGGCCCTTGGGGTAGTAGGAGGTTAAGGCTCCCACTTTTTCTAGACAATCGGCACTTTATGTCAGCCGGGTTGTCAGCCCTAGAACAAGCGTCTGGTACTCATTTCAGTTAGAGGCTGAGTCGACCCCAGGGCCATAGTTCCGCCAGAGGGTTTGGGTTAGTTTAAAAATCCTGACCCCAACGGGACTTGAACACTCGACCCTCCGGCTTGTAGCTCAGTGCCTTAACCACTATGCTACGGCGTGCCCCATATGAACATACTGAAGTCCAATATTCAAACCTCTGCAGAGGAAGTGTGGGTTAAACAAAATTTTGTATTTATGCAAGATAATGATTCGAAACACATCGGTTTCAATACGCGTTTATGGATGTACATGGAAACGCCTCCCTAATCTCCGGACATAAACCCCATTGAGAATTTATGGGAACATCTGAGAAAGAGAATTCGTTCAAGGCAGGTTTCCAACAAGCAAGACCTGAGAAACGCTTTGGAAGATGAATGGATCAGTCAATGTCAAGGCCTCCTCCGAGGCAACACAACATTAAGACGAAACACAAAATTCACACACACAATCATATTAAACATGGAAAATATGATGATTATAATGGTCAGATGATGTTAGGGAACCGTTCGGAACTTAAAGCTGACATTTATCTTACAAGTGTGGAAAAAAACCCAGAAAAAAGTAATGCTATATAATAACAGGCTAAATTTGAAAATTCGATAAATTTAATAACTGAGTTTGACAGTTTAATAAGCAACCAAGTATCTTAACTTGATCGGAATATTACCGAGATGGTAATTCCAGATGTGAGTCATATTTATTGCGAATAAAACTTATGCTAGCGTAGGAATTAGATTCTATCCGAACTTGGCACCGATCATTTATTTCTTATCAGACTCGTGACCGCCTAAGAATGCATATAGATAATTAATATTTGTAATCATAACTCTAGTTGGCTTAGATTGGCAGGTAGGTAGGTAGGTAGGCAGGTAGGAAGTAATTTATTTAACAAATCTTTTTAAAATCCAAGGTCATTAGTGACGCAAATCCAATCTGAGCGTGAAAGGATCGACAAACCTTTTTCAAATACCTCTTCTTTCAGGTTCGAGCTTCTTGTATGTCGTAAAATGAACTATACAGGACCCATAGCTTCACTTCCCTCCCGAAGGAACCAATACTCGGGATTTTTACGTCCTTAAAAATACATCTCAGTGGTATTGAGTCTGCAAATCTATGAATCTGATACGAGTTTGATAACTATTAATTCAGAAATTTCTACTCTTAACTTATGAATACCTATACGTGAAGTTTGCGAAGTCCGTGACTTTCTGAAGAATTATAGGGTTCCCGTCTTAAAAATACTCTTATCATCAGCCGTACAGGTTGTTATCCTAGAAGTGTTTTTACAGTCCACAAAAATATTCAGCTCATTTCTTTATTACACTGGTCGACAAAGTTTTCTTCTCAAAAAATCTGATTAGTGAATCTAGTGCATTTTTTTATACTGAAATCAGAAATAATGTCAGAATTTTTCCATCAAGCCCAGTTGTTTTATGACAGTTACTTTTTAAAATCTTATTTTAGCATTCTCTTTAACCTGTCATAGGAACCTTTGCTCTATATTTAGCGATTTTATTGATGTTGTCTTCAAGGAAATTATATATAATGTCATGCTGAAGCATCAAAAGACAAGACTGCTCAGGTTCATTCATTTTTTGACATGCTGAGACCTGTTAATCTGGCATTGTGATGCGTTAGTCTCACTATGTTAAAAATAATGGCCTAAACGTGAATCTCTTCTCCCTGGCCAGAAAAAAATGTGTCATGTCCCTTTAGTGAATCCTGAAAAAATATATTTACCTTCATTGTATATTATATTAGGAGTAATGACAAATTTCGTCAAAGTTATGGATAAACTTTCTGAAGGATTCTTGTACTTGAAATCGAATTTTTTTCCAAAATCAGTGACGCTAAACTGAAAGACGGAATTTTTATAGGACCACAAATATGAACATTAATGGCTGATGAACATTCTGAGAACAGTTAAATCCACTTGAAAAAGCAGCCTGGCAGTCTTTCAAAAATATATGTTGCAATTTCCTTGGAAACCATAAAGCAGAAAACTATCGTGGCCCAGTGGCTGACCTTCTGGATTCTAATAAAGCAACATGTACCGGTATTTAAAAACTCACTTCTTGGACTCTCACTTAGACTTCTTCCCGGAAATTCTTGGAGCTGTCAGCGATGAACACGGTGAGCGTTATCATAAACAAATTTCTACAATGGAAAACAGGTACCAAGGCAAGTAGAGTTATAATAGATGGTTAACTATTGTTGGACCTAGAAGAGAGATGTTCCTGATGGAAAATATGATCGAAAATCACTATTTAACACTTTCTAAGTAAGTCAAAATATGTAGCATTATAAAACATTCGAATGAACATCAGACAAAACTCCTGTCTGATGGGGGAAAACTGAAATGAAATGATATTTGAATTCTTCTTCTTCTTCTTCATTTCATGGGCTAGGCAAATTGCCTGTTCCGCCTCACAGTTGTTCTGTCCATCTTTTCACTGGCCTTCCTACATTCCTTGAACATCTTGGCTTGTAGTCGAATGCTGCTCTTGGTAATCTTGATACATTCATTCTTTCCATGTGTGTAAACCATTTCTCTCTATATTCTCTGATTTTCTCATCCAATGGATATATATTTAACTCTGTTCTTATATCTTCATTCCTTATCCGATCCAATCTTGTGCAGCCTTTTGTTCTTCTAAGGAAGTTCATTTCTGCGCTTTGTATTCTACTTTGCAGTTTTTTGGTCATTACCCAAGTTTCGCTCCCATAAAGTAATGCAGGAACTGCCAATGTTTTATAAAATTTCAATCTACTATCTCTTCTTGTTTTATTCTTTAATTTTTTATGTATAGTTCCGCATAACATTTGAAATTTCGACAGTTTCATATGTATGTATCTTTCAGTTTTTGTGTTTATAGTAAAATTACAACCCAAATAATTAAAATTTGTTACTTGTTGAATTCAGCATGAAAAACACTTCTAGAATCTATTATTTTTATTAATGTGAAAGAACAAAGTTCATTTTTGTAGACCAGTGTTATTTGATATCACTTGATCTGCTTCTAGGTTTGTAATGCAGAGATCATATTTCCAAATATATGCTTCACATTCTAATGGCAGTTATTTTGACAGTGACATATGTCTGTTAATATAGAGTTCATTCTAAGTTCCTTTAAGATGTCTTCATTTCTTTTATGGCCCCACTTAGTACAGCCAGTAATCTCATTTCACTAACACTGTGCTAATTACGTAATAGTTTCTTAGATTCTATGTTTCACTCCCATAGCGTAACACATGTAGGCTACAATATTAATTTCAATTTTTTATTGATACTAGATTCTAGAATCAAATCAAAATTGCAGCTGAGATCTTTATGTCCAGTCCTAGGTTTGATAAAAATAGACAAACAAAGAAACACTTATACGCTATAAATTAAAAGTTCAAAATATAGATGAAGAAATTCAGATTTATTAAGTAATGCCACGAGTGAAACAGCAGACACGGGGTTTGTCCTGTGAGATGACGAAGGCTTACACGTGCAGGTACGAGACTTGAAATGTGCGCTGACTCAGCCGTTTACAAGTACATGCCACGCATTCACGTCGCAGTCAGATTGTATGCTTCGAATGGATAAGGTGCTCGCTCGTTTTTCCTTGTGAACTGAATGACGTGTGCATAAGTATAAACTGAATGGCGTGTGATGAGTGTAAACTGTGTAATGACTAATAATTTTTCTACTGAACAACGTGTATTTATTTATGGTCAATATTTGTTAACTCAATCTGCCTGCCACGTACGAAGGCTCTTTGAAACAGGATTCCCGGGTGTAAAAATTCCATCACTTTCAACAGTCCACACACAATCTGTACAACAAATTTAATGCAACGGAAATTGTCGATAAAGAAGCCACACAAGCAGCGTAGTGTTCACACGAAAGAAACAATAGACGACATCTGTTATCGAATGGAACAGTCTCCTAGAAAATCACTTAGGCGCCTTTCGCATCAAGTAGGAATTTCATAGTTAAATATGGGAAATAACATTATGAGGTTCTTAATTCGTAAATTAATGAATCATTTTTTAACATCTTACCTCATATTTTATGTTTCTTCAAACACGGGGACTAGTTTTCGAGAGAAGGATCTCTCTCATTTTCAACCGACATTATGACTACTGGATTTTCGTTGGAATCTCCATCAATAACATTGCCATCTGGCGTTCATAAAAAGTTCATCAAATCAACACCAGATGGCAATGTTATTGATGGAGATTCCAACGAAAATCCGGTAGTCATAATGTCGGTTGAAAATGAGAGAGATCCTTCTCTCGAAAACTAGTTCCCGTGTTTGAAGAAACATAAAATATGAGGTAAGATGTTAAAACATGACTCATTAATTTACGAAGTAGGAATTTATTATGGCTATGTGCAAAAAATACTAAATTGTTAAAGTTTTGTAGCCATATAAAATAATCAAGACACATGCTTTTCAACCGGGTGACCCTGTTCCAGCACCTGCGTCAATAAAATTGATAAGCACGATAATTTGTAAAATAGTTACAAAATGTATATGGTTGTATCACCGCGATCCTGCTATGTCAGTTCCGCGTCGCGAGTGCGTCAGCAATGTACAGTGAAATCCCCGCGTCTGCTGTCCAATGCTATACTGATCGCACTGTAGTATGTTTTAAAATGTATAGTACTTCTGGCTGAACACTTTCACCTTTCCATAACACAATTGCAACAACATTACCTCTACAGCAGGCGTTTCAAATCAGCAAATAACTATTGCAACTGTTACGTTAGTCATCATGGAACGTCACCGACTGCCGGCTTTGTGTTTTAATTTGTCTTATAAACAGATATTCTGGCCTAGGGAGTGGTTATTGTAGTGGCGTACTTGTTTACGATATAAAGAGTGCATGTTACTCATATTTCGAAACTAAGTAAAATATAAAAAGATATACAACATAAATAATTTTCGCTATAATCGTTTGTAGAACCTACTTGAAGTAATGAAGGAATGTTACAATCACGACACTAATGTTAGAATTTAAGGGCTTAAAAATGCTTACAAAATCCAAGAAGGTTTATTTTATCGATGTGTAATATTATTTTGTCTATTTAGGAAATTTAAACCCATAAAATTTGATTTTTAAAAATGGCGTCTCTGTGTTCTGCTAATGTGCCCATTTTGGTTTTTTACATTTTCCCATAATTTGTATTTTTTATATTTTGGTACACTTTTCTCCAAAGCTATGAAAGATAGGAGAATAATTTTTTGCATGAACATGCAGTTTAAAGAGCTCTATAATAGTAAGGTGAATTTATCTTTGTGCTATTGATAGTATTTGAAATATAAAAAAAAGTATGCAAAATTTAAAAAAAGTGTGGTCATCGCATTTTTAAAAATAAATCACAATCCAATATCTGAACACAAGCAAACTTTATTATTGCCGAATGAACTATGGGCAATAACATATTAACTTTTGGAAACAATTGGATAAGTAGTTTTTGAGAAAATTGTACCAAGATAGTAGGCCTACTTTTAAGAAGTTGTATTTTTATTTTCATTTTTTTTTTTTGTATTTTAAATTACTCATGAAGAAATATGTCTCAAAACTAAGGGTGTCAGTATGTTCAGGAAGACTTGTGTAATTGGCATAATTTTAATGTACATAACTTAAGAATAAGCTGAAAAAACGACTTTTGTATGTTGCATATTTTTAAACCAAATTGCAAGGAAATTAGTACCGGGCGCCCTTAAGATATGGGAATCTAGTAAAATTATACTCACTTATCCTCGCAGCTTTGATTTACTTGCAGTCAGGTCATAAAGCAAATATTACTGTCCAGTTGCAATAACGAACTCAGGGATTTAATATGACCAAGTAAAAACGTTATGTTAAATGAGTGCAAAGTTTCTGCATCTAAGCTTTTATGCATTTCTCTATATGTAGTGATAAATAAAAACATGTCAATAGTTCATTATCACACGCTATGTCGTATTGCGAAATTGCGTAACTGACCTCAAATTATATATATTCTGAATAAAAAACTTGGAGATAAGACATAATACAACTGTCACCGAGTGTTATCATGCACATAAGTTTCCAATGTACCTATACATTCTATTTGTTTTGTTTTTGTACATGATCTGACCCGAGTACGAGAATTTCCTCATTCGGGTGTCAATGCCCCAAAATTGATTTTGGAATAAAAAAAAAATGTTTTGTCCATGCTTAACTTACACATGTGTTAGCTTCGTACTCCCAGGTTCAAATCTGCAGTCCCTCCCCAATCTCTATCACTATCAAACCCATAAGTTCATGGTCGCATGTACGTAAATATCCATACATCCATATCCTGAGCCAATCATCCCTTGAGTAATTAAAAATAAAATCTACGATGCAAAAGGCCAGAAGGTGCTTGGCCTACCAGCCGGCTGCTAGCCTCAAATCCACATGTGTTAATCACAGAGGTAGTTCATCACGTAGTCAGTATAGGGGTAACATGTGATCAGCATGTCGGATCCCCCCGCCGTTATAACAGGCTTCTCATCATGGGGTCTCTACTTACTGTAGCTACCACATTTTTTATTATTCTGGGAACCGGTCCCATACCGGCCGAAAATCCATGAGATTTTTTTTCCTACATTGGGACAAGCGCAAATTCCGAAATTCTGCGCCAAGGCCACTTGCCTTTGCCTTAAACCACTCGGCTACGGCGCGGAACCCTGTATAATTTACCTATTTTCAGATTAAACTGTGCCTGTCTGTATACATTAATAGAGTAAATAAAGTTAAAAATAGACTTAAATGTAAGGTGGACTCTGGAGTCTACTTTATCCGAATATGGAGGTGAAAGTGGACTTTTCTTGTAATGTAAAAAGTTTGTAAATGATGAAGATGTTTCCATATTTAAATAAAATGACAATGCTATTTCATAGTTACAACACTAATGATAATCACTGTAATTAAACAAAATTAAAATCTCTTAATTAAAAGAAGAAAACAAATTCAAAACAGGGGTCCAAATTACCTGACGTTCCACTACGATGAGAGTAGAATATTAACTATGATTTGAGTGAAATGAATTATACAGGAAATGATACAAGGTAATGATGTATTAAGAGTTTATTTCCGCGCCACTATGAACCTCCGCGTTGAATAGTACCGAAGTTAGTTATGTTTAATGTTTATTAACACCAAACCCTCGATAAATTGGTTGAGGAGGGAACAGTGAGTATTATTGTCCAGATCCTATGGAGGGGAAGAAATTCGTTTCCGCCAATTCTGGTTTTGTACTAAATTTTTAAACCTTCGCATCGAAAAAACTTGAATCGCGTTTACATAAAAACTTTTTCCCATAACTGCACTATATTTTATCGATTATACAGGGTGTCTCTAAAGTCAATATCCATTTAAATAAAGGAACGCAACGATTGAAAAACCAATTTTATTGTGAAGTTTTACACATATTCTACTGCCTTTCTACATGACCTCCATCTAGGTCAAAACACGTACTTTTAGCTGTGAAACGAAATGTACATCTTAACATTTAAACCATAAAAATGTCAGCTGCTTCTGTGATGCGATTCAGTAAGTCAAGCAGTGTGATAACGACGTTTGTATAGAGTGAAACATAGAATTTTCCACATGCTGTTGCGAAGATCATCCAACTTTCTACTGAGGCATAGAGTTGATGCGTTCGGACTATCACTGGCAATTCGAACTTGTTGCACTGTTTCTGCTGATACGCGTGGTCGCCAATGACGTGTCTCATTACATATACTGCCGGTATGCTTAAATTTGTTTACAAGCAGATGAATGTGTGCCTTTTTTGGGACTCCAAGCGTGATAGGCCTAGAAGGACCTTGCCTACCAGTCGGCTGCTGGCCTCATATCCACATGTGTTAATCACATAGGTAGTCGATCATCTAGCTAATGTAGGGGTGACATGTGGTCAGCATGTCGGGTCCCCCAGCCGTTACAGTTGGTCTTCGACCTGGAGTAGCTTCTTAATGAACTACCCAAATTCCTCACATTGCTGGGTGGGCACCGGTCCCATACTGGCAGAAATTCCATGAGAAAATGTCTTCCCCATGGGGACTCGAACCAGCGCAAGTCCCGTACCACTTCGCCAAGGCTTCTTGCCTTAACCACTCAGCTACAGCGCGGGATTTTTTTTTGGGGATGGTTTACGAAATTTATGGGTACTTGCGTCTTTATATGACAATCGGCGTACCCCGTGCACAAATAATAGCAACCCGTTCTTCCGTTCTAAACATGATGAACTAAGCTAACAGAGCAAGCAAAGAAAATAAAAATTAGTAGCATTTTCATGGAAATTGATAGTGACTTTAGAGATATACTATGAAGACAAACTATATATGTAATGTCAGATAACATCTACTTGAGAAATTGGAAGCAGCCAAAACTTAATAGCGCTCAATAAATTTCAGGATGTGCTTAACAAAATTGTTAATTAAGGAACTTAGATTTATGATTTAATATGGACTTCACTTTGAAACTCATTTCGGGAACAGTTTTAATAAACGTGAACGCCATATCTAATATATAATAATTAACGTTTGTTTTTTCATACTTTATGCGCGGCCATACTGTTGATCCGATTGTGATGGGGTTTTTTGCAAAATGTTCAGGAGATACCCGGGATTAACATAGGCTATAAGAGAGTTGTGATACTCAACTCCTACAACCTTAAAAAATCACCCTTTGTAGTGAAAAACGTGACAAATAATGATCTTGAAGAATATTTTCGGGCTGTAGGCCGTGGTCGTGAGCGCTTTGTGTTCCCCGACGTTTCGCCAGAGACTGCGTCTGGCATCATCAAGGGTTGTCTTGAGACTGGCAAGCCTCACACCACGACCTACAGCCCGAAAATCTTCAAGATCATCATAGCAACTCCGGCCGTTTAAGTCTATGTCAATACGTGAAAAATAATCCTTTTTTATTAATTAGATAAAAATAAAACGTAGTTTTATTTGATTTTCATAATTATTATATAATTCAGTGACAGCTGTTTCGGTACACTGGACCTTCTCGTAATCCTTTTTTGACGCTTAGATGGCTTATGCTGCCTAAAGCATAACAAATACACAAAATTAATTTAGACAGAATTGAATATCTCAAAAACCTCTACAAAAAAGTCCGCGACGGCATATGTTCATCTTTTACGGATAACTCACAATAACCATTTTTGTCTTTCATTGATGCAAAAAAGATCGGGATAAGTAGATTCTCGGGCAAACAGAGCAGCAGCACGAATAACTCGAAATAACGAATTTAGTCTTTCAGCTCATTTGTGTCAAATACATTGGGATATGTAGATTCCCGGGCAATACCGGGTAATCAGCACGGGATATCTAAAAATATAACGATATAAATTTATAATTATTTTTCCTTTTACTTATTCAACTAAACGTGAAAACAGATTATAATTTATTTAGGCGTAGCAGCGCACGCCGGATATTAGCTAGTTTGTAATAAAAAAAGCTACGCGTGAGTAAGAGAACTTGTTCTCATTGTCGAGGAGGAAATGAATATTGCGGTCAGTCATCCCATAATTCTATGTCAAGTGCAAAGTTTTTTATACTCACTTTCTGAACATTCCTTTCCGTATATTTGGGTTGTACAACAGTAAATAAGCTTACAACAAATCTAGAAACATAATTTGAATAGTTAAATTTTCACACAACTATGAAATAAACATCTGCCAAATAATGCACATCAATATAATGCAGTTAACTACCTTGTACTCTCGAAACCTTAGGTTAATGGCCGCGGAACATAAGCCTTCCATACATCCCTATCCTGAACGAAAGTTTTCCAATTATCTCTTGTATAATCTACTTCTCTAAAGTCATGGTAGGTTTTATTCTCTCACCTACCTATTGGGAGCTTACCCTTTGATTTTCCTACAAGGTTACCATGCCCCTCTTTCATTCATCTTATTTTTCACCCTCATATGGATGCTAAGGTCAAGCATGTCCATAAATATGTCAGCAGTCAGCTTAGCGTCCACAAAAAAGAAAGAAAAACATGGATTCGACTCTAATATAGATCTTTTTTATCGTTTTTACCCATTAACACCCCTTTACCCCTCTTAAGGGTGCTGCGGGTCAAATTTGGATTTAAGTGTCACTGGGAAAGCCATACTGGGGTCAGTGACCCCCAAAACTATGAATTCGACACTAATATTGGACGTTTTCGATTATTTTATAGATTCCACCTCCTCTCGCGCCACATTGGGTGTGCTAGGGGTCTCTTACACTCAAGAAATCTTTTACATAACTTATTGTATTATATACGTATCGAGTTCGGTTGAAATTGCTCTAGGTGTTCTAGAATTATCCTGGAGCATATTTAGTTATTTGTTAATGCTTTTTCATATTTTTCCCTCTTAACTCTAGATATGCTAGGGATATTTTACTGCTTACAGCCACACTGTCGGATCATAGTTTATAGTCGTATGTGTACCAAATTTGGTTCAAATTGCTCCCGTGTTTGAAGATTTACGTTGGCACATACATACATTCATATATATTTTATTTCACAAAAGTCCAAAAAGATATAACCCTAATATATATACACACTAGAAGTCCCGGCCACGCGTTGCTGTGGCTAAGGTATACGCTAAAAATTGAAATTATGTTGCTGTCTTTCAGCCAGATTACTTAAAATTAATACTTATACACGAAGTTAATAATATTGAAAATAAAATAAACACTGAACACACTTAAATTATGAAATAACGAATATTTGTAATTCAATTGAAATTCGCGGTTGCAACCAAAAGTACAGCCATCTGGATCTCTCTTTGTTAAATAATAAACCAATTACCTTACCAATTATAGCTCGGGACCCAGTTCCGTGTGTCTGAAAGGAATTTGCTGACTCAGCTGTTAGTACTATGCGAAGCAGAGAAGTGTACCTCCTCCACTCCCACATTTCCTCCCGCAAACACACAGAGTTTGGACCCGAGCTGCACCTTACACCGCCATCAGTTAGAATCGTATGGAACTCACAGATAATTATAACTCTTTGTTAAATAATAAACAAATAATTTGCAATAAAAAATAATGCAACTATAAATTTAGTTATAAACTACCCTATGCCTCAAGTTGGATCAAACTGTACACAGTGTGAAAAATTGTATTAAAATCGGTTCAGTAGTTTAGGATTCCATCGCGGACAAACAACGTGACACGAAATTTTTGTATATTAAGATATATAAAGTCCAAAAAGTTATAACCCTAATATATATATATATATATATATATATGTATTTTATAACTTTTTGGACTTTTGTGAAATAAAATATTTCCTGTGCAATGGATGGACGAACCTTTACTTAAAACCATTGAAAAAGGCCTTAATTTCACTGAGCTTTAAGAAAAAAGTCACCCCAAATATATTTATATATCAATATTTAATATCTTTTCATGATTCTTATACTTCAAACAAAAAGAAACATTTTAATGACTATTCAACGAATCTACAAGACATAGATAACAATGCACGTGCAAGGAAAATAAATCATTACATAATATCACTTCTTGAATGCGTTTTCCTTCTGTGAATATTACATGGAAGGAGCTGTGAGTCAACAATGATGACCAATTCATGACGTTTTGCATATGTTATTTTGCAATCAAGCACTTATACAGCGTTTATTAGTATGGAAATTAAACAATTGAAATCGAAAGACAGGTACATTTCTTGTCATTTGGTCTCCCTAGCACTTATCGGAGGCCACTTATGCTAAATGATTGCAGCAACAGTCATCATGATTATTCCATTTATAACGATGGCTCTCGTATCTCTGGAATGGAGGACCTTAACTATCTAGTTGGATGTGTTTTTGTGATATTTGATAATGAGGTTGAGATCTTTCACGAAGGACACAAGCTTGCTTCCAAATGTACGATTTTTCAAGCAGAGCTTTTAGCTCTACTGCAAGCTGTGGAATGGGTTATAACCACCAAGTCTTCTTCTATCTATCGTGATTCCCAGACAACACTTTCCGCTATCAATGACAGATTCAACCGTCGCCCGATTCAATCTTCCATAAAAACAAAATTAAACCAACATCCTGGACATATTTGCCTAGGCTGGATTAAAGGACATGCTGGAACTACAGGAAATGAACGTGCAGATTTTCTTGCCAAATCAGCTGTTAATTCAAATATGAATTACTTTTACTCCTTCTGTCCTCTATCATATAGGCCTATTAAATAAGTATTAAAAAAGTCTTACAAAATTGGAATGCTGTGTGGTTAAACAATATTAATGGTGCTTTGACAAGAACATTATTTTTCCCAACTGTTTTTGACCGAATGAAATGCAAATACGTAGAACCAAATTTTGTATTAACACAGTTTATGACTGGACACGGTAAATTTGGACATTTTTGGAATGATTTAAAATAGCTACAGATACCTGTATTTGCAAAAACGCCAGCCACACTATCTCACATCTGTTATATGAGTGTCCCGCATTTGATTCCAAAAGACATGAATTTATTTAAAAAAATAGGTTATTGCCATAATAGATTTCAACTGCCCTTGTTAAATATTTTATGTAAGAAGTGTTGCTATAGAAAGCTGTGTGACTATCTATCATATTTTTAACAGACTTTGAGTTAGTTTTTTTTGTTTGTTAATTAATTAATCTATTCATTTGTTCATATTACGTTATTATGTAACGCTAGAAATTACCTGTACTCTAAATTACTGTAAATAATTAATTGTATTGTCACTAAAACCCTATAATACCGGATGGTGAAATAGGGTTCGTATTATTGGAGAATCAATACAAAATAAATAAAATAAAGTAAAATAATCACTTGAAATGTTTTCATCGGTTGTATATTTATTATATAATTTTCTTATTAATAAACACTGTGCAAAAGTGGAATTTCAATGTCATTCTTATGTATTTGTATTGTATTGTAAGCCTATGTTTTCCCTTCACAGAGATTTAGACGTTCTCCCACTACAGGGAAGAATTTGAACCATACTAATTTAGTTACACTTGTTTTCGTATAGATGTCATTTTTGAGTGGTACGTGGTCAGCGTTCCGCCTCATACTGACATCTAGGAAACCAAGATAGTACTAGGACGGGAAAATTCGGTAAATTTTGCTTAGAGGCCTTTTCATTCAGGCTTAAGGATTTTTTACCAGCCTGAAAATCTTCAGACTCGGGACCCACGGCTTAAAGTCCCTCCCGGAGGACTTGCTCCTTGGATTTTTCCGTCCTAAAAATCCATCGACCCCGGCCGGGTTTGAACCCGCGATCCTTGGGACCATAGGCAAGGAGCATAACCACTAGACCACCGCGGCCGACCATTCTCATGTATTACGTGGGAAATAATTATGCGTCGTCATTATAGACGTAGGGGCTCTTTTCGTCCCAATTTGTAAAAATGGAAATGGATATCAAGATGTGATTAATTCTGCATGATTTTATTTTACTTGCAACTCCATAATTACAGTACGCAGAAGAAATAAACATAATCTCAATTCTGGAAACGCACATCATTACGCACTATAGGGACTGTTGACATCCCTACTTCTTAAAGATTAGTATATTACGATGCGAGGTTGGGAAGTGGTTTCTACAGAAGCGAGGAAAATGTTTAAAAACCGAGCGATAGGGAGGTTTTTAATTTCGGAGATTCTATAAAACACTTCACAATCGTGCGTCGTACATTATTTTTGGCGCGATGGTGTTTTCAAAATAATAAATAATAGTAAAATAATATATTTGTTGGAAATATTTGCGTTCATTATAAACAATTGAGTAACGTTAACAGTGTGGACAATGTTTATAACAACAGGAGGCCTTGAGAACAATTATTGATAACATGGTCGCAAGTACGTATATATTGTTTTATGATGTTTCAAATAGTTTGCTGTTTACTTACAATGTAGTGATTTATTTCGTATAATGTATATTAACACTACCTTTTGGATATATTTTTGTATATAAATTGTACGTAGTACACATAAAGGGAAGTGGTTTTACTTCCCGCACGAGGTTTGTAATATGTAATATTACAGTATAGTTATTTAGGTTGGCAACCCGAATGTAAGAAGTTGAATTTTCAATCATGGTCACCATTGCTGTAAGTACGACAAAACACACTATCGCGCAAAAAAATGATTTTAACAACGGGTAACGATAAACTCACCTCTTACTGGCGAACTCCGAAAAACGCTTTCCCAGTGGAATCATAGATTACCCAATTAAACATTTAATTTATTGATTAATATTGTAAAGGTAAAGTGATCCCACTACAGGCCTTAGAATGTCCGGGGCAGTAGGAGGTTAAGGCTCCCACTTTTTCCAGACAATCGGTACTTGATGTCAGCCGGGTTGTCAGCCCTGCATAACGGCCGCATTTACCCCCTAAACAGGAGTCTGGTAGTCATTTCTATTATAGGCTGAGTCCACACCAGGGCCATAGTGCTGCTAGAGGATTTGGTTCAGTTTAAAAATCCTGACCACACCGGGACTCGAACCCTCAACCTCCCGGTTTGTAGTACCCTACGGCGTGCCCCTGATTAATAGCGTGCAGTAAAAAATTGTTCGAATTCCGTTTTTTTAACCAGTGGCAGTATTAGTCATCTTAACAGAAGCAGAGACGTAAATGTGAAACTGTCAGGATTTCAAATTATATGTGGAACTATACATATAACATTAAAGAACAAAACAATATATTTTATTAGATTGAAGTTTTATAAAACATTGGCAGTTCCTGCAATACTTTATGGGAGTGAAACTTGGGTAATGATAAAAGAAATAGAAAGTAGAATCCATAACGTAGAAATGAACTTCCTTAGAAGAACAAAAGGCTGCACAAGAATGGATCGGTTAAGAATGAAGATGTAAGAACAGACTTAAATATATTGTATTGTATTGTGAGCCTATGTTTTTCCTTAACATGGAAGTATTTGAACCATACTAATTTAGTTACACTTGTTTTCGTATAGATGTCATTTTGAGTGGTCCGTGGTCAGCGTTCCGCCTCATACTGACATCTAGGAAACCAAGGTATTACTAGGACGGTAAAATTCGGTAAATGTTGCTTAGATGCCTTTTTATTCAGGCTTAAGGATTTTTTACGAGCCTGAAAATCTTCAGACTCGGGACCCATGGCTTAAAGTCCCTCCCGGAGGACTTGCTCCTTGGATTTTTCCGTCCTAAAAATCCATCGACCCCGGCCGGGTTTGAACCCGCGACCCTCGGGACCAGAGGCAAGGACCAGTTAAATATATATATATATATATATATATATATATATATATATCAAAACAATGGCAATGTGTGGAAAAAACATACAACGGGTGAAAATTGAGATTGATGGAAAAATTATAGAACAAGTATCAGATTTCTCTTACTTAGGAAGTGTATTTGCAGAGTATAAGAGTGACATTGATTCAAAATTACAAAAATATAATAAAATTAATGGGGTAATACGAAGACATTTTGGTAAACAGATGAGGACAGAGACAAAACAAAGATTACATAACATCACATCAAAAGCTGCTCTAAAATACGGAAGTGAAATTTGGATTTTAAATAAAAGAAACTCTCATAAACTTCAAGTAAGCCAAATGCGCTTCTTACGATCATTGTTAGGAGTTAGTAAACTGGATCACCAAAGGAACACTATTATCAGAGGGAAAATTGGAGTAACAAGTTTAAATGTAGATATACAAAGATACCAACAAGAATGGAAAAATCATCTGAGGAGAATGGCAAGAAATAGACTTCCAAAATTGGCATTTCAATATACCCCAAATGGACATAGGGACCAAGGAAGACCAAAACATCGGTGGAAAGATCAAAACCATCTTCGCTAGGTTTACCGTACAGGCCACATGGCCTAAAACGAATTTGTTCATGATGATGATATATATATCCATTGAATGATAAAGTCAAAGAATATTGAAAAAAAATGATTTAGACATGTAGAAAGAATGAACGTAACAAGATTACCAAAAGCAGCATTTAACTACAAGCCAAGGGGTTCAAGAAATGTAGGAAGGCCAGTGAAAAGATGGACAGAACAACTGAGAGGCGTGAACAGGCATTTTGCCTAACCCGTGAAGTGAAGAAGAATAAAAAGAAGAAGAACAGAAGCATTTTATTTAATCGTTCTCTGAAGCATTTGACGTCATGACTGTCACGATTTATAGTTGAACATAATAGAATCGATAAATTTTGATCTCAGTTTCATTTGAGACATGTTTCTTTTATGCGCTATGACCATACAATCATAATTCATCTTAACCAATTAAAATTCTATTTACGTCAGAAATGGTAGTTAGACTTGTTATTTGTATTACAAGTAACAGGTTATGATAAACGAATAGATTAATAATGCAGAAAAAAATGCTCAATTCCCTTTTTTTATGATTACTGTCAGCAATAGTTATGTTCAGGTTACATTGATTGAATTATTGATAAGTTACTTAAATCAGTGGTGTGCAATTAACCCCCAGCACAGCTACAGTAATTAGTATATTAATAATTTTGGATTAAAATAATATATTTGCCAAATTTCATTCAAATTAATTACGCATGAACATAAAAATTCAAAATTTCCACCGCGCATGCAGTCAGTTAACGCACTCGATTTGACGTAGCCGCCTGCGTATTCACATTATCTCCATAGAGGAGGAACACAGAGTGTTTCCTCTATGTTATCCCCACCAACACCAGGTATTGCGCTACAGACTGCTACGTCCAGCGATAAGCCACACTAGACCAGTAATAATCCACTAGACGAAGCTTGTGTTTTATTCCATTGTTCCATTGACTTTTATTTGAATACTACATAGCTGGATCCATTTAACGTCACAACTCGAATATGTATACACGAGGTCAAATGACGTTTCGACCTATCGATTCATTCGACGAAGAGACATGGTTGCGGTTGGCTGATTTGGGAAGCGCCAATTCGTCAATATAGAAGTTTTCGAAATAAGAGTTTTTAATTTATAATGTTTAATTTGTGCTAGTTATATTTTACAAAATACAAAAAGTAAATAAATAAAATGATGTGGTACGTTTTGTAATATATAGAAACCTGTTAATTGAACTCATTTTATTTATATATCTGAATAACAACAATTGGATTATCACAACCGTCTGCTGAAATGAGATACCTTCGGAGGACTGCAGGATACACACTACTAGATCACAAACAAATTAAAACATCTTAGAAGAATTACACATGGAAACTTTAGAAAACAAAATTTCTGATTATAAGTCAAGATGGATGCAACATGTTCATCGAATGGAAGATCACAGGATACACAAACATCCATCCATAGCAATTCTGCCCGAGGGCAGGTCCTTCACTGCAATCATAGCATTTTCATCCTATGCTTGCAGCTATACTAGGGAATTGTAAGTGTGGTAGCTTCCCGTTGCTTTCCACACCGGTGAAGGATGATGATGATGACCATATGATTTCGGGGACCGTTTGGGCCTTAAAGTTTTCCTGGCATTTGTCTTACAGGTGAGGAAAAACTCCGATAAAAACCTCACCCAGAAAAACTGCCCCGACCTGGGATCGAACCCGGGCCCGCTGCGTGACAAGGCAGCACGCTACCTCGAGACCACAGCGGTGGACATACCCAAACAAATGTTAAGATATCAATCTGCAGGAAGAAGAAGACCAGGACGTTCACTCAAAAGACTTCCGGATGGTGTTTCTCTTGAGGCCGAAACAGGTCAATAAATGGCCTAAATTCGTGAAGGTACTATAATAGGCACGCCGTAGCGTAGTGGTTAAGGCACTGAGCTACAAGCCGGAGGGTCGAAGGTTCAAGTCCCGTTGGGGTCAGGATTTTTAAACTGGCCCAAACCCTCTGGGGGCACTATGGCCCTGGGGTCGACTCAGCCTCTAACGGAAATAAGTACCAGACGCTTGTTCTGGGGGTAAAGGCGGCCGTCACGCAGGGCTGACAACCCGGCTGACATAAAGTGCCGATTGTCTACAAAAAGTGGGAGCCTTAACCTCCTACTACCCCAAGGGCCTCCGGGTCTGTTGTGGGATCACTTTACTTTACTTTACTATGATATATTCATATTATTATTCGTGGAAAGCAACAGTTGAATTTAATATCGGCACTAAGTTCGTTAAAATGCGTTATTAATACATTTTTACGAGTTTTAAAGTGTTACTAAGTAATAAATTTGATTTGTCAATTTAATAAGAATTAATGTAAGTTATAGTTTATAATTTACATACGAGACCATTTTCATGCAGATCTTTCAACGAGAAAAATGACGTACAATGAGGTAGACCAACTTCAGATTTACCCGGATCTTAATCCATGTGTTGTTTATATTAAATATATTGAATTGTGCACGAGTATGAATTTTAAAATCTTCATTTTTATATGTTGTACTATTATGGTATATATATATATATTTAGAAACACATTTACAGTAATAAGTGTTCATATTATTTATAAACTGAATAATTCAGATAAAGTTTTTATAAACAATAAGTCATATTTTTGTCACACAGCTGGGGTAATTGCTCTGACCACCGCACGCCACTGACTTAAATGGTATTTTAATTTAATAAATCAACTCGATTTTATCTAATAACTTTTACAAAGTAATATTAATTAAGTAGATGTAATGAGTAACATTTCTCAAGAGTAGTATTATTAGTTCATCAGTAAATTGTTGTAGAATTCTTTAAATAAATAACACCGGTCAACATGATTTTTGTCACATGAGTACCAATAGTTGTACTTAATGCAGATTTTTGATCGTGTTTTCAAATATGTATTCTGAATTTCTCCTTCGCCCACTGTTTCTTCATTTCAATTTCTATCAATGAATTTAAATAATTGCTTTTTAATAAACGTTTTCTCGTCCATTTATTATCTTGGCGCAGTGAGCGATGGGCACGGGGTACACTATCATCAGGAGATTTCAGCTATGGAAAAGAGATACCAAAGCAAATAGAATCCTAATATGCTGACCGATTATTGTTGGATCATCAAGAGGGATGCTCCACTGGTGAAATTAGCAGAAAATCGTTAGTTATTACTTTCTAGGTGAGTCCTAATGTTCGAATATTGTGTAGTTACGAATGTAGAAAATATTTAAGTGTTTGAAATTATAAATTCCTGTCTCTCGGAAACCTTGCGTGATGGAGAAAAACCGATATCATATTTGATTTCAGGAGAAAGAGTGCTATCAGAATCACATATTTTTCTTTCTGAGCCAAAAAAGTGTATTTTTTGTTACTCAGTGCAATTAATTATTATTTTTTAAATTTTATTTAGGAGCGAATCTATGATTCGTATTCTGACCTACATCTCATATAGATACTGCATGTCGTAATAATTACATTATTGTTGTGGTTACAGATGTAACACCCGAGTTCAATTGGTTTGAAATAAGGTAACCATCAATGCTTTTAAAATTAATTTTATCGCCGTTGAAGTTACTGTATAAAACATTAAAGTTGTAAATTAAAATTATGTAACTTAAAGATCGGTCTCATCAACTTCTCAGATTATAAAAAATGTAGTCGGAACTAGTCACATCATTAGCAGAAAGGAAGCAAGTCTAATGTCATCAACCCTCGTTGAAGTACAGTTTGAAAAAGAAACTCACTTCATATAATTTTAGATAATATAATATATATTCGTGTTCCAGGTATACTTTTATTATTCCTTTATAAACTTTCTTTACAAAGCCATTTACTGAATCTAATTATAGGTTATTATTTTTGTTGTTATTGTTATTACTATTATTATTATTATTATTATTATTATTATTATTATTATTATTATTATTATTATTATTATTATTATTATCATTATCGTCATAGTACATTCATGAATTTAGACGATTTTTTGACCTGTTTCGGCCTCAAGAGAAACAACATCCAGAAGTATTTTGAGTGGACGTTCTGGTCTTCTTCTTCCTGCAGCTTGATATCTTAACATTTGTTTGGGTATCCTGTTATCTTCCATTCGATGAACATGTTGCATCCATCTTGACTTATAATCAGAAATTTTGTTTTCTAAAGGTTCCATGTGTAATTCTTCTAAGACGTCTTCATTTTTTGTGATCTAGTAGTGTGTATCCTGCAGTCCTCCGAAGGTATCTCATTTCAGCAGATTATTATTATTATTACTATTTTTCTTTCTTTCACTTGTCAACTTTACATTGTGTAGTCTATATCTATAATGTACCAATCATAATTCTTATTGTATGAATGATTTTATTCTGGTGAAGTGGAAGAGAAGACCTTACGGCCTTAACTCCTTCTTCTTCTTCCTTTCCAGGATTAGGTTAATGCGACCTGTTCCGGTCTCAGGTCCATCGCTTCCTTGGCCGTCCGAAAGATATTTTTTTCATGCGGTTTGTAGGTGTTGACCTTTTGGGTAATCTTGTATTGTCCATTCTGTCTAAATGTCCATTGGTATTTGTGCTCTTCTAGTTTGTCGAGTATTGAAAATATCTTCAGTTCATTTCTTATTGATTCATTATGTAATCTATCCATGCGTGTAATCCTTTTACGGATCTTAAAAATTTCATTTCAGTAGCTTGAATGTGAGAGATATCTTTTTTGTAAGTATCCATGATTCAGATCCATATAAAAGAACAGAAACAGCCACCTTAACTCCATCAGGTAAAATAAATGAATGAACAAATAAATAAAAAGTACCGGCTTGCTTATGATAATTCTTCTGATGATTTGATTTGTCCCGAAAGGCCCGCAGTCTTTTTAATAATCTAAGAAGTAGAGGAGAAGGACCTTTAGCGAATATAATTTTATATTATAATTTTGATATTTTGGCAACACCTCAGTTGGGTTTTACTATGAATTTTATTAACGCTGACTGTATAAAAAGTTGAAATAATATATAAATAGAAAGTTAAAGTTACCGTTAAGTAAGTTACAAAAAGGAACTGAACTACATAAAAATTGTGACATTTAAAATGGACACAAAATTAATTAACTAATTAGCAAGAAAACAAAAACGAAAACATGAAATAACAAATATAACCAAACTTGATAGAGAAATTAATGGAAATAAAAATAATTTGATAACCCTTATGTGTATAGGCCTATGGAATGAAACTATAAAACTGATCAAAATCATTAGAAAGTACGATAAAAGCTTAAAAAAGATCCGATCCGATTGAGGGTCTTTCCACTTTTCAGCGGTTGCCCTTTTACCAGCCGACTGCTGGCCCTTCACATCCACATGTGTCAAACACAGAGGTAGATGATCAACAGCCAGTGTAGGGGTGACATGTGGTTAGCATGTCGAGTCCCCCAGCCGTTATAGCTGGGCGTTAAAAAAGATAATAAAACAAATTAAATGATAATGATAATAAAATTTCAAATAAATTAAAAGATATTACCGACTTTCGTTGGGATAAACTATAACTTGCGAGATCTGGAACTATTTTTAAATATTCCCTTAAGGTGAAACCCCATACCTAATAATTTGATTTACTAATTAACGAACTCATATATACTTTCCTCATTTAATTGCTATGTGCGAAGTATGGTTCCGAAAAACATGGCGTTAACACAAACACACACACACACACACACACACACACACACACACACACACATATATATATATATATATATATATATATATATGGTATGATAAGAAAAATAAATGTCTGGACGGGATTCGAACCCGGATCTCTGAGTCTGTACCTCAGCGTGATATCCATTACACCACCAGGCGAATCCAATTCAAACACTTATTTTTCTTATATATGTATTATACTCTCCATTATTACTAGATGTCGCGAGAACACTGTCTTCACTGCCATCTAGTAGCTGACTATATCAAGTAAGCAAATTAAAGAGAATATTCATTTTACTTTATAGCAGTGACGCTTTATCGATGTTATATATATATATATATATATATATATATATATATATATATATATACAGTGCGATCAGTATAGCTTTGGACAGCAGACTGGTTTCCTGTCTATCAAAATTAAATACCGAAACAGACTGAGATTTTAGATTTCCGATATTAAACTCAATATTTTCTACAACAGGAAACACTTCTGAATTATAGAAATATGCAGATATAACATCGCACAGCACAAACCCTGCGTTTAGAGTCCAATGCTCTACTGATCGCACTGTATATATATATATATATATATATATATATATATATATATATATTCGGATATATTATTGTCATTTTGGGTGCCTACAAAGTAGGATAAGAAAGTAAATTATTTCTTTTATGATAAAGTAAACACTTAAAAAAACTAATCTAATTCTAGATAATCTTAAAAAGATAAATCTTAAATAACAAATGGATATAACTTGCAATAAAGATTAAAATGATAGCAGGGGCAATTGTCCATGCAACTTCAATTAATTGTCCTTCAAGTAGGAATCGATTATTAAAATCGTTTATAATTAAACTGTCTCCTGGAATACAGAAAAGGAGATGGAGGGACTTTTAATTTCTCGAAAGAACAGGCTGAGGGGAAGAAGAATTACGAATATAGGTTTAATAGGCCTTCTACAACTGTAGTTTATAATAAAGCGTTCAAACACTACTGCTAGATGCTGGTCGCCGGGTTTCAAACCTCTTGACTAAACATAATTCAATGATACAAGAGTTACAATAGAAAAGCCTTCTACGTTATCTTGGGTGTATATCTCATGTGTCCGATAGTTTTAAAAAATTATTCATATACAAGCCTTTAAGGGAACTCAATGGTATTAATAAGCTGTTAGTTTATGCTGATGATGTAGTACTATTTGCCGATAGCGAGGAGATACTAAAGGACAACACGCACACACTATTGAGTAACACTTAGGAATTAGGACTGGAAGTAAATATCAATATAACTAAATATATGGTCACACGTAGAAATACATTATATTATGGAAATAGACAGCTAATGACAAATGAGGGAAATTTTGAGGAAGTGGCTGAATTCAAATACCTAGGAACAATAATCACAAATAGGAATGAGATGCACAAAGAAATTAAACATAGGCTCAATTCTGGAAATGCGTGCTATTATGCATTGCAGAGACTCTTGATGTCCCAACTCCTTTCAAAAAACGTTAAACTGAAAATATATAAAACTATTATTCTACCAGTTATATTATATGGGTGCGAATCATGGACTCTTACTTTAAGAGAGGAAAGGAGATTACAAGTATTTCAGAATAAAGTACTTAGGAAAATATTTGGACCAAAGAAAGATGAACAGACAGGTGAATGGAGAAGACTACATAACAACGAACTACATGGTCTTTAAAGGAAGCCAGATATAATATGAACAGTGGAGTCTCATACACTACGATGGGCAAGACATGTTGCACGTATGGGGAATGAAAGACGTGCATGGAAGCTTCTTGTAGGAAAGCCAGAGGGAAAACGCCCAGTTGGTAGACCAAGAATGAGGTGGGAGAATAACATTAACTATGATTTGAGGGAAGTAGATTATACAGGGAATGATTGGAAAGCATTAGCTCAGGATAGGGATGTATGGAGAGCTTATGCCCGTGCGGCCATGAACCTACGGGTTCGATAGTGCCAGTGAGTAAGTAAGTAAGTGCAAGCCTTTAAGGGGCCTTTGTGGTAGTAGGAAATTGAAGATCCTACTTTCCTACTATTCCAGATAATCGGGCGAGATGTCAGTCGGGTTAGCCCTGCCTAAGAACATGCTAGGTATACATTTCATTAAGACTGAATGCCCCGAGAACCATGGTGCTGCCAGAAGGTTTAGTTCGTTTAAAATATCGACAATTTTTTTCTGAAATACCCATTGATGATTATCTATTACGTCGGCAATACAGGGAGTAAGACTAGATACGAATATATTTGTTAGAAGTTTGTACGAAGTTGAAAGCAAAGTTGTTGCAATCAGTTTTATCTTCTTTCTTATAGATTGGGACGATAACACTGGTCGAAAAAAAAAGAACTTTTTTTTCACAAAAATAAAAAATGAGATTTTAGAAGTATTTTTCATCCTGAATTTAAATATCATTTCAATTTTGTCCTATCAGGTAAGAGTTTTCTGTGATATTCATTTACATGTTTTATATTTTTAAATAAAATCCATCTAACTCTAATTCAATCTGATTTACCTAGAAAGTGGTAGATAGTGATTTTCGGGCATATTTTACATCTGGAACATCTCTCTTCTTGGTCCAACAGTAGTCAGCCAGCATATTAGAACTCTACTTGCCTTGAACCTCTTTTCAATTGTGGAAAGTTGTTGATGAAAACGCTCACCGTGATCATCAGAGACAGCCCTTAAATACAGCTTGAATAAAATCGCTACATATAAGGTAAAGGTTCCAATGACAGGTCAAAAAGAATGCTAAAATCAATTTTTAAAAAGTAGCTGTCACAAAAAAAAATTGGGCTTGAAGGAAAAATTCTGACTACATATCTGAATTCAGTATGACAAAATGCACTAGATTCACTATTCAGATTTCTTGTGAAGAAAACCTTGTCGACCAGTGTAATCGATTCTTTCCATCCATTTAGAAGGGCCTATTTTCGACAATAACATTAATCTTACTATTTAACTCATGCCCCAAATGGGAGTCAATGACCAATCACGTTACAATGATTTTTATATACAACCAATCACAGTCGTTTTTCGCCTAGAATTTACCAACTAAAGTTTATCATAATAAAGAAAGCACCTCCTTTTTAACATTCTGAATAGGTCATAGCATTATTTTGCAGTGACTGACTCACTAAGTAATACGGCTACCAGATTGTATATATAGTGCATGAATGTCAACCCATACAACATGCGGGAGTTAATATAAAAATATTCGTAGCAATTGATTATACCACAAAAAAAAACACTGTTTGCACTTTCTTAAATGTATTTTTCCCAGAAAAATATAATTGTCATATTTACATCATAGGACATCAGAAATGAATTAATATACAGTTTGATGTGTTTCATTTTTTCTCCACTAGAGTGCATTCTTACAATATTGCGTTCCTTTGGCAATAAATAATATGATCTGATTGCAGTGACGAACAAAAGAAGCAAATTAAGCGTACCAATCGTTTCTCATTTGTTTTCAAACATCGCCGTTTACATTAAATATAGACTATAAATATTTTAAAATAACTATATTTAAATAATGATTTGTGAGTAAACAGTTGAATTTTATTCGTTAAATAGTCCTAACAAATGCCACTCTTGATTTCCAGGTACTCTAGATAAATTCACTCCTCACTTTGTGAGTCGTGAATTTATCGACAATTTGGAAATCAGTCGTGGCATTACTTATGATAATAGAGAAGACTGTGAAACCCTGATATTCTTAAATTAGCAAGTTATTCATAGGTTATATGAGAATATAGTATGTAAACTTAAACACTAATATTATTATTCCGTATTATTGCTTTCTACTTATAACAGCATGTAAACAATTTTACACATAGACAACAACATTAACTTGGGAACATTACATACAAATTTATAGTGAATTATGCAGAAATGTCGTAGCATATATCATGATGACACGTAACGTAATACTTGTTATTAAGGAGTAAAGTAAAATAAAATTTACAAACCGAATTCCTGAGAGTGTAAACTTAAATGTAATTAATTATTATGTAACTATATTACCTCGAGACACTGGGCCACCAACTCTGGGTCCCGAGTTCGCGTTTCGGTCACTAGTGTGGATGAATTGAAGTCGGGTCACATGTTCGAGGGGGTTTTTACCTTTCCCCCTGCCAGCAACCTCATTCCGCCACTTCTCTACACTCATATTATCCTTTTTGTTTAATTTTATTTATCCCTGAGATGATGCCACATATCTGGTTAGTTGGTATCAGTGGCGTATAGTGGCCAGAGCAATTATCCCAGCTGTATGACGAAAATAAACTGTTAGTTTATGCTGATGATGTACTATTGTTGGCTGATAGCGAGGAGATACTAAAGGAGATCATACTTACTTACTTACTCACTGGCACTATCGAACCCGTAGGTTCATGGCCGCACGGACATAAGCTCTCCATACATCCCTATCCTGAGCTAATGCTTTCCAATCATTCCCTGTGTAATCTACTTCCCTCAAATCATAGTTAATGTTGTTCTCCCATTCTTGGTCTACCAACTGGGCGTTTTCCTTCTGGCTTTCCTACAAGAAGTTTCCATGCACGTCTTTCATTCCCCATACGCGCAACATGTCCTGCCCATCGCAGTCTACGGGACTTAACTGTTCTTATTATATCTGGCTTCCTATAAAGACCATGTAGTTCATTGTTATGTAGTCTTCTCCATTCACCTGTCTGTTCATCTCTCTTTGGTCCAAAAATTTCCTAAGAACTTTATTCTCAAATACTCGTAATCTCCTTTCCTCCCTTAAAGTAAGAGTCCATGTTTCGCACCCATATAATATAACTGGTAGAATAATAGTTTTATATATTTTCAGCTTAACGTTTTTTGAAAGGAGTTGGGACATCAAAAGTCTCTGCAATGCATAATAGCATGCATTTCCAGAATTGAGCCTATGTTTAATTTCTTTGTGCATCTCATTCCTATTTGTGATTATTGTTCCTAGGTATTTGAATTCAGCCAATTCCTCAAAATTTCCCTCATTTGTCATTAGCTGTCCATTTCCATTATATAATGTATTTCTACGTGTGACCATATATTTAGTTTTACTGATATTTACTTCCAGTCCTAATTTCTTAGTGTTACTCAATAGTGTGTGCGTGTTGGCCTTTAGTATCTCCTCGCTATCGGCCAGTAGTACTACATCATCAGCATAAACTAACAGCTTATTAATACCATTCAGTTGTAGGCCTTCCTCATTCTCTAAAGATTTAATGGCATGCTCTAGTACAAAATTAAATAGTAGAGGAGATAGTGCATCTCCTTGCTTCAACCCATTCTGGATTTCAAAAGTGTCTGAAAACTGTTTGCCTACACGCACCCTACTCGTTGAGCCATTTAGACACATTCGTATAAGTCTAACTAACTTTTTAGGAATTCCGAACTCCAGCAGGATACTATATAACTTCTCCCCTCTTAATTGAATCATATGCTTTTTTGAAGTCTACATATAGTTGATGTACAGTACCATTATATTCCCATTTCTTTTCTAAAATCTGTCTTATACTAAAAATCTGATCTGTTGTAGACCTGTTTCTTCTAAATGCACATTGATGATCTCCTAGAATGTCATCAATATAGGGAGTAAGTCTGCTTACTAATATATTTGTTAGAATTTTGTACGAAGTTGAAAGTAATGAGATGCCCCTATAGTTGTTGCAATCAGTTTTATCTCCTTTCTTATAAATTGGTACGATAATTGATTCCTTCCATTCATCTGGAAGAGCTTCTTTTTCCCAAATCATACTAAGCAACCAGCGTATCTTGTCCATCAATTTTTCTCCCCCTGATTTTATCAGTTCTGCTGGGATCTCATCTGAACCTGATGCTTTATACATCTTCAATTTTTCAATTGCCATTTCAACCTCTAATGCACTTGGCTCTGCGACTAGCATTTCTGCTGTCTGTAACTTATCCTCCTCAATGTCCTGTTCTGTATGTACATTTAATAGCTGATTAAAATAACTTTTCCATCTATTTAATATACTCTTGGAATCTGCAATCATATCCCCCATTTTCATTCCGAATTATGTTTGTTCTAGCCTGAAACCCTTTCTTCTCTATACTAATTCCCTGATATAATTCTCTAATGTTCCTATTTTTTGCATTCATTTCAAGATCATTAATCTTCTCTCTCAAATATTCCCTCTTCTTACTCTTTAGTAACTTGGTGGTTTCCCGTCTAACACTACCCAATTGCTCTAAATTTACCTCATTTGGCTCGTGTAACCATTTCATTTTTGCTAGCTTTCTTTTCTTTACAATGTCGGCACATTCCTCATCAAATCATTTCTTGTTTTGCCTCTTTTTTAACAACCAATGCTTTCTGATGCTGACAATTTAATAGTATCTCTTATAGCCTCCCATTCTTTATTTATATCAGTTTCTTCTTCGTTTGCCACATTGTCATCTGAAGATTCCAGTACTTCAAATCTATTAGCAATTTTGATTTGGTATTCTTGCCGCATTTCATCATTTTTCAAGTTTTTAATTCATATTTTACAGAATCATCTTTAGCGTTTGTTCCTCTCATAAGCGATAGCCGTTGTCTGATTTTCACTCTGACCAGATGATGATCCGAATTGCAGTCTGTCCCTCTAACTGATCTAACATCGATGATGCTACTGTGCCAGCGTTTATCCACTAATACATGATCTATCTGGTTCCGAGTTTCTCCATCTGGGGACGTCCAGGTGTATTTATGAATATCCTTATGCTGAAATGTTGTGCTCTTAACAATGAGATTCTTTGATGTGGCAAATGTGACTAATCTAACCCCGTTGTCGTTACTATCTTCATGAAGACTGAATTTGCCTATTGTTGGTTTGAATATATCTTCCCGCCCCACTTTTGCATTAAAATCTCCTAAGACAATTTTCATATGATATCGTGAAAGGCTATCAAATAAGCATTCTAATTCTTCATAGAACTCATCCTTGATCTTGTCATCTTTATCTTCTGTGGGGGCATGTACATTTACAATTATAAAATCATGTCGTTTACCCTTTAGAATTATGTATGATATCCTATCACTAACAAACTTAATATCTCGGATAGCGGATAGGATCCTCCTTCTGACTAAAAAACCCGTTCCAAATGCAGGTCTTTCTGCACCCCCATAGTATAATGCAAAGCTTCCTGATTCCTGACTACCTTCTCCTGGCCACCTAACTTCCTGTAAAGCGACTATATCCAAGGGCGATTTATCCAATTCCCGCGTTAATATCTCTAGTGCCCCGCTATTGTATAAAGTCCTAACATTCCATGTTCCTAGGAACATGTCCCTGTGTTTGAGCCTTTGGCATGGGTTCCCTGAAGTAGTCCCCGCCCGGAGAACCGAATGGGGGACTATTTGACCTCCGGAAAATTTTACCCCAGTAGAACCCATGTCCGCATTTCTTGACGGTTGTATTTTTACGGTGAAAGATCGTCACTCTTTCGACCAAGGCACTTATTTCGTCTGGCTTATCACCTTCGACCAGTCCGGCATGGGTAACCCTATCGGCAGCAATGCTACCGCCGGCATAGCTCTCAGGATCATTTAAGCACACAAGCCACTCCACCACGACAAGGTAAAGATAAGGAGATCATGCACACACTATTGAGTAACACTAAGAAATTAGGACTGGAAGTAAATATCAATAAAACTAAATATATGGTCACACGTAGAAATACATTATATAATGGAAATGGACACAGCTAATGACAAATGAGGGAAATTTTGAGTAAGTGGCTGAATTCAAATACCTAGGAACAATAATCACAAATAGGAATGAGATGCACAAAGAAATTAAACATAGGCTCAATTCTGGAAACGCGTGCTATTATGCATTGCAGAGACTCTTGACGTCCCAACTCCTTTCAAAAAAAGTTAAACTGAAAATATATAAAACTATTATTCTAGCAGTTATACTATATGGGTGTGAAACATGGACTCTTACTTTAAGGGAGGAAAGGAGCTTACAAGTATTTGAGATAAAGTATTTTGGAAAATTTTTGGACCAAAGAGAGATGAACAGAGAGGTGAATGGAGAAGACTTACAAAACAATCAACTACATGGTCTTTATAGGAAGCCAGATATAATAAGTACAGTTAAGTCTCGTAGACTGCAATGGGCAGGACATGTTGCACGTATGGGGAATGAAAGACTTGCATGGGAGCTTCTTGTAGGAAAGCCAGAGGGAAAACGCCCAGTTGGTAGACCAAGAATGAGTTGGGAGAATAACATTAACTATGATTTGAGGGAAGTAGATTATACAGGGAATGATTGGAAAGCATTAGCTCAGGATAGGGATGTATGGAGAGCTTATGTACGCGCGGCCACGAACCTACGGGTTCGATAGTACCAGTGAGTAAGTAAGTAAGTATGACGAAAATATAACTTAGGCCTATAGTATATAAAAAACTAACTGCCTTGTATTTTTTTTTTAGATCCAGTATATCTTGAGTTGGCGCACATTGTTTGTACGAAGTTATTTTTCTCGAAAATTATCTGGTATGTAAATTATAAATTATACAGCCACTTATCTTAATTTTTACTAAATTGACAAATCACATTTACTAGTAATAGGCCTATTTTAAAACGTATTATTAACGCATTTGAACGAACGCAGTGCCGATATTAAATTCAATTTGCTTTCCACAAATGATATATACACGTTCGTAATAATTTAATTGTTGTTATACAGATATAATGTAAATAAAGCTTCTTAAATTAGCAGGTTGCTATAGTGACAAAAAGTACCGCATTATTTTATTTATTTATTGTATTTTGTAAAAAAATTAACCAATCACGTTTCTTCGTCAAATGAATATTTTATTAATCGATAAGTCGAAAGGTCATTCGATCTTGTGTATACTTATTCGAGTTGTGACGTTTCTGGGTTCAACTACCTGGTGTTGAGTAAAAAAACCGATGGAATAAGACACAAGCTTCGTCTAGCGGGTTATCGCTGGTATAGTGTGGGTTATCGCTAAACTTAGCAGGCAGATACATTTAGTGTGCTATTGGTAATTAATCTGCAGCGAAATAGCTGGTGTTGGTTGAGTTAACAGAGGAAACACTCTGTGTGTTCCTCTATGGAGTAACGCCTAAGGCTCCATCAAACCGAATGCGATAGTCTGCTGGAGCGGCGGGAATTTTGAACTTTGATGTTAACTCGTAATTGATTTGAATGCAATTTGGTAAATATGTTATTTTATTTTAATCAGAAATTATGAATATATTAATTACCCCAGCAGTGTTGGGGTAGCTGATGTTGAATGCACACCATTGGCTGGTATCATCGAGTATCACATACCTTCAATAATCATTCAAACCTTCATCTTACCTCTTCCTTCGACCTAGCATTACGCCGTACACGAGCCGAGGATTTTATTTACATTACATGTACTTGAGAATTACGTATGTTCTTCTGCAAAAATGTCTGAGAAATAAAAATACTGGAAATGAAGGATTCAGAGCAAAAGTGAACTATGTCCACATATTTTTTCTCTCTCTTTTGAGAAAAACTGATACAAAGTTAAAGTAATACATTTAATTGGATATTAATAATTAAACATTATTTTTACGGTGATAAAGAACAAATACAATACTTCGTTCCCTTTTGCTCTGAAAATTGATATTTTATACACAAATTCACATAAAACTAGGATTTTTCTATTTTTGGACTTGGTCAACTTTTTGCTCTGAACCCCCTCATATTCTATTTTTAATTTCATACGAAATATCAGATTCTTATAATACACTCATCAGCATAAATGTCATATTGCGTCTAGAATTTTTGGTTATATCTAATAGCCTCGGTATTTTTTATTTTGTCAAGTGGTGAAGGTGGTGATCATAATAGTATTAGTTGCAGTGTATTATTTACGGATAATCTTTAACATTTCAGGTCATTAGTATCGAAATTGAAATCTGGGAGTGAAACGATCAATAAATGTTTCTCAGTCGCCTCTTTTTAAGGAGCTGTAACCTTAACTGGGCCTGGAGCTTCCTCAAAAGATGTCTCCAATTCATCTCTCTGTGTTGCCTGTTTCTTCCGTCCCCTCACCCCAGAATTTCTCTAAATCCTTGAGATTATTTTGTGTGTAATGAATCAACTACACGAAATAGGCCTACATAGTTTTATTTCTCTTCCGAAGGAGGCCACTTAATGCACATCCATGACACTGCATCATTAAAGCATATTTTTCTACGGCTAGTTTTTTGTATAATTTCATTAACGTCAACTACTTAAACAAGTTCATTGTCACTATCGAACCACTAGGTTCATGGCCGCGCGTATATAAGATCTCAATGAATCCGTAACCAGAGCTAATATTTTCCAGTTATCCCCTGTACAATCTACTCCCCTAAAATTATAGTAATCGTTATTCCCTCGCCTCATTCTTGGCCTGCCTAATGGCCGATTTCCCTCTGCTTTTCCTACAACATATTCCATGTCCCTCATTTATTACCCAATCGTGTTACATGTCCTACCAAACTTAAGTCTACGAGACATAATTGTTCCTATTAAATGTGTTTTCCCATAAATACAATCTATCTCATAATTATGAAGTTTTTTTTTTTTTTTTTTTTTTTTTCCATTCACCTGTCTGTTCATCTCTCTTTGCTCCTACATTTTTTCTAAGGACTTTATTCTCAAATACTGTAATATTTTCTTTTCTAAAGTACGAGTTCATGTTTCGCAACCATATATTATATCTGGGATAATAAACATTATATATATATATATATATATATATATATATAATATATATATTAGTTTAATGTTTTTTTAGAAGTTCGGACGACAAAGAGACCTCGTAATACATTATAGCATGCATTTCCAGAATTGTACCTGTGTTTAATTTGTTTCCGCACACCATTCTTGTTTGTAATAATTACAGCCATTATTCAAAATTCCCTCATTTGCCATTAACTGTATATTTTCATTATATTATGCAACTCTATGTGTGACCATATACTTAGTTTAATTGATGTATATATGCAGTCCCAATTTGTTAGTGTTACTCAGAGTGTGCATGTTCCATTATTATCTCCTCGCTATCTCCTAATAATATAGAGAAGTTCGGGGAATGTGGACCCTTCTGTTTGAGTGGACCCTGTTAATATTTTCTTTAATTGATGCTGCCCTCCAACAAAATATATTTTAACTTCTGCCCCTCATCAACTTTGACCAGTTCAAAGCCAGTTTCTTTTATTATTTGTGCAAAGAAGGGTTTAGTTGTGATATTTATGAAAATTACCACTTAAAAACTTTTTCAAGCTAAATTCAATTCTTAATTTCTGCTACTAATATTACAAATATTAAAAAAAAACTCCTAAAAATATTATATTATGTAGATGCTGTTTTAATATACTGATGGGTTTAGTTTGATATTATGTGACAAACATATCAACGGAATTCGATTAATGTGGACCCTCCACGAGAACCTGGGTCCACTTTACACGAATATATATATTTTATCAATGAGGATTCTATCTGTAAAAACTATTCACTTAATTTTATTTAGTATTCTTGTAATTTAATAAAGCCAAAGACCGTCGCTTTCTGCATTTGAATGACGTGATAATGTTATAATCAACAATAATTTTTGAAAACATTAAATAAATATCGACGCTTTTTAATTGTGACCAGTCATAAATAATTTCAGATTAATCTGTCCCTGTCCGTATAAATTAATAGAGCAAATAAACTTAAAACTAGACTAAAAGCTAAGGTGGACCCTGGGTCCAATTATCCGAATATGGAGGTTAAAGTGGACCTTTTTCGTAATATAAAAAAGTTTATAAATTATGAATTATGTTTCAATAAAATAACAATGCTATTTCATAGTTACAACACTAATGATAATCACTGTAATTAAACCAAATTCAAATTCCTTAATTAAAAGGAGGAAAACAAATTCAAAACAGGGGTCCAAATTACCCGAAGTTCCTCTACTACAACAACAGCTTAAACTAACAGCTTATTAAAACCATTGAGTTGTAGGCCTTCTTCATCCTCTAAATATTTTATGGCATGCTTTAGTACAAAATCGAATAGTAGAGGAGATAGTGCATCTCCTTGCACCTATTGTAAATTTTGAAAGTATCTGAAAACTGTTTTTCTACACGCACCATAATCATTGTGCTATTTAGATAAATTCGAAAAAGTCTAACTAGCTTTTTAGGAATTCATAACTCCAGCAGGATACTATATAATTTCTTCCTCTTAATTGAGTCATACAAGTCTAACTACAGTTATGCACAGTGCCATTATATTCTCATTTATTTCTTAACATCTGTCTGAAACTAAACATATTATCTATTGTAGACATATTTCTTCTAAATTCATATTGATGATGACATATTACGTTGCTAATATAGGGGATTAAGTCTGGATACTAATATATTTGTTAGAAATTTGTACGAAGTTGAAAGTAGTAGTAGTAATGAGATGCCTGTGTAGTTCTTACAAAAATATATACCTCCTATCTTAAAGATTTCTACGATAATTGATTCTTTCCATTAATTTGGAAGAGCTTTTTTTTCCTCCAAATAAAACTAACCAACTTATGTATGTTGTTCATCAATCCCCCCCTCTTGATTTTATCAGTTCTACTGGGACCTCATCTGAAGCCGATGCTCTATAAATATTTAATTTTTCTATCGCTATTTTAATATATAATGTCCTTTCTTCTGTGAATAAAATTTCTGTTGTCTATATATCATTCTCTTTAATACCTTGTTCTGAACGTACACTTAATAGCTGATTTTTTTTTCACCTGGAATTAGCAATCATGTCCTAATTCTTATTCCTAATTATGTTTGATCCAGCCTGAAAACCTGTTCTTTCTATCAGAATTTCCTGATATAATTCTCTCATTTTCCTATTTCTCGAATGTGGTTCAAGATCATTAACATTCTCTCTAAAATATTCCCTCTTTTACTTTTTTAATAACCAATTGGTTTCCCGTCTGATGTTGCACAATTCTTCTAAATTTACTTATTTTCCCTCCGAATTCATTTTTGCTATCTTTCTTTTCTTTACAATGCCGCACATTCCTCATCAAACCATTACTCGTTTTGCCTCTTCTTAAATAACCTAGAATATTTCTAATACTGACACTTTTATAGTATCTCTAATGGTCTCCCATTCTTTATTTATATCTGTTGCTTCTTCGGTTGCCACATTTTCATCTGAAGATTCCACTATTTTGAATATATTAGCAATTCTGATCTGGTATTCTTTCCGCAGTTTATCAATTGTCAAGTTTTTTTATTTAAAAAAATTCAGACTCATTTTTACAGTTCGATCTTCTCATTAGCGAAAACCGTTCTCTGATTTTCACCCTGACCAGATGGTGATCCGAATTGCAGTCTCTCTCTATAACTGAACTAACATCAATGATGCTACTGTGCCAGCATTTGTCCACTAATACATGATCTATTTGGTTCCGAGTGTAACTATCTGGAGACGTCCAGGTGTATTTATGAATAACCATATGCTGGAATGTTGTGCTCTTAACAAATCAGTTTCTTTGATGTGATAAATATGACTTTTATGACCCCATGTAGTTTCTATCTTCATGAAGACTGAATTTATTTCCTGCTGCCCTCAATACATCTTTTGCATTTATCGTAAGACAATTTTCATATGATATTGTGAAAGAATATCAAATACTATTATAATTCTTCAAAGAATCCAAATCTTCTATGGGACATGTACATTTACGATTACAAAACATGCCGTTTACCCTTTAGAATTATATATGATATTCTCTCGCCGACAAACTTCAGATCTCGGATAGCGGAGAAGATCCTCCTTCGAACTAAAAATCCGTTCCAAATTCAGGTCTCACTGCAGCACCATAGTATAATGCAAAGCTTCATGATTCTTGACTATCTTCTCCTGGTCATTAACGTTCTGTAACACGTGTATATTCAAGGGTTATTTATCTAATTGTCGCATTAATATTTCTAGTGCTCCACCAATATATAATATTCTAACATTCCACGTTCCTGGGAACATGTCTGTGTTTGAGCCTTTTGCATGGAATCCCGAAAGTATCCACACCCGGAGAACGAATGGGCGACTGTTTTACGTCCGGAAAATTTGAGACCAGTGGAACCCATTTCCGTGTTTCTTGACGGTTGAATTATTACGGTGAATTATAGTCACTCTTTCGGCCAAGGTGCTTTTTTCGTCTGGCTTATCCCCTTCGACCTCTCCGGTATGAATTACCCTTTCGGCAGCAATGATACCGCCAGAATAGCTCTCAGGGTAATTTATGCACGCAAGTCATTCCACCACGTCTAGGTAAAAATACGATGGAGAGAGTGTCACCTACTTTAGGCCTATAATTTTCTGCTTCGAACCTTATTGCTCTTATATCTGAAATTTGCAAAGAATATGATTTGAAGTCTCTAATATACCACACAATTCTCTAGAAAGAAATGTAAAAGTAATTTATTATACATCTCTAATTTCTTTATATTATTTTCAGTGCTTTCAGATTTGTTGATTACATATGTTCTGGAAAAAAATGAGGGGGGAAAAGTATACTCAGAATACATTAATCATACCACGCAATTTAACAGCTAATTGAGTGACAATTAACATAACTGCATTTTCATTCATTTATTAGTTTATGTAATTTTTTTATCGTAAGTAATGCCACGAGTGATTTCCATATTGTCGATAAATTCGGAAATCAAGAGTGGCATTTGTTAGGACTATTTAACGAAAAAAAATTAAGCTGTTTACTCACAAATCATTATTTAAATATAGTTATTTTAAAATATTTATATATATTTAATGTAAACGGCGATGTTTGAAAACAAATGAGAAACATTATGTTTCATTTGTAGATCACTGCAACCAGATCATATTTATTGCGAAATAGAATCGCAATATTGTAAGAATTCTTCCTAGTGGAGAAAAAATGAAACACATCATTACGGGTTATAAACTAATTTTTGATGTCCTATGATGTAAATTTGTCAATTATATTTTTCTGCGACGTTAATTCCTGGGAAATAATACGTTTAAGAATGTGCAAACAGTGGTTTCTTTTTTGTATGATATAATCAATTGCTACGAATGTTTTTCTATTATATCTCGCAAGCAGAATCTGGTTACATTTGTGCACTTGATAAAATTAAAGCGATAAAATGAAACTGATGGAACTGAGGTGAAAAACGACTGTGATTGATTGTAAATCAAAATTCATTGAAATGTGATTGGTCATTGACTGCCATTTGGGGCATGAGTTAAATAGTCCATGGAATATATGACAACATACGGTAGGAGATTATGCTGTTATGTACATGGTTAATATTTTCTTTAACATAAGAAAGGTATACAAACGAACTGGCAACTTTTTCCTTGAAACCTAGAAAATCTACTTTTAGTAGTACAACATACATATTTCCTTGTCTCATTGCCAAAACTTTGAGGTAAATAAACCAATGACCAAACTGTTACACCTTCTAAATTTTTTCAGACTACCATAGAGAATGTAACAACACCTGAAACTCCACTTGGACTAAAAAGTGACTTGCCTGGATTTTTCCTGCGCCATTCATATATCCATTTTTCAATTTCCACAAAACACATAAGAAAATAAATACACTGAAAGTGGACATGATCCACTATTCTACTGAAAAGCTTAATTAATACTAGGTCAATTTTAAATTCTATTAGAATCTCCGAGAAACCGGTTCGTTAATTATAGGAAACATACAATGAAATTCTGTTACGAAACTACCAGAATTCAGGTTTGACAGGATTCTTAATGGTATAAGGTATGCGTTTAATGTACAAATTATTAGCATTTCTTGATGATTTATTAGTTTCTTACTTATTTACATCTTTATAACGTTACAAAATTGAGCCATCTTACATTCCTGTGTAATTAGCGAATGTCTAAGAATAGAGTCATTAAAGTTCTTCTCATAAAAATATTTTTGAAAATTTTTTACAACCTTCACCGATCTTATCCAGTAGACATAGAAAATTACCATGTCCAAAATGTATACAACCGTATTTGTCAGTCTATCGCTCTACTTGCCGCAATATTTATTTCATTAAAAGGAAATTTGGCATATAGCCATTACTTAAAGAATTTATGTTATCAAAATGCAATACCATTAATTCTTAATAATTATATATAAATTAATTAGTGTATAATGCTATTGTGTTATTATTTAATTATAATATTATTGTGTTTTCTTTATGTAATTGTAATGTTATTGCTTTTTTGTTGTATATTTTTCTTTACACTAGTACAATTATTACTTTATTGTAACAGACTGTCAACAGCACGTACGGCTTACTGCCCGTGCGACCCATATTTGTAAATAATATTATAAATATCTTACTTTTTGTCTAATAAAGTCCTACTACTACTACTACTACTACTACTACTACTACTACTACTACTACTACTACTACTACTACTTCTACTACTACTTAAAAAATTAAGGTCTAGATTGTTAATACCAATAAAATTCATTGTTTAAAACCGTTGAAGTGGATAGTAATAAAATAAAATAAAGATAAAATATTAAGTTTGTTAGTGATAGGATATCATACATAATTCTAAAGGGTAAACGACATGATTTTATAATTGTAAATGTACATGCCCCCACAGAAGATAAAGATGACAATATCAAGGATGAGTTTTATGAAGAATTAGAATGCTTATTTGATAGCCTTTCACGATATCATATGAAAATTGTCTTAGGAGATTTTAATGCAAAAGTGGGGCGGGAAGATATATTCAAACCAACAATAGGCAAATTCAGTCTTCATGAAGATAGTAACGACAACGGGGTTAGATTAGTCACATTTGCCACATCAAAGAATCTCATTGTTAAGAGCACAACATTTCAGCATAAGGATATTCATAAATACACCTGGACGTCCCCAGATGGAGAAACTCGGAACCAGATAGATCATGTATTAGTGGATAAACGCTGGCACAGTAGCATCATTGATGTTAGATCAGTTAGAGGGACAGAATGCAATTCAGATCATCATCTGGTCAGGGTGAAAATCAGACAACGGCTATCGCTTATGAGAGGAACAAACGCTAAAGATGATTCTGTAAAATATGAATTAAAAAACTTGAAAAATGATGAAATGCAGCAAGAATACCAAATCAAAATTGCTAATAGATTTGAAGTACTGGAATCTTCCGATGACAATGTGGCAAACGAAGAAGAAACTGATATAAATAAGGAATGGGAGGCTATAAGAGATACTATTAAATTGTCAGCATCAGAAAGCATTGGTTGTTTAAAAAAGAGGCAAAACAAGAAATGGTTTGATGAGGAATGTGCCGACATTGTAAAGAAAAGAAAGCTAGCAAAAATTAAATGGTTACACGAGCCAAATGAGGTAAATTTAGAGCAATTGGGTAGTGTTAGACGGGAAACCACCAAGTTACTAAAGAGTAAAAAGAGGGAATATTTGAGAGAGAAGATTAATGATCTTGAAATAAATGCAAAAAATAGGAACATAGAGAATTATATCAGGGAATTAGTTATAGAGAAGAAAGGGTTTCAGGCAGAACAAACATAATTCGGAATGAAAATGGGGATATGATTGCAGATTCCAAGAGTATTTAAATAGATGGAAAAGTTATTTTAATCAGCTATTAAATGTACATACAGAACAGGACATCGAGGAGGATAAGTTACAGACAGCAGAAATGCTAGTCGCAGAGCCAAGTGCATTAGAGGTTGAAATGGCAATTGAAAAATTGAAGATGTATAAAGCATCAGGTTCAGATGAGATCCCAGCAGAACTGATAAAATCAGGGGGAGAAAAATTGATGGACAAGATACGCTGTTTGCTTAGTATGATTTGGGAAAAAGAAGCTCTTCCAGATGAATGGAAGGAATCAATTATCGTACCAATTTATAAGAAAGGAGATAAAACTGATTGCAACAACTACAGGGGCATCTCATTACTTTCAACTTCGTACAAAATTCTAACAAATATATTAGTCAGCAGACTTACTCCCTATATTGATGACATTCTAGGAGATCATCAATGTGCATTTAGAAGAAACAGGTCTACAACAGATCAGATTTTTAGTATAAGACAGATTTTAGAAAAGAAATGGGAATATAATGGTACTGTACATCAACTATACGTAGACTTCCAAAAAGCATATGATTCAATTAAGAGGGAGAAGTTATATAGTATCCTGCTGGAGTTCGGAATTCCTAAAAAGTTAGTTAGACTTATACGAATGTGTCTAAATGGCTCAACGAGTAGGGTGCGTGTAGGCAAACAGTTTTCAGACACTTTTGAAATCCAGAATGGGTTGAAGCAAGGAGATGCACTATCTCCTCTACTATTTAATTTTGTACTAGAGCATGCCATTAAATCTTTAGAGAATGAGGAAGGCTTACAACTGAATGGTATTAATAAGCTGTTAGTTTATGCTGATGATGTAGTACTACTGGCCGATAGCGAGGAGATACTAAAGGCCAACACGCACACACTATTGAGTAACACTAAGAAATTAGGACTGGAAGTAAATATCAGTAAAACTAAATATATGGTCTCACGTAGAAATACATTATATAATGGAAATGGACAGCTAATGACAAATGAGGGAAATTTGAGGAATTGGCTGAATTCAAATACCTAGGAACAATAATCACAAATAGGAATGAGATGCACAAAGAAATTAAACATAGGCTCAATTCTGGAAATGCATGCTATTATGCATTGCAGAGACTTTTGATGTCCCAACTCCTTTCAAAAAATGTTAAGCTGAAAATATATAAAACTGTTATTCTACCAGTTGTATTATATGGGTGCGAAACATGGACTCTTACTTTAAGGGAGGAAAGGAGATTACGAGTATTTGAGAATAAAGTTCTTAGGAAAATTTTTGGACCAAAGAGAGATGAACAGACAGGTGAATGGAGAAGACTACATAACAATGAACTACATGGTCTTTATAGGAAGCCAGATATAATAAGAACAGTTAAGTCCCGTAGACTGCGATGGGCAGGACATGTTGCGCGTATGGGGAATGAAAGACGTGCATGGAAACTTCTTGTAGGAAAGCCAGAAGGAAAACGCCCAGTTGGTAGACCAAGAATGAGGTGGGAGAACAACATTAACAATGATTTGAGGGAAGTAGATTATACAGGGAATGATTGGAAAGCATTAGCTCGGGATAGGGATGTATGGAGAGCTTATGTCCGTGCGGCCATGAACCTACGGGTTCGATAGTGCCAGTGAGTAAGTAAGTATATACCTTCTTCAGCAGGTCTTTCTTCGCTACATTACTCGATGTTCTCTGTGCTAACTCAGCACCGAGAACATCAAGTAATGTAGCGAAGAAATATCTGCTGAAGATGGAATAGAGTTTCTGAACGGCCTTCAGATAAAAAAGCATACCTATTTTATAAGTTGGGGACTACGGCTCTGACTTAAGAAGGTACATTTTAACTTATTTTATTAGTTTGTTAATCAGCAAAATCGGACAATTAGGTGTAGGAGTTAACCTGGAACGAGCATTTAAAAATCACTCTAGTGGCCCAATTGTCGAAGTTTCATTATGCAATTTAGTATGTGCTAATATAATGAACCGAAGAACGTACTCTAAAAAATAATGAAAACCGACAATTACAAACGAGAAATTACCTGAAATCCAAATTTTAAAAAATTATTCTAGCAACCCTTCACTTTTTAAACATCGCAATGTATGTCATACAATTAAATTCACCTTAAATTGTCATTGCATTCTATAAGATAAATTTAGTTTAATTAATTTGATATTTTAAATAAAGGATTAGAAAATGAATCAGTAGATATTATTCAATTTTTGACGAATTATATAATATGCAAAAAGATAATAACATATGGTTAGATATAATTTGTTTTCACTTCAGTCCGACATTTTTAAGTAAGCTGCTATAAGAAATTTGAGTTTATTTTAAATTTAACAATATATATACAGGTATATGTACTGCGTATACCAAAATCATTATCCTACTATACGCAGATCCAGTATAACGGACATCTTCAAAAGTGCTTTTTGTAAGACTACTCTGTAAGCAGTTAAGCTGTGTGGTTTAATTTATTCAAGTTGAACCCTATATTTTAATTTGAACTTTTTGTTTTATTCTTTTTCATTTCTATTTCATTATCGACAAGACTGTAAATAAACGTATCATGTTCTATTTTCTATGTCAAGAGAGTTTTGATGCATGTTAGTACTTTTAAATCTATTTCAAATCGTGACAACGCGACTTTTGTCTTGTAAATTTTATATATTTTTTTATCTTATGGAACAATTTCCCAACGGCCTTCTGGAAAATGTTCTTGCAAAATATGTAATATATTCACTCAATCTTATAACTACAAACACGATGTTCAGGCATTAAAAAAGAAGCGAAAAACCACTTAACAGTATATTACGATGCAAAGTTGGGAAGTGGTATTTACAAAATCGAGGAAAATGTCTAAAAACCGAGCGATAGCGAGGTTTTTAATTTCGTAGATTCTGTAAAACACTTCACAAAGGTGCGTTGTACGTTATTTTTTGCGCGAAGGTGTTTTAAAATAATAAATAGTAGTAAAATAATAACATCTTTGTTGGAAATATGTACGTTCATTATAAACAATTGAGTAATGATAACAGTGTGGGCAATGTTTATTAGTTGAAAGAACAGGAGGCCATGAGACCATTATTACTGATAAAATGACCGCAAGTACGTATTTGTTTTATATTGTTAAAATAAAGTTCAATTCATTTAAAACGCAGTGTTTTGTATCGTATAATGCATTATTAACACTACCTTTTAGATATTTTTTGTACATACATTGTACAGTCTTTGAAATAATTGATGGCGCATATATTATTTTTCAAATCTCAGAACGAAGCTCCTGCGCATGATTAGAGATTAGCTATTTGGTTCACAAGTATACAACTATTTGAGAATATAAATCCGTTCTATTTCGTTGTGTGTCGTGCAATGAAAAACAATTTCGTGTAAATAAGTATTACGGTAAATACTGAAAATAAAACAAAGCAATAGAAATGAAACAAAAGATAGAAAATTAATTGGAATAAGGACAAGAGAGAAAAAAAATGACAGCAGGATCGAACACGCGACCTCATGCACGGGAAACAGAAGCTCCCTCCATTAGACCACAACTATCTCTTCTAGAAATTTTCTGTATGAAGTGATGCAATACTTCAGGACTTACTTGTGTAACTAAATTATATATTATCTTAATTTAAATTAATCAGACGCATTTTGTATTAGTAATGGAAATAAATAATTCTATTATGTCATGTGTTTTGTAAACAAAGTAACGAGACGTTACAATCGTTATTCATTTTCTATATATAAGAGCTATTTCCTTTATTTCCATATATTCCATCCATAGTAATTCTGCCCGAGGGCAGGTCTTTCACTGCATTCATAACATTTTCATGCTATGCTTTGGCAGCTTTACTAGGGAACTGTAGGTGTGGGAGCTTCCCGTTTCTTTCCACATCGGTGAAGAATGATGACGATAACGATAACGATAAGGATGATAATGATGGCCGGATGATTTTAGGGGACTGTTGGGCCCTAAGCTTCCTGACATTTAATAATAATAACAATAATAATAATAATAATAACAATAATAATAATAATAATAATAATAATAACAATAATAATAATAATAACAACAATAATAACAATAATAATAACAATAATAATAACAATAATAATAACAATAATAATAACAATAACAATAACAATAACAATAATAACAACAACAACAATAATAATAACAATAATAATAACAATAATAATAATAATAATAATAATAATAATAATAATAATAGCTTTATTTTACATTTATCTTACAGGTGAGGAAAAACCCCGAAAAAATCTCACCGAGGAGCCTGTCCCGACCGGGAATATTTCCACGCACGCACAAACACACACACATATATATATATATATATATATACACACACAAATGTATTTATATAACGAAACGTGGTAACATGTTCTGGTATAATTTATTATTAGTTTTATTTTTAATGTCATTAACATTATTGTGTTATGAGATCTTAATTTTATTATTGTCAGTTGACCAAATTTTTGTTTAGTACATTTTCTTTAATGCATTCCTGAAGACGTCTGAAGAACTTTTTTCGTTCAGCTCTTAAAAGAATTTTAGTTTAAATCTTATTGTTGCCGCTTTTTGACTATTGGGACGTTCTACTAACCGACATCTGTGGTGGATTATCGGAAATACTGCAGCGCGTTCATTAACATGTGTTTTAGATACATATTTATTGTTCGAATACGATCACAAGTTTCCATTTTTTTCTCGAATTATCATGGCTCCATCTCACAGACAGAATAAAATGACAATGTCTAATTACCTAATTTAAGAATATACATATTTCGATTTTCACATCAAAAGCTGCTCTAAAATACGGAAGTGAAATTTGGATTTTAAATAAAAGAAACTCTCATAAACTTCAAGTAAGCCAAATGCGCTTCTTACGATCATTGTTAGGAGTTAATAGACTGGATCACCAAAGGAACACTATTATCAGAGGAAAACTTGGAGTAACAAGTTTAAATGAAGATATACAAAGATACCAACAAGAATGGAAAAATCATCTGAGGAGAATGGCAAGAAATAGACTTCCAAAATTGGCATTCCAATATACCCCAACTGGACATAGGGATCAAGGAAGACCAAAACATCGGTGGAAAGATCAAGACCATCTACGCTAGTTTTACCGTACAGGCCACATGGCCTAAAACGAATTTGTTCATGATGATGATGATATTTCTTTTTCAAATTATTTAGACTCTCCTTTCCAGTATCTATCCTCCAACCATAATTTAAACACACGATCACATCATAATATACTGCCTATACCGCAACGTAGGGAATCCCTTCACTCCACACCATACACACCGTGTCCCATTCAAACCTCCCACATTTTATTTAATCATAACTCTCAAACTATGCGGAATTATGAAATGAGGTTGGTATTAAAAGAAAGAGAAACTCAAAGAATTTTTGTTTTCATTGTTGCAGTTAAATAATCTGTCGCATGTTGGACAATAATGACATAAAACCACGTTCGCCAGACACCAGTCCATTGGACGTCTTCCTCTGGGGATACGTAAAAGACCGTGTATTTGCGACTCCAGTACAAGATGATCATGATTTACGAACCGGTATCCTTGATACAATTGTAACAGTACCAATGGACATGTTGGACAGAACGTGGCACGGAATCTAATACAGACTTGATAATGGTGCACATATAGAGGTGTTTTAGTGCGGCAATGAAAATTCTTTGAGTTTCTGTTTCGTTTAATACCGGCCTCATTTCATAATTCCGCATATTTTGTTAGTTATGATTAATTAAAATGTGGGAGGTTTGAATGGGACATCTTGTATATTGCCTATGCCGCAACATAGGGCATCCCTTCACTCCACATAATATATTTCTCTACTTCTCGCAATTGGAAATCCCTATCACAGAAAATCAAGTCTGCCGAACGTTAGAATCATTTAAAATAAATCTAAATTTATATTTACTTTCACTTGTGCATGATAATTACCTTCACTTGTAATATTCATATATTAATTGGCGATTCACGTTTAATTTATAATATTATGACTATTATTATTATTAGTATTATGACTATTATTATTATGACTATTATTATTATTAGTATTATGACTATTATTATTATTAGTATTATGACTATTATTATTATTATTATGACTATTATTATTATTAGTATTATGACTATTATTATTATTAGTATTATGACTATTATTATTATTATTATGACTTATTATTATTATGACTATTATTATTATTAGTATTATGACTATTATTATTATTATGACTATTATTATTTATTATTATGACTATTATTATTATTATGACTATTATTATTATTAGTATTATGACTATTATTTATTATTAGTATTATGACTATTATTATTATTAGTATTATGACTATTATTATTATTAGTATTATGACTATTATTATTATTAGTATTATGACTATTATTATTATTAGTATTATGACTATTATTATTATTATTATGACTATTATTATTATTATGACTATTATTATTAGTATTATGACTATTATTATTATTATTATGACTATTATTATTATTATGACTATTATTATTATTATGACTATTATTATTATTAGTATTATGACTATTATTATTATTAGTATTATGACTATTATTATTATTAGTATTATGACTATTATTATTATTAGTATTATGATATTATTATTATTAGTATTATGACTATTATTATTATTAGTATTATGATTATTATTATTATTAGTATTATGACTATTATTATTAGTATTATGATTATTATTAGTATTATGACTATTATTATTATTATTATGACTATTATTATTATGTATTATGACTATTATTATTATTATAGACTATTATTATTATTTATTATGACTATTATTATTATTATTATGACTATGACTATTGTATTATTATGACTATTATTATTATTATGACTATTATTATTATTATGACTATTATTATTATTATTAGGACTATTATTATTATTATGACTATTAGTATTATGACTATTATTATTATTAGTACTATGACTATTATTATTATTAGTATTATGACTTATTATTATTAGTATTATATGGACTATTATTATTATTATTATGACTATTATTATTATTATGACTATATTATTATTATTATTATTTATTATGATTATTATTATTATTATTTATTATGACTATTATTATTAGTATTATTATTATTATTATTATTATTATTATGATTATTATTATTATGACTATTATTATTATTATTATGACTATTATTATTATTATTATGACTATTATTATTATTATGACTATTATTATTATTATGACTATTATTATTTTAGTACTATGACTTATTATTATTATTAAATGACTATTATTATTATTAAAATGACTATTATTATTATTATGACTATTATTATTATTATGATTATTATTATTTATGACTATTATTATTATTATTATTATGACTATTATTATTATTAGTATTATGACTATTATTATTATTATGACTATTATTATTATTATTGTGATTATTATTATTATTATTATGACTATTATTATTATTATGACTATATTATTATTATGACTATTATTATTCTTATTGACTATTTATTATTATTCTGACTATGACTATTCTTATTATTATTATTATGACTATTATTATTCTTATGACTATTATTATTATTCTGACATTATTATTATTAGTATTATGACTATTATTATTATTATGACTATTATTATTATATGGACTATTATTAGTATTATTATTAGTATTAGGACATTATTATTATTAGTATTTAATTATTATGAATATTATTATTATGACTATTCTTATTTCTTATGACTATTATTATTATTATGACTATTTTATTCTTATGACTATTATTATATTATGACTATTATTATTAATCTGACTTTATTATTATTAGTATTTAATACTATTATTAGTATTAGTATTATGACTATTATATATTATTAGTAGAGGACTTTATTAGACACAAAGTAAGATATTTACAATATATTTACACTATGGTCGCAGGGAGTAAAGCCGTACGTGCTGTTGACAGTCGTCCTAAAAGTAATAATTTTGTACTAGTGTAAAGAAAAATAAACAACACAGCAATAACATTACAATTACATAAAGAAAACACAATAAAAATTTACCATTAAATAATAACACATAGCATTATTAAAATAAAAACATAACATTACAATACATAAAGAAAAACAATAATAATATACATTAAATAATAACACAATGGCATATACACTAAAAACAGTTACCTTACACTTACAAAGAACCACAATAATTTACACTACGTAATAACACAAAGCATATACACTACAAAAACATACCATTACAATTAAACAAGAAAACACATTAATATTACAATTAAATAATAACACAACAGTTTATACACTAATTAATTACATAAATTGTTAATATAATGGTCTTGCTTTTTATAACATATATTTTCATGATGAGTGTTTCCTTTTTTCGCGTTTTGTCCAGAAATTTACCGAGTTTATCCAATTTTGGATTTTCCAATACCATGTAGCATGCCAATCTTCCCGATTTGAATTTAGAAATTTTCCGGTAATACCTGACGTTCTATTATCTAATCATTACTTTTCCTAATATATGTATCTCATTTCAAAGTTCCCGCACTTGGACATATTCGCCTATCGTGCTCGTCGCTATTTTTAGAAATTCCATGCCCCTAGCTAACCAAGGCAAGCCCTGATTCTCTCTTTAATCCTAGGTTGATATATACGATTCTTTTCCCAGACGTGTTAGGTCTCTTGTAAACACAGTGAGCGTTTCCTGTACATTCGGGAAGGTATATGGGTGGTTTACATTAAGTACCTCCTCCTTATTTTTCTCCACAACGTCTTACGATTTCAGTCCCTTTTTCCCATATCCGCCCATCCCAATCTTTGGAGTTCTTCTGCTAACCTCGTCTGCCCAAAATTAACATCTATGTTTTGACTTGGTGGTCGTTAG